>VWZE01024650.1:202423-242411 GCA_013396675.1 Eubucco bourcierii
GGGGGGGGAAATTGTTCACTTCTTTTCAGAAGTTTTTTGCTTATTTGAAAGCAAAAGCAAAGGGTGGAATAAGTCACATCCATTGTGTTTAGCTGCTAGATGTGGTTTTTATCAGTAGTCACAATTGTCTGCATTGACCTAAGTATTATTTATAAGGTACAAGGATTGAGTTGTGGAAAAGTCAGACACAGACTTGACAAACTGCAACTGATCTTCACCGAGCCTGACACTCACCATGTGTCTCTCTTCATCTCTTTCCCTTTTCAGCCCTTGATAAGACAGTTCTGACATTTTTTACTCTCATGTATCACAGGCTGACAATACCTCTGCAGGAATAAATCCAACACCAGCACTGACACACTCTTTCAGAAACAAAAAGGAAAAATGCTTGCACCTCACTTGAAAAAACACATTGGAAATGGAAAGCAAGATTAACTAATTCCCTAGGAGGAGACCTACAAGCATCCAGGCTGCAATGAGACTGCCATCCCCCAAAAAATGCAATAGATACAGATATGTGTCAGTGCAGAGGTACTCAAGCAGGCTCTGCACATGGCAGCATTGTGTTGTCAGGATTGCTGAGGATGTCATAGATATTTCTGTGCTAATGGAACACAACAAGCTTAAGTTTGGAAGTGATCTGGCCGTGTTTCCAGGCACTGTTGTGGGAAAAAAAACCAACAAAAACCCAGTCACTTTACTTCTGGACAGGAGTGACATCCTGCAGCAGCATTTTTCTAGCCTGCACTTACCTACTGACTCCTCTCTCCAGTTGGCAGATGGCCATTTAATGCACTACCATGACAAAACCACCTGGTCCTCCTTTCCTCTCTCTTTCTCATGTCTGTTTTAGTTTAAACATAATTTGAATTGAAAATGTTAAGTAAACTAAAAATTCTTATTTTAGGACAGATTTTAAGAACTGCTTCAGAATATTTAATGCCTGTAGATACAGAGAAAGGTTTCATTTCAAGCAAATGCACTTCCAAATTTTACTCAGTATTTCCAGGTCAATGTGTTGTGGTTGCAAAAAAAAAAAAAAAAAAAAAAAAAAAAAANATTATTTCCTGAATATCTTGACACTATCTCTCCCTCTTAGGATGAAAGCAAACACATCTTAGAGTTTCCCAAAGTACAGAAATGTTCTGCTCTGTTAGCCACCTGAACAGGTTGGTTGCATATTTGGGCTTGGAGTTAACTCTTCACTGGCAAAGGGGACACCTTTGTTAAAAGGTGCTTCTCATTAGAAATAGAAACAAGGCAATACAAGATGAAAACAGACAAATCCTGTCAATGTCCCCTATAAACAAAAGTTCTCAACCTCTCTCTCAGAATATCACAGGCTGGCAATGTTTGTAGGAATCTTTTCTGGTGCCCCAGCTGCTTCCCTTGAGCCACCTCCCTACGTATTGATTTTAGTCTGAAATTGAGGCAGAAGTCAACTATAGGCAGGATGATTCATGTGCCTCTCACTTCAATCCACCTCTTCCTGGAAAATGAATTGTCATTTGCTTTGGATTTATATTTCTCTCAACTTAACTTTGATAGGAATTGCAACCTGCTTGCTGAGATGTTTTGGCATAAATTGTGCTGTTGTCAGTGCAGAACACAGCAGGGTGGTGACGAAGAGGAGTTTTCCTACAGCAGTGCAATGCAATCCGTGTGCATTCAACTCACCCAGATTTGCTTTACACACACCACAGCTACTCTGTTGGCACACGAGCAGAATCAGAGTAAGGCCCAAGCTGCAGCAAGCTTTAGCTCTATGCAGGCTTGTCTTCTGTAGACAGGGTGACACTGGGCACCTGAAGTCAAGGCTAAAGGCACTGTAAACTTGAGTAACCCCAGAGTGATCCTTATTCTGTGTGAGAGCTGTAGCTAGTCTCACCTGCTGCCAAATAAAGCAAATAAGAGAAAAGCAAGTTCAGGTCCAAAGCCAAGGAACTCCAAACTAGTTAAACCCAGAAACTCGATTTTCTTTGCACCTTGCCATGTTCTCATTGATTCTCTCTTGCCTTGGCAAAACTTCTCCAATCCTGGTTCTATGTCCTTCACTGTTCCCTCACTCTTTCTAAAGCAAGAGATCTTGCCCTAGCCTACCAGCCTCTCTGATTTCTACTGGTTCCTCATCATAATCTACTGAACTGTCATCAAATTACCTGGTTCCCTCAAGCCAACCCTTGATATTATAAATCTTGGAGTTGTTGAAATTGCACATGAAATCTCCATTGGCTCAGCCATTCTTAAGCCATGATTAATAATCAAAATAATAAAATGAAAAAAAGAAAATTTAATTACACCCATGCTGGTAACTAAAGTGAATAGATCTCTTGCACACAAAACAAATCCCTGTACATTGACTTCCTCTGAGTCACGCCCCAATCCACCCACACCTCGCCTCACTAAGGTATTTCTCATGTCATTGTAGCCTAAAGCAAACACCTACACTCTTGGAGCCTGCAGAAGAGAATCCAACCTTGCAGCATCGGGATCAAAGGTGCAAATGCCACCATCTTCCCCAGGATGTCCTGCAATTAGCAGGCAATAACATGGAGATGGTGGCTTGGCCTGAGGTCATTTTTCTCAAGGGAGAGGGTGTGTGATAGCTTCTACTGTAGCAATAAACTCCAGACTTAGGGCCAGGTGTAAGAAAGCCAGACCTCACTGCTTTGGCCTTAATCATTTTGGCCCTTCTAAGGACCATGGTCCAGATAGAGCAAAATCAGACTCTTACACAATGTGCCTAACTCCAGACTGGAGCTTTCAGAAATGCTTGGGCAAATGTGCAAGGCTCTGCATTCGAAAAGCAGGGGAAGAAGTAAAAATGCTGAGAAATGGAAGAGTTGATAGATGCAGCGATAAGAGAAGGACAAGACAGAAGAGAAAAAGAGTGAGCAAAAAGTAATGAAGTCTAAAGTATTGGAAATGCTTCCAAGAAAACAATCTCTTGCTCTTCTCTGGTCTATTTTGTTAGGTTTGCATTTGTGAGCAAACTCCCAGGTGATAGCTCCAGTTTGCTGCTATAAAGCAACCCTGGCCCAACAGTTTTGCACAGACAGGGTGCTCTACAGATGAGTGCTCTTTATGCAACAACCTGCTACAGAGCAGTCTTACATCAGCTCTAGCTCCTGGAGAGTGCCATTTCCTACTAGATATAGAAAATTTAATAAGTATTCACATTCTTGGGTTAAAAAGAAGAGCAGGTCAGACTATGGTCATGCAGTACCCTTAGTTTGCTGTGAACCAGCCTAGTTTGAAAGCCTCTGTAGATCTCAGGTGCCACAGAGTGACCTCAAGTGCCTCTGGGCTGCAGCTAGTTCTCCTCACCACTGGGTCCCACAGTCTCATCTCCTGTCTGCTGTAAGCCTGCTGTGGTTATTCTTCAAATGCTGCAACAAGGCTGGGCATCAGCTCCCAAAGCTGATAATAGAAACCATGGCCCGACTCCCCAACATCACACTGTTATCACACAACCCACCCTATGCTTGCCCCATGCTGGCTTCCCAAAAGCAAGTCCCCACACTGGTCATGTCTTGCATGGCCTGCAGAGGCCTCTCTTCTCACTGGGGCTTTTCTGGGTCAGGAGCCCACCACCACCCTTGAGTGGCTGCAAACCCCTCAGGTGGGGCTGTGGCTGACATTCAGTTGTGACTTAGATCATACTGTTCTTCTAAGTCAGATGGTGCTGCTGCTGGGATAGTCTGGGCAACTCAATCCTATCTTCAGGGCAAGATTCTTGTACTATCCAAGCCTAAAGCAACACCTTTCACACCAGCAAGGAGAGTAGCCTTTCACACCAGCAAGGAGAGTAGCCTTTCACACCAGCAAGGAGAGTAGCCTTTCACACCAGCAAGGAGAGTAGCCTTTCACACCAGCAAGGAGAGTAGCCTTGCACACCAGCAAGGAGAGAAGCACGACCGACTCCAAACCTAGGGACATTAGATACAGAAAGGACACTGAGCCATTGGTCCTTATGGCTGTTGTATTATCTGCAAGGCTTTCTAGCTTCACAAGTTAGAAACAAAAGTTAAACCTGAGGTTAACAGAGTGAGTGTGCAGTAGCATTTTCTTGCCAAGCACTGCCACCACAACTGTGTCCATCAAAGCAAAGTCTGTTTGCTTTGAGGCAAACTGCCCTGGATTGAAGCCACTGAACTGGACTTTCAGTAGCTGTGCCCTTGAGACAGGTGAGAAATTGGGAGGACCCTCACCTCCTTCCCAGTTCACACAAACATCTACTTCATCCATAGCTTTACAACAGCTGCAAATCCAAGGAGACTGAGAGAAGCGGTGTGGGGAGCCTATTGTCAGTAACTGTAGGCTGAAGTACTTCTGTACTCATCCACCCCAACAGCGTTTCCACCTTTGCTATGCGTCAGGACAAAAGCTAACAGCGCGCAGCACACTGCTGCGTTTCAAAATCTTTGCTGGGATACCAACACCCAGCCAAGCAAACAGAGCAGTGCAGGCTGCAGAGAATATCTGCCCCATCTACAAATCAAAGCTCTCTTGATTTCAGTAACCTGCAGTGAAGGATTCAGCCTACGGAGCTGCAGGGTCTGTGCCAGGCAGACACATACCAGGGCTTCTCTGCAGCAACCAAGCAGACAGAGACTCATGGAAAAGTGATAGTGATGGCAGAGTTGGGCAGTCCCGAAATACCAGTTTCCCCATAAATACGCAAATCAATTAAAGGTTACGAAATGCGGTAATTTTCTATGGGTGTAGCTACATGCTTCTGAATTTAATGAGCAAGTAAATGAAGTTGGGAGAAGAAAGCAGAAACAAACTTTGGGCTTCTACTGTTCTGTTCCTCAAAGCTTACAAAACTTCACAAGCCTTAGATCAACGCTTGTTGACCCTTACAGGGCCTTCCAGCTCATGTCATCCTGCAGCGTGTCCCTCCTGCCTGCGGTCCCCTTGGGCCTGATGACTCTTGGAGGAGGAAGAAGTAGGATTGCCTCTCAGGCATGGAAAGTCAGGCACTTAGATGGGAAATAGTCCAACCAATTTTGCAGATGGTGTGGGGAAGAGGTCTAGAAAAAAATGTCAAAAAGAAAAGACCTGCAGAGAGCATTAGGTTTGAAAATGTCCTAAATCAAATATCTCCCCATTTTCTGTTCTGGGAAAAAAAACCAAAACCAAACCACCTTTCCTTTTCCAAAGCCAGATAAGGCATCTTGAAGATCCAGAGAGGTTTCACATCTCCTGCAAGAGGATGAAACTGCCCCTAAAAATGACAGGCTCCTCTCCCTCACATAGCAGAACAATTTTCTAGATGAACTTCAGATGAGTACTTCATAACGCCCCAGCTTTGCCTCTTAGGTTCTGACCTGACCTCCCCAGTATCCTACCTTTAAAACTAGACTAATCTTTGGAGCTTTAGGGGCAAGTGTTCACATACGCTTGTGGGGTTTTCAGGTTGTTTGTCTCCTTTACACAGTGAGAACTTCTGCTAATTCAGAGCCATGATTGAGAACTTTGCCCCCACTGAATTCTCTGCTGTACTTATGTGGGGCTCATCCTTTTCAGCAGCCCATTTTTTAAGGAAGACATGATATGGTAAGTCATTTCACTGGCTTCCTAGGGCTTTGGGAACAATGAGGACTAGCCCATTTATAGATAATAATAGGCATTTGGAATATGAAAATGCAGGGATAGAGTTACTGTGCTATTAGAGCTGGTCATCAAATTTCCTTAGTTTAGTTTTTCATGCACAGTTCCATATTTGGTTGCAATTTTCTTCTTGCAAACCCACTTGTAGGACCACATTCATCATGCCTTAATTCTAAATGCTCCAGCCATGGTTGAGGGCTTCATCCCAGACTGTGGAACTGATGCTCTTAGGAGTAAATCAGAGACCTTTCATTCTTTCCAGGAGAGGGCAGCAGCCCTTTCTCAGCCAAAGGCCCAGAACTACTAAAAGAGTTGCTTTTGGGTCAGTGACAATTTTGATAATCAAAAGAAGAGATTTCTGTTGTGCTGGGATCCTGATGGAAGCATCCTGCTTCTGTTCAGCTGCAGGTATGGAAAACAAATACTTTGCTACTGACTGAAATGCTTTGGTTAACCAGTAAGAGATTGTTGAAAAGAATACAGAAAGTTCAAACTCTACAGTATCAGGTGAGAAGTTGTTAGATAGAATGTTTGGTGGTTTTTTGTTTGTTTTTTTTTAGTGAAACTCCCAGCTTTAAAGCCCTTATTTAGATCTACTCCAACTTTCTTTATCTTATATATATAAAAATAAAGAATTCAGCAGAACTAAGTATCACAAACCAAAGAATCTACAATTTTGCATAAAAAAAACCCCAAACAAACCAGGGGCAAACATTCTGCCTGGCTCTCAGTCACTGCAAAAAATCTGAAGAGGGTGTTTAACTAACAGGTGCATGAATATGGCACTATTAATGTCCTGGAATAGCTTCTGTTTTGCTTTAATTACAAAAGTGAGGTCATGAGTGTGATTGTCACCAAAACACCAATCCTCATTAACACAGAGCCCTCACAAACCAGATCTCAGATCTTAGGACTTCTCCCAAAGTCAGTTTACTGCTCAACCAACCATCCTGTTCTCCATGTAATGAGACAAGGGGAACTTATTTTACTTCTAATAAAGAACCACTCCACAAACTTATTTTAAATTTGCATTACACAGAAACCTTTAAAAAGAAGATGTCGTTAGGCCAGAGGAGCTGGCTCCACAACATGCTTCTTAGGTAATAATATCTTTCTCATTCTGTAACTTCTGAAATATAGGTATGACATAAACCCGATGGAGGCTCATATCACTGAGATACTGCTAACTCAAGCCCTACAGCCCTTCTCATTGGGTGCAGAGGGAAAATGCTGCAGCCAATCACCCTCCCCTAGTAAGCAAAGATGCTTGGATACTGTGCTCTGGAGTCATGTCCTGCCTTCAGTGGTAACTCTAGAAAGACTATCTTCTCAGTTTGGTTATTAGATAACTTACAAAAATATCCCATGTTACGATCCCAGCACAAAGGGCACACAAGATCACAGGTGGAGCTCTGCCTTGCCTTGGGAGGATGCTAAGTTCAAAACAAAGTGCAGATCAGTACTGCCAAGGGGAGTATGACAGCATTTAGCTTTCTGAATAAGGGTCCTGGTAAGGCATCTGGAGAACAGTTACCATCTCTCTGGGAGACCTGAGCTCAGCTCACTGCTTTGAGAGAGGTTTCTTTTTCAAACCAGAGGCATATACATTAGTTTTGAGATAGAATGAAAAGTTTTGAGGAAAAATACCTTCAAGATAAATTTTCAGCTACCAGTGGTGACACAACCACACCAGGAAATGAGATGGTCTATTTCCCGTCTTCCTCCCACGCTGGTCAGGACGTGAGGCTCTGGTGCATGATGAAGTAGCTATTGCTTAATGAGCTATTGCACATCATCTGATGTGGTACAAGTGATTATGTCCAGGTCTTTGCCAGAGGCAAACAAAGCTTGGCTCTCTTTCCTCACATGTTTAATGTAATTTGCTGCACAGTAGGTGTCCATGTATGCATTGTTATCATACTGCAATGGATATTGTTGAGCTGCTATAATGTCAACAGTGCCTGTGCCCTTCCTGGGACAAAAGAAGGTAGGCTTGACCTCACAGCATGCAAGTACACACTAGCTGATGTACAAGCTGGCTAACTGAATGCTATGGGACAAGTAAAGCTTGGAAAGAGCACGGATCACTGGCACAACTTGGATAAAGAGAGGTCCTGAAAATATGAAAAGCAATCAGCTAGACACCTCCTTACAATTGTTTGTGTAGTGAGAATCTTTTCCAGTAAGACACCTTTATCTCTCTTCAACTCAGCCACATGGTTTTGTGCCTGATGTCTAAAATGCAGCAATGTGAGCCAGGCTCGTGGGTCATTGTTAATCCAAGCTGAGCCAACCCTTCATGATTTTGATCAAAGAAATGCAATACTGCAAAGCATTCCCCAGAGGCATTAAACTCACAAACGGTTAAAACTGACAAAAGCTTTTTGTTTGTAAAATACTGTAGCTACAGAAAGCAACATGGGCAGAACAGTATCTCAGAACTGGGCTGTCCTCCAGACTCCATCTCACCTTTCCTAAAAGTCTGATTGACAAACCCCTGGTTTCGCAGAGTGACAAAGGTCTTGGTTGGCTCCTCTGGGTGCTCCTGTAAAGCCTGAGGTGTTTAAATACCTGCATCTAACTCAAGTCATTCTATGATTCAATGATCTGTAGTAATACTGAACTTCATGGAACAATTCTGCTTCAAGTGTACTTTGCTTCTCTTCATGTACAATGGAAAATGTGTTTCCTTACAAGAAGAAAAGGGGGGTGGGGAGGATTTCTTTTAGTTTGAGAAGTCTTTGGAGAGAAAGACAAGGTAGGTCACAAAGATTCTTCATTGAGGCACACGCATCCTGAAAGTGTCCATGTGATCATCGTGAGCTTCAGCTAGCCAGGGGGGAAAAGCTGGGCTCTTCAGGCAGGTGATTGATGAGACACTCCTCAGCAGCTGATGAGTAGTCAGAACAATCGTTGTGGTGAAAAGCATCTGAATAACCAGGAGGGTGGGTACATGACCAACAAACTCAGGGTGAATAATTTCATGCAAACGAATTTATAAAACTGCCTGTTTGCACAACGTGACCTCACATCTGAGGACAAAAATTTGTCATAAATTTTATCTGTTGGGGTGAGAAGTGATGGTTGCACTGCATTTCAGAGACAATAGGAGTTTCATAAGAGTCACTTTTCCAATCAAAGGCCCCCTTTTGCTCAGCACGGTTCTGACTGCTCTTGGGATGGAAAGAGGTAAGGTCTGCTGAAGTCGGTCCTGAGCATACTGACTACCACAGGGGACTACCCGAGTGTCACAGCAGGACAAAGTACCCTTTAAATATCCTAAGCAGTTCTATGCCAGGGGAAGTTTAGGCTCAAGGTGAGGAGAAAGTTCTTCACTGAGAGAGTCATTGGCTATTGGAATGGGCTGCCCAGGGAGGTGGTGGAGTCACCATCCCTGGAGGCGTTCAAGGCGGGTTTGGACATGGCACTTGGTGCCACGGTCTAGTCTTGAGGTCTGTGGTGATGGGTTGGACTTGATGATCTTTGAGGTCTCTTCCAACCTTGGTGATACTGTGATACATGGAGAATTCCTCCCAAGCAGACCCAGATAGGTAAGAGTTTCATGGAAATATTGAACCGTCATCCAAAGATCATGGTTTGTTCTTATCTCAGAAAGGGTCAAATAAAATCACATATATAATGTAAACTGGGTAAGCCAGATTTAGGTGATCAGATGTTATGGAAACTTGGACTATGCTAGGCACTAAATAAATAGAGTTTAAAAGAAGTAACTGCTTATGAACTCAATTAAGGTACAAGAGAAGCAAGAGCTGCCGGCCACAGGCAGCCATCAAGGAGAAGAGGCAGACAGCAAAGACTTCTGCATGAAGAAGAGAAAGTCTTTGTGCCAGATTCAATGCTCTTAAAGGAAAATGTGTAAGCAAAGAGTAGGATCTTATCCCTCCCCTCTTTTGTCCTCTCTATCAAATTAGAAAAGAGCACATGCACGTGTGAAAGACAGACTTCTTTAATCTTCTCTCCAGAAGAGCAGGCAGGCAGTGGTATCTTCGAGCAACTTCATCTCCCGTCTCCAGTGATGCTATTCTCTCTCTGTGGGACTACAGAAGACCATGCTACTTTTTCTCTCCTTGCCAAGTCCTTTGTGAATCCGAGAGGCAGATATTACTCCTTTCCTGTGACAGAATACTAGTTGCAAATTTCTTGAATACTGTCTGCCAAGCAGTTATTAGCTTGAATTCTTCACCACTATGGAAAGAACTCACCATCACCTTGGAAAAAAGTAACTTTCTTCTTGTCCAAAATAAGGAAGAAGGTAGCTTTTGAGATAAAAACAAAGATGTGTAGAAAGTCAAGAAAGTTTGTTAAAACTGATGTGTCAAAGGCGACAAATGGCAGTTATTGCTGTCTTAAAAGCACAGACAGGAAGGAGAAATTACATGATGTCTCCAGTGCATGAGAACACCTTTCCTTTTGGCAGCCACAGCAGCCTGCAGCCTCCCAGAAAAACTCTCTCTCAAGTGAGAGGAAAGGAGATCCACAGACTCTACGTAAACACATCTAAACCTGCAGAGCAAGGGTAGTAGCATGCATTAGGGACTTCGTGGTTGGCTTTCTAACATGGTGAAGGCTCCCAGTGTTACAAACCACAGTACCTTTGACCAAGTCACTTGAAAGCCACCCAGATGATCGCTCTTTGCATCTTCATAGAAGCACAGAGCATGACAAACTGCAAACTCACACACATGCAAAATCTGTTAATGCCACCAGTCACCAGCAGGAAAACACATTGCCACTGAAGGGCAGCTGGAAGAGCCATGCAGCTGGAAACACGAATGCTGTGCTCCTCTGCCAGCTTTGTGCCAAGCACATCAGTGCACTTTCCTGCTGATCAGTTTTCCAGACCCTTTATTAAGCTTGAAAAAAAACCCCAAACAAGTGAGGGTGGATGCTGAGGCCTCCAAGACCCAGAAAGCCTTTGAACGCCCTGAGGAACTCTAAGTGTTTTCATTTGCTTTTTTGCCAATGCTGCTTCTGCAAAGGGTCATCCAGGGAGTAGAGGGAATGACAGCACAGTGTGAAAGATGAGAGGGAAAGAGAGGAGGGTGTGTGGAGGTGCCTGGGCAATAGCTGCCTTCCATCAGCCAAGGTAAGCAACTGTTGGAGCCCTAAAGGTAAAGAGACTTGGGAAAGGGACTTGGGTAGCATAATTTACTTGCTCCACATTTCCTACATAGGCTGTCATTGTCATAGAATCATAGAATGGTAAGGTTGGAAGGGACCTCAAAGATCATCTAGTTCCAACCCCCTGCCATAGGCAGGGACACCTCCTACTAGAACAGGTCACTCATGGCCTTGTCCAACCTGGCCTCAAACACCTCCAGGGAGGGAGCAGCCACAACTTCCCTGGGTAACCTGTGCCAGTGTCTCACTACCCTCATTGTAAAGAACTTCCTCCTGACATCCAGTTTAAATCTCCCCTCTACCAGTTTAAACCCATTGCCCTTAGTCCTGTCGTTGCAAGACCTTGTAACCGTTCCCTTCCCAGCCTTCCTGTAGCCCCCTTCAGATACTGGAAGGTTACTATAAGGTCTCCTGGAAGCCTTCTCTTCTCCAGGTTGCAGAGCCCCATGTCCTGTACTGCCATGCCCCTCATCCATGATGAGCTTACCCAGCACCCTTCCTGCAGGATGCAGCCATCTCCCTCAGTGCTCCTCAGAGTGACTATCTAAGGCACCGACCATTGCAATGCAGCTACAAAAGACAGCCTTTGAGCCTGAGGGCACAGAAGTTGGCAGGTCTAGGAAGAGAAAACCCTTCCTCCCTGCAGAATCTCCCATCTGTGCTAAGAGCTGGTCAACTTACACAGGACTCCAAGGACCCCAACTCACCTTTAAAACACTGGCCTGGTCCTGAACACCCTGACACACAGATAAGTTAAGTGCAGAAAACAACACATATCTGTCCCATACACTCAAACCTGTTATGATGTCGTTCACAGCCAGGGTGAGCAGGCTTAGGTTTCACCATTTACTTGTGCAGAAAGCCCACATAGCTGTGCTTTACAGTCTCACATCATATATGAAGATCTGTCACAGACACATATGTAAACCCTTTAGATGGATCCAGGCCTGGATTTACCCTGTCTCATTCCCATGAAAGCACTGAGTTACTCCTTTTCATGCTTTAAACAGTAGTGGGTCCACAGCATTGAGCACAGTTCTGCTCAACCATTTCTGGCTTCTGCCATGGAAAAGCAAACAGAAGCTCAGTGGAGCACTGGAGCACTTTACTGGGGTAAGAACAGAGCAGGTTTTCACTGTGAGATTTCCTGGTTTTCAGAACATTAGCATTCTTCACCAAATCTAACACACATTTAAAATCCAACTTTCCTTGAGTTGGGTGAGTTTCCAACATCCAAAGTGGGATAGCCAAAGGAGGAGGAGTAATAGGGAAAAGGCAAGGAAGCTCCTGCTGCAAAATGGCAGCATGATTATGTGCAATGCTGGAAACCCAGGTCAGCTCAAGGAAAGATCAGTTAAGTCACAAAATGCTTACACGAGTGGAAGAGGTAACCGAACACATTCATGGAATTTGCAGCTATTAAGTATCAAGAGAGTATCAGGATGGTCTGGGAAAGCACCTGGGACGAGCACCACTACTTGTCCTGTTTTCAGACTTTATTCCAAGCCATAAATGGGCATAGCCAGAGACTACACAAATCCTTAGCCAATATGGACATGTCTTACTTGGCTTTGTGGACTCCTGCACTTCTCCTCTTGGAAGTGCTTCACTTCCATATAAATGCCTAAATGTTCACTGGATCAAAGTACACACATTGGATGCTACAGGTCACCAGTCAGGGCTGGCAGATGGGATGGAAATCTTAAGCATAAATGCCCTGATTCTCTCTTAGGTTTCAGCATGTGAAGACTTCAGCTGTCATTGCAGTGAGAGACCAAATGGGGCAATCTTGAGAGCTCACTCAAGATTCAATCCCCCTCTACCAGCTCCCATTCTGTAAAGAGCTGAATTTGCAAAAGGTGCCACAAGGTTGTAAGCGGATGATATCATGCGAGACACTGGCAAATAGCTCAAAGGGCCAAAGCTCTGCTTGCTGGTAACCATGGCACTGCAAATTCTGTTTGCTAAATACTGGCCCTGAAAGGGAAGGCAAAGGTGAGAAGCTTGTAGAAGCCAGGCTATGGTACATGTTGCTAAGCCACTGAGCAATAACATGTTGTGTGTCTCATGGGTGTGATGGCATCGGTCAGAACAGGCAGGTGACTCAGCCCTACCAACACCAAACTGAACCTTGCACAGCACATGGCCCTTCTCATCTGTAGGGGGTATCAGATGAAAGTACAAATGCAGCAAGATAGCCTTTAAAATTTAATACTGTTCACAGAAACAGTGAAAACTTGTAGATACTGAATACTTCCTTGATGCAAGATAGCCAGCCCTAACCAAGTTCACCCATCAATACTCAGTCAGTAGCCGCACAATGAAGCTCCCGGTGACCAGGAAACCACCCTCAACTGTCCCAGCTTTGGAGATGAGGCTTGTGTAGGATGGGAGAGTGAGGACTGAGCTAAGCCCTGAACCTCTGAGGACCCAGTCCTCAATTTCCATTAACCTCTCACTGAGAAACGAAGAGTGTTAATGTTGCTTAACAAAACTCAGGACAGAGATCACAGTGCTCACGATATAATTATCTGAAAATGGCCTGGACAGGATATACCAACACTGGCACCTGAGCCACACAGTGTGATAATTGGTTCAATCTCCCCAAAACACTGCTCTGTGAAATCTGTCCTTCATCCAAAATCCCTTATGTCCCCATTGGGTCCACGTGCCTTTGAAAATGTTAACCATCTGCCCTTCAGCCTAAATATTAAACAGGGATGGGAGAGGGAGGGGGGGGGAAGGGAAAGGAAAGCAAGCAGCCAAAAATTATTGCAGAGAAGGTGCAGTCAGCAGCCACTCTGCTGAGTCACTCTTGTTCACTCCAGCACACTGGGGATATAGGGAACGATAAGGCTTTCTCCATCCCTTCCCTAGCCACCCTATGCAGGTGTTTCTTGTATGTATGAGTGCTGAAGAGCCTCAAGTGCTCCTGCAGACACTAAACTAGATGTGGTTAGTCCAAGTCATAATTTACCAATACCAGCTGTCTCTTGGGATAAGCAGAAACATGCTGGGGTCAGGATGTGTAAAATAAGCCTGTTAAATTATTTTTCACTAGCTGCCTGTGCTCGTGCTCTCAAACACACTTTGCACATCACTCATGAAAGAGGCTGTGGCAAGAGCAGGTGAACAAGAAGTTGAAGTTCATGCTCCCCATGATTGCGGTGCGACTAGTCTAGCAGGCACCACAGCAAGTCCTTTGTTGGGGAGCAACTCCCACACTGATGCTCAGAGTGGAGGAGAAAAGTCACATCAGGAGTTCCACTTTTGCTGGAGCTTGCCTGCCTTAGAGCTGTCAACTTCTAGAAAGAGATGAGGTGAAGAATCAGTGAGTAGATTGGGATGGAACAGAAAAAATCCCTGTGGCCTCTTGACCCCAGCAGCACATCAGACTGCCTTTTGGAAAAGTCTGCATCCACACTCTTCAGTTCTTTTGATTCCTACATCATAGAATCAGTCAGGGTTGGAAGGGACCACAAGGATCATCCAGTTCCAACCCTCCTGCCATGGGCAGGGACACCCTACCTTAGGTGAGGCTGGCCACAGCCTCATCCAGCCTGGCCTTAAATGCCTCCAGGGATGGGGCCTCAACCACCTCCCTGGGCAACCCATGCCAGGCTGAAGAATCACTCTCATGCTGAAGAACTTTCTCCTCATGTCCAGTCTGAATCTCCCCACCTCCAGCTTTGTTCCATTCCCCCTGTCGCTACCTGATAACCTAAAAAGTCCCTTCCCAGTTATTTTGTAGGCCCCCTTCAGATACTGGAAGGCCACAATGAGGTCACCTCAGAGCCTCCTCTTCTCCAGACTGAACAGTCCAAAGTCTTTCAGTCTGTCTTCATAGCAGAGGTGCTCCAACCCTCTGAGTACCCTCATGGCCCTTCTCTGGACATGCTCCAGCATGTCCACATCCCTCTTGTAATAGGGGCTCCAGAACTGGATGCAGTATTCCAGGTGAGGTATCACCAGAGCAGAGTAGAGAATCACCTCCCTCACCCTACTGGCCACACTTTTCCTGATGCAGCCCAGGCTCTGCTTGGCTTTCTGGGCTGCAAGTACACACTGCTGGCTCAGGTTGAGCTTCTCATGCACCAGCACCCCAAAGTCCCTCTCCTCAGGGCTGCTCTCCATCCATTCACTGCCCAGCCTGTATTTGTGCTTGAGATTGCCTCAACCCAGATGCAGGACCTTACACCTAGTCTTGCTGAACCTCATGAGGCTGGCTTGTGCCCACCTCTGCAGCCTGTCCAGGTCCCTCTGGATGCTATCCCTTCCTTCCAGGATGCTGGGTTGGAAGGAACCTTAAAGATTATTGAGTTCCAACTCTCCTGCCACAGACAGGGACATCTTCCGCTAGACCAGGTTGCTCAAACTCTCTGGGCAACCCATTCCAGTGCCTCTCACAGTGCATAATTTCTTCCTAATATCTAATCTAAACCCACATCTTTTCAATTTAAAGCCATTGCTCTTCATCCTGGCACTACACTTCCTAATAAAGAGTCCCTTCCCACATCTTTCCTACAGGCCCCCTTTAAGCACTGAAAGGCCACAATAAGGTCTCCCTGGAGTCTTTTCCAGGTAGAACAACCTCAGCTCTCACAGCCTGCCTCACAGGGGAAGTGCTCCATCCCCTTGATGATTTTTGTAGCTCTCCTCTGGACCTGCCCAAGCAGGTCCATGTCTTTAAGCTGGGGATCCCAGAGCTAAACAGAGTACTCCAGGTATAGTCTCAAGAGAGTTGGGTAGACAGGGAGCATCACCTCCCTCAAGTTTGACAGGCATCAGTCCTTCAGCACTGTAGCATAACCTCTGGAGACCTAGTGGGTTTGTTGGTTTGTTTGTTTGTTTGTTTCTCTCAGAAACTCTGCTCTCACAGCATTTTCAACTCAATTTAGGGCACCAACACAACCGGCTCCTCTTCTTGCAGACAAAACCATTAACCAGCAAGCTTTCTACCCCACATCTGTGACAGTTTCAGGGATAGGTCAGCACCAAACCTCTGGTTTGGAAACTGGCTTTTTTTCATAATATATGGCTCAGAATCAAAGGTCTGCATACAGGATCAAAGTGAAGTTTGGCCCTATTATGTCAGTGGCAGTATTCTCATGCTTCAGAAGTGTTCCTCGTGCCCCAAGCCTTCAAATGCAAGTGTACCAGCCACTGCGTAAAACTACCTCAGAGGCTCAATGTCCCTGTTACACACCAACATCTACGCCTTCCATTGGTGAATGCTGGTTGCCCAGGAGAGCACATGGACTGCTGCACCTGAGTGCTGTTCACAGCTTTCTGTCTTGTCTTTTTCTTTCTGGCCTCTGACTCAGAAGAGAAGAGACCTTTACTATCAATAGTAATATGTTTCTCTACGCCTTATAGGTAATGTAGGTACTGAGCAGTCTGGATGCCTTGAATTTACTATGGGCTAGAAATTAGTTTTAAGAAAATGCAGTACTGAAGTTTGAATATGGGAAGAGAGCACCATGGACATCAAAAAGACGACAGACAACTTTTCTCAGTGTCTGAGAAACCCCTTTATCTCCCCACACTGGCAGCAGCATTTTCTGTGGCCACCGTCTGGTCACCTCCTTGCACAGATCCAGCTGGTGAATTGAACGTTTGCAGAAGGAAGTGTCGTGCAAAAGGGAAGTCCACAGTCTTCCCTCCTAATTTGTTTTCAGGACCCACTTCAACCACGATGTTCATTATTTTGGACTTCAGGAAGAGAGGTGCACACACATGTCTGCAGAAAGGCTGCTTATTTTTCAGTCTCTGNCAGAGTAGAGAATCACCTCCCTCACCCTACTGGCCACACTTTTCCTGATGCAGCCCAGGCTCTGCTTGGCTTTCTGGGCTGCAAGTACACACTGCTGGCTCAGGTTGAGCTTCTCATGCACCAGCACCCCAAAGTCCCTCTCCTCAGGGCTGCTCTCCATCCATTCACTGCCCAGCCTGTATTTGTGCTTGAGATTGCCTCAACCCAGATGCAGGACCTTACACCTAGTCTTGCTGAACCTCATGAGGCTGGCTTGTGCCCACCTCTGCAGCCTGTCCAGGTCCCTCTGGATGCTATCCCTTCCTTCCAGGATGCTGGGTTGGAAGGAACCTTAAAGATTATTGAGTTCCAACTCTCCTGCCACAGACAGGGACATCTTCCGCTAGACCAGGTTGCTCAAACTCTCTGGGCAACCCATTCCAGTGCCTCTCACAGTGCATAATTTCTTCCTAATATCTAATCTAAACCCACATCTTTTCAATTTAAAGCCATTGCTCTTCATCCTGGCACTACACTTCCTAATAAAGAGTCCCTTCCCACATCTTTCCTACAGGCCCCCTTTAAGCACTGAAAGGCCACAATAAGGTCTCCCTGGAGTCTTTTCCAGGTAGAACAACCTCAGCTCTCACAGCCTGCCTCACAGGGGAAGTGCTCCATCCCCTTGATGATTTTTGTAGCTCTCCTCTGGACCTGCCCAAGCAGGTCCATGTCTTTAAGCTGGGGATCCCAGAGCTAAACAGAGTACTCCAGGTATAGTCTCAAGAGAGTTGGGTAGACAGGGAGCATCACCTCCCTCAAGTTTGACAGGCATCAGTCCTTCAGCACTGTAGCATAACCTCTGGAGACCTAGTGGGTTTGTTGGTTTGTTTGTTTGTTTGTTTCTCTCAGAAACTCTGCTCTCACAGCATTTTCAACTCAATTTAGGGCACCAACACAACCGGCTCCTCTTCTTGCAGACAAAACCATTAACCAGCAAGCTTTCTACCCCACATCTGTGACAGTTTCAGGGATAGGTCAGCACCAAACCTCTGGTTTGGAAACTGGCTTTTTTTCATAATATATGGCTCAGAATCAAAGGTCTGCATACAGGATCAAAGTGAAGTTTGGCCCTATTATGTCAGTGGCAGTATTCTCATGCTTCAGAAGTGTTCCTCGTGCCCCAAGCCTTCAAATGCAAGTGTACCAGCCACTGCGTAAAACTACCTCAGAGGCTCAATGTCCCTGTTACACACCAACATCTACGCCTTCCATTGGTGAATGCTGGTTGCCCAGGAGAGCACATGGACTGCTGCACCTGAGTGCTGTTCACAGCTTTCTGTCTTGTCTTTTTCTTTCTGGCCTCTGACTCAGAAGAGAAGAGACCTTTACTATCAATAGTAATATGTTTCTCTACGCCTTATAGGTAATGTAGGTACTGAGCAGTCTGGATGCCTTGAATTTACTATGGGCTAGAAATTAGTTTTAAGAAAATGCAGTACTGAAGTTTGAATATGGGAAGAGAGCACCATGGACATCAAAAAGACGACAGACAACTTTTCTCAGTGTCTGAGAAACCCCTTTATCTCCCCACACTGGCAGCAGCATTTTCTGTGGCCACCGTCTGGTCACCTCCTTGCACAGATCCAGCTGGTGAATTGAACGTTTGCAGAAGGAAGTGTCGTGCAAAAGGGAAGTCCACAGTCTTCCCTCCTAATTTGTTTTCAGGACCCACTTCAACCACGATGTTCATTATTTTGGACTTCAGGAAGAGAGGTGCACACACATGTCTGCAGAAAGGCTGCTTATTTTTCAGTCTCTGGATCTTCTCTGCTCCACCTCAAACACTACCTGACAGTTGGATCTGTGCACTCTTTGGAGCAGGAACCACTCGCGTAGAAACAGCAACAAGTATACACCATCCCTGCAGCACTAATCAAAACCAGAATGTAGCAGCAAATTAAAATGAAGACCTGTTACAACCTTGCTCAGCTTCCCACTGAGAGCTCCGCTGAATTAGGACTGCGGGATGCACTCCAAAGACAGCCTATCGCTTACTAACCACATTGGGCTCTTTTGGAAAACAGCTTCTAAATGACGAAAAGACCTAATTAAGCACACAGCAGCAGAGGCACATTGGTTGTGTTACCTTGTTGAAGGGGACTCAGTTAATCCTTGCGGAAAGTCCCCTCCAGTCCCCTGAAGTCATTGTAACATAGGCACGAGTGTGCGTGCGTGAGTATAAATAAAAAAATGCATCATGGACCTTGGTCACCAAATCTGGCCTTGTTTGTAAGTGCTCCCCTTGCCACAGCCTTTTCTAGCCTTGACGAGACGGGGAGGAGGAAGGTGTCACCTGTTGGTGTCCTTGACAGATGTAAGCGTAGGCATGTGAAGGGAGGCATTTTAGAAACAGGGAAGGAGGGAAAATCACTCTCAGCAGCAACAAAGGGTCTGGCAGAGTCCCCTGATGAAAGGTTCAACACTGAACAAAAAAAACAAAACTACTTGGAGCGAAAGGGAATTAGGGGCCAGAGAAAATGCAGAGCAATGCATCTCTGCTCTGGGAGGAAAGGAGAGTGGTACTAATGGCAAAGCGTATTAGCACACAGAACCATCCTCCATGGAACATACTCAGTTTAGGAATGATCGGAGCTTACTAAGAAGTTTCTAAGAAAACAGAAGAGAAATATGGGATTTGGATCACTTTTGTTACTAAACCTGTCACACAGTCACCCTTGTCCTTCATGGAATGTATTTCTCATGTAAGCTGCAAGATCTGACCTACCTTCTGGAGAAATGTTCTGAGCCTTGTTTACAATGGTTTGTACTTTCCAAGAAAAAAAAATAAAATCTCCTGTTGAGACAGGAGAACTTGCTTCCTTATTATGCTTCCTTGTGTACCTGGAATTACTGGAGGGAAGTATATTTTCATATCATTCTACAGCTTTTGCTCTCTTTCACTTCATCATCTCAGGATCTCAGGCCTGCATATGTGTGCAAACTTCACCACAGAAGCACTGAGCAGTCAGACCAGGCTGCACTGCTGTGGTGCAGCCACTAACAGGACTATACACAGTTCAGTACCTTCTCTTCAGGATATCAGAACAAATGAATAGCTCCATGATCTAATACGTTCATTTTTTATCTTTGGCTCCTTTAACCACAAGTAAATCTACCCTTGAATGATGGTGAAAGAATACTAGTTTGAAGCTTATCTTTTTGCTCTCCTGCACTCACATGTGTGCATAGCCTCAAACAGAACTGCAGTGAGGATCCACACAAACCCCCATTCTCCTGTGTGTTAAGCAGTGCTAGAGGGCCACAGGGGAAAAAAAAAGCATTCTCTACTTAGCTGTGCACTGGGAACCTGTATTTCAAGTCATTTCTGTTTGCAGAACTAAGTTGAACTCCCCTGCAACCCAGGTGGGAGGCAGAGCAACCCTTGCTCCGGGCAGGGACGCCAGCTGCAGAGCTCCCCACAGCCCTTGCATGCATGAAGGGCAGCTGGTCCCGAGAAGGGGAAGCCTTCATGGTAGGTAAGAGGAGAGCAATTGCCAGTTGCCCATAGGCCTGACCTGCAGAACATCAGAGGCACCAACTCTGCTAAGCCTCAATGAGATGAAGATCAGGGAAACACGAGTTAGGGAAGCTGCTGCTTAGGTTCCAGGGAGCAGAGATGGGTCTTTCAACCTCTGAAGTCCATGGGCAAAAAAAAGTGCCCAGTATCTCATTGTTATTTCAGCGGCATTTGGGCAGCCCAGGATTTTCCAGCTTGGAGCAAGTTTGGACAGGTGATTGCAAGTGTTCCCAGCACAAGGGATGCCCCATTTTCTACAGAGTCACTCGGTTGCCATACCAGAACTGGGCAGAACTGGAAAATTATACCATATATTAACGTGGCATGTGAGAGGGTTACGGTTTGCCTTTTGTTCTTATTTAATGAGAGGGCGGGAGAGGAGGGGGTTAAGGGAGGGGTGAGATCATGATAGATGAAGAGAACTGGCTTGGCTAACTCTCCATAGCCTGTAGCTACTGCAATATTTATGAAAGGGAAGGTGCAACTTGGCAAGCTAACCTGCCTGAAATTGGAAGGTTTCAGATGAAAGGGAAAAGCTGTAAAGCAAAACTGAGTTGTGCTTGAGAAGAGCATGATGGGAGGGTAAGAAAAGCTATCTCCTCACCAAGAGTTTCCATTTCTGAGTTTTGGCTTTACCCTAAAAAGAAAAAAAAAGTAAGCAAGCAACCTGGCCAGACCTGCCTACTGCCAGAGCACAGGAACCGTAAAGCTTATAAACATCAAACTCCATCTTCTCCATTCTGCAGAAGGCCTCTGGCATGTGTTAACACTACACAATTGCACTACCTGCAAATGTGAAAGGGCCCTGTCTTGGCATTAGCTGATTTCTGCTTCATTTTGCTGAATTTGGAGTTATTTGCAAGGCCCTTGGATGCCTATTAGAAGTATTTTTCAAGGGGAACATCTTGAAGATGCTATCATTGATGGTATTTCCTGCTTCTTGTACAGTTCTTACTGACTTACCAAAAAAACTCAGAAACATTCCATTGATGTTTCCTATTATGACTTCTCTATATGTTAAACATTGCATCCAAAGGGATTGGACCTTTTCAGAAGGAAAAAAAAAAAAGTATTGTTTGAATGAAGGGAAAAAAAAACCCTGCAAAAGAATCCTTTAGTTTATGAGACATGGAAATAAGTTTGAAAATTTTCAGAAAAAAAAAATTGATATAATATAGATAAATTTTAATTAAGATCTTGCCTGTGGGCAGACCCACAGCCCTGGCATCTTGACTCTTATCTACTGGCACAAGACACTCCCAGTATCCTGTGCTCTCATGGAAGGAGCAAGCTCTGTGCATGCAAGGATGGGGTTCTTTAGTTGCTTAACTGTTTCCTCCAGAGAGAAGGCTTCAAAGCAAGATGACAAGCCACTACTGAAACTGGAGGAGGGTTTATTTTTCAACTTGGATTTAAAATCTAGATCTTTCTCATTCTTTTCTCCTACCAAAAAGAAGAGTTTCAAAGTGGATGAGTGGTTGTACTTTCTATTGCTTTTCTTCTTTAATTATAATTTTCCTAATTTTGATCTCAACCTATCAGTAAAAACAAAAGAGCGGTCTGAAAACTTCAAACAAGAGTGGTATGACTTTTTCCAGCAGTTTTTCTTATTGTCCCTCCCTTCCCACGCCAACCCTGGCGCACAGGGGCAGGGGAGGGGAGTGCTTGGCACTCTGGAGGTTCTCACACCCCTCTCCTGTCTAGACCAGGGCTATGTCTGATTTTTTTTATCACCCCAAGGCTACAAGTTCCAGTGAACAAAATATTAAATTCAAAAGCATCTCCCCATCTCGGCTCCTTCCGAAAAGTCAAAACCCATCAGAAGCCAGATTCCCACGTCTGGTATCAGAAACTCTCTTGCCCTTTCTGCAGCTTTAATGCTGTTGTTGCCCAGCCTATGATGTAAAACGCTCACAGAACACCTTTGGGACAAAGGCAGACATTCATGGAAAGCAACAATTCCACAGGGACACCAAGAACAGGGCATGGGACAACGGTGCTAGGAGTCAGGGAATATTTAACCACTTTACATTTACTTTCCCTCTGACTCATAGTGCTGTCCTTGGACTTTTCCTCCTGGAGACCTCCAGCTCAAGCTTGCCTGCTGCCGACTGGGCCAGGGTTTCATTTGCAGCGTTAATCACAGCCAGCCCTCACCGACATCTCGATGGCAAGCTGGGGTCAGCGCTGGTGTGCTGGGAGGGAAGGAGGAACAAGGCTAGTCAGTCAATCTGCTGCCTGGTGTCACAAGTGATTTATAGCCCCACTTCAAACACAGCCATTGATCTGTCCTGCTTTCCCCAGCACGCTTGTCAGCGTGTAATAAAGCCAATGGGAATTCCTGTGTGTTGAGTCAAAGAACTGAAGTATGCTCAGGTTTGCTTATTTAGAAAAACACACCTGAAGTCTCCTCATTTGGGAAGCAGCTCAAGATTTACAATCCTGTAGAAATTTGCAAGGGTAAGAACAAGAAATACAACCCCAACCAGCCCTTCAGGCGGCTGGCCAATTAATCTTTCCTTTGCTGTCTGCTGCTTGTTCTTCTTTCTGCCTTCAGCAGTTTTGGAAGATCTAAGCCAGGCAGTGGCGGTGACTTCCTCCCGCCTGGCCCGCAGTGAACCCCCAAGAGCCGTCCTGGAGGTGAACCCAGCAATTCCCTGGGCTGTAGGTCCTGTAAGGGCTGCTCTGGAAATCACCTGCCACTCTTGGTGCAGGCTGCCCTCGAGGCCAGGCCAAACACTCCCTAGAGAGGAGAGGTCCTGCACAGCCGCCTTGCAGCTTACAAGCAAATATCTGCACAGCCCAGGGTGGGTTGAACACAAAACACCATCAGCTACACCAGCTCTGGGACCTGGGGACTTCTCTAAGAATGGTTTTCTCATCACCTGGGACAGCTGCAGGGAGGAAGGAGATACAGAGGCGAGCTGGGTCAGATCAAATACATCTGTGCCATTGGCACTGCAGAATGGTGCATGCTAAGGGACAGCATGGAGCACTGATTTCTCTCCCCACTGTTCCCAGAAGGCTGCCTGAAGCTACAGCCCACGTGCGTGTGCAATGTAAGTTGAAGGAGAGCGTGAGCTGAGGCATCTTGCCCAACAGACAGCACACATGATGTCACTGGCCATGAGGGGGCTAATTCTGTTCTGCCACTGCAGAATGTGGCCTTAATTGGAGTGTCAATAACTTCTCAACTCCACTACCCGTCAAGAAGAAAACATTGCTCTACTGCTTACCACGAGCTATGCATTTAAAATACTGAAAAGGTAATGCTTTTACCCAGTAAAATGAGGGAAGGATCTTATTGTTTTGCTTTGAACCTGATTTAAAACCCTCACCCAAAAGAAATAATAAAAATTCCCCCACAACACAAATTCACATTTTCTCATGCAACATTTTAAACCAAAAAATTTGAATCTCGAATCAGAACTATGTCAGCAAACTCCTAAAATTCCCCTTCTCAAGAGTAGTTTTCCTAAACAAAGCATTTCCCATGTACGTTTTTAATCAGAAAATTACAAAGCTTCAGACTGATGAAGCTCATCAGAAAGAAATTGATAAGCCCCACCAATGTTTATTTTGAGTAAAATATTTGGTTTCTCTGCAAAGAAGATTCCCATTAATGATTAATATGCAGTAAAATAAACAAGACTGCAGAGAAGAGAGGTTTCACTGATCTCATTAAAACTGCTAGCCTAGGAACACTAAACAACACTCAGCTCTTCTGGAATGGCAAGGGTGAAACATTGACATCAGGCATCTCAAAAATCACAGAGTTCCCAATCAGTGGCCATTTAGAAGATTTTGGGCCCAGTTCAATGTAATTTAAATTTCAGGTACTGTACATGTCATAGTAAACAAAGAGCATGAAAAGAGATGTGGAGACTGGCAAGTTCCTAAGAAACATCAGCACCAAGTCTCATTGAGTAATGAGGGAAAATGCTCACCTATGGGACTTTCCACAGTTCTCATCACTTATCATAAACACACACAAGAGACATCCTCCAGTCTTGCTTTTTTTCTGGGATGACCTTCCCAGCACTGTGGGGAGGGTGGAGAAGAACAGGAATAGAAAATCCTTCTTGAACAAAACATTGAAAGCAAGTGCAATTAAAATGTTGGTATTTCAAACAGCCACTCACATTTGGACAGCTTGACAAGGTCAGCCAGCAGTGGTGCTGGATTCCCCATCACCATGCCCAGAACAACTTCAGGTTTTGCCCAGCCAAACACTACTTCCAATAAAGCCTGTCCTCATTACTTTATCTCTCACCCTGATACACAAATGGACAGGGAGAGTAAGGAGGAGGTGATTTCATAGGGAAGAGGCCATTTTGTAGCCAAAATCATAATTCCTAGGGGAGTAAGAGGGATTCTGTGCTTTCTGTACTTCATATTTACTTGCCCTCCCCAGTAACAGAGCTATCACTTCAAGAAGAGTAGAGACATCAAGTACCCCAGCAAAAAAGCACCAATGTTCCCATGTAGATTCACATGCTAAGTCCTTTCTGGGGCAGCTTCTGTGGTTTTTCTTGTCCAGGAGGCAATCCCAGAGTAATAAAATCAGCCAGCTTGTACTACTAGCAACACAAACACTGCCCCATCTCTGTAGCAGGGGGAAGCCTTCCCCCAACAGATCCTGATGAAATCCTACTGTAGCAACCAGTTGAAGTCTGCATGTAAACAGCACACACATCAGAAAGCAGCTGTGTAGCTTGTACAAATGCTGGCATTTGCAGTTGAGCACTCAGAGCCCTGCTCAAATGGAAAAACTGTCTGCAGTGCAAGCCTGAGAGTGGTTTCCCTGAACAATCCAGCACCCAGTGAAGCGCCTGCAAGAGATAGACCTTGCTAATGAACTTTGGCTCCAGACTTCAGGGGATGTTAACATCTTCTCAAGCAGGTAGGAAGAGGTCAAGAAATACATGACATCCCCACAGTGAGATGAGAAAATGATAGATTTATGGGGATCTGGGGACATTGGTTTATACTTGCAGTATATCTAGCCAGTCTCACACAAATTGGTAGAAAGCTGCACAGACCACTGCCAAGAGGGATGCTCCATCCCAGGGCTTTAGAGAAAAGACAGAGGCAAATTTGAACTTGTGACTTAACCAGAATCACCCATTAAAGGCCCAGCAAGAAAAATGCTGCATTTGAAACAGGCTCATATAGTGCCAAACACTCCCTCAGACTCTCAGATAAAGGGGAGGGAGTTGCTCTTCCACCTCCACATCAAGACTTGAACAAGACAATTAATTTGAAGAGGGCAATTTGATTAGACTCAAATTTCCCCGGGGTTAAAAACATCCATTAAAAAACACCAGTTAATGGGAAGGTGCTTAGCTTCCTCTGAGCTTTCTGGTTGTGTCAGCTGGGAGCATGTACTGTGGTGAACCCAGCAGAGCTAAAGGTAACAAGTTGAGGTTTAACATGAGATACTGTAAACTTGGTCTTCTTCAGACTTTATGTAGGAAACAACCTCAGAATGCTCAGCTCTTCACAACACTGACAGCAAGAAGGGTGCATGGGCAAGTAACACACAGACACCTACCTGTGTCCCTGCCACCCCAGACACAGTCAAAAGGCAGGAGCTGCCACACCAGCAATACCAGTGGTAAAATTGCTTCCAACAAACAGTAGCATAAAGTCATCAGTGGAAGGTGCCACAGAGGAAGATGCTCCCACGATCAGGCCACAGCTAGCTTGTCTCACTGGCTAAAATACCCATAAATCCCACATCTCTACACTAAGGAATGACATTACAGCCACAGCTTCATTGTACCTGTTTGAATGCAGTTAAACTTATCTGAATGCCAGGTGACCACTCTTTCAGAAGGGCCATGCAAGCAGAGTTACAGAAACCCTTGGCGCAGATGAGGAACATCACTACTCTGATGCTGTACTTGCTTCTCAGTCGAGGATGTTGGAAAGTGCTGTCTGCAGCTATATGTACTGCTGCACACAACTTCCTCACTCAGCGACTATGTGTGCATTTCCACTCACTCATGTGGGTGCTTCAATCTTCTACAGCATTTTCTAGGCACCAACTGATGATGTGCAGCCCACATTATCATGGCCTAAGGTACTCTGCCGCGAAGCACATGCACACGCATCGAAGTTGGCAGCAGAAGCAGCCATGTCCCTTGGGACATTCAATGCAGACAGTATCACTAAGGGGAAAACCAATGGCCCCAACTATGTGGATGCCTTTGAAAGCATTTGTCAGTATTGTCATAACAGGGTATCTGCTGGTTCATGAATCGGTAGAGTCATTTAGCACTTAAATGGATCACATTTTGACTAACTCCAGTTGTCTGAGCCAAGCTTATAGAGGACACCTATATAACCATAACTGCTGCACTCCCTTATCGGGCTTTAAGCTCAGAGCAGCTCCCTCAGAAAACCCTAGGATATCTGCTTATTTCACATATTTTACCAACAGCCTCTGTGCCCTTGCTGCATGGCAGCAAACTGTGTCTAAGCTGAGTTCCTTGAAGTTGCTAATGGGTTAAGGTTGGGACATCTGGTGAAACACTAGCCTCAGCTGTTCCTCAAATGACATCTTCTTGGGTCAAATTTATCTCTTCTTGCCAGTCCATCTGCTCGCAGCCTGTCAATGGTAAACACTTGAGAGCCACAGAGCAAGTGAGGCGGCAGACAGCAGTGAAGGACAGCATCTTGGAGTCTAACTAGATAGTGATACGTGAGCAAAAATAGCCCCTCTGCTCCCCCCTCCCAGTCATCTTCCTCTCGCAGTGCTCCAGGGTCAGGGTCAGGCCAGGGAAGTGATGTGCCACCCTGAATACAGAGCTCAGACCAGGCCACCCAAAGGCTAATGAGAGACTTGTTTGTTCCCTAAGGCAACAAGGAAAAGGCCACCATGCACAACTCAACACACTACTGTACTGCATGCTTCAAATAGCTCAGGGGAGCGGTTCACACTCATGTTGCCAGCTGAATGCTCATTTCACTACAGAGCCTCCTGGGTTTCATTTGCCACCCCTGGGCAGTCCTGCCCNCTGCCAGCTGAATGCTCATTTCTTTCAGGAAGGCACTACAGAGCCTTCCTGGGTTTCATTTGCCACCCCTGGGCAGTCCTGCCCACGAAGCATACCCCAGAGCAATGCGGCAGGACACACGGGGAACTTGGAGGCTACCAGGGAAAGCAGAAGATGAATCCACATCTCACTTCCCAAGAAGTTAACACATTCAAAGGCCATTGCCTTCTTGCCCTTGTCTCTAGGAAGGACACCTTTCTTCTAGAAGGCAATGATGCTCACCACAGACATGACTGTAACACCACACAGACAGACTCCCCTCTCCAAAGCGCAAACACAAGACACACAGGTGACCTGGCAGCCTGACAACAAGATGAGAAACGTGCACGGCTTCTCCTGCTGCTCCTAGGGTACTATGCATCTGATGAGAGGAGTGGTATAAAACCTACCCAAAATGTTAACTGTTACAAGGATTTCTGGACTTCACCTGGTGTGCAAGAGTGATTAGGGAGTCATCTAACATTCAAGGTAACCTGGGAAAGGCAGATGAAGCTGTCCTTGCTGTCAGCTGACCAGCAACAACCTTTGAAGATTAATTAACTTGACGGGTAGCAATCTTTTGGTTTAAAATGGACAGATAGAGTACAACACCCACAGCTTGCCCCATGGGTTAAAAAGGAAACATTCACAGTTAAACAAGCAATCTGTGCTATTATGTCTTGCTATCACAGTGGAGATATCCTGCAACTAGTGAGGATCAATTTCAAGTTGGCCCTTTTCTAAGCAATGAGAAATTTCTGCCTTGAGTCACCCAGATTCTTTCACAATAGTGTCATAACACTGCACTGCGTTATTGCAGAGCACCTGCTCATATCTCATGCTGCCCAAAACACGGTGAGGAAACATCATCACAACCCCCATGAAGTAAGGAAGCTTCTTAGCATGCTACAAATACCCTCAAAGATAAAAAGCTGTTTCACCCTGCTAATACTATGCAATTGCTCTAATGAGCCACACGACTGTAAGAAAAGCATTTGCCTTCTTCACAGACTTATCCATATCTCCAATTAACTACACTAACATAACTAACCCCTGTCCCTGGCACACACTGGCACCTGGCAAAGCCCACGTTTCAAGACACGCTTGATGCATTTCTGTGCAGCAGATCAAGAGACAGACATTTTGGTGTGTGTCATACACCACATTTCTCCATCCTTGAAACTGATCCTGCCAGAGTGTGCTCTCTGCAGAGCCAGGACTTTAACCCGAGAGCGCAGCTGCATTTTTAAGTATCATGTTAATATAGTGTCGTGATAGGGATTTTGTTTGAGAAGATAGCTCCACTCTGAACTTTGGCTCCCGAAGCATGCTTTAAAATGAAAACCTTTCTTCTTTTGTGACCTGGCACTCATTTCTCTCCATTCACACAATAGTGTGATTTTAAGAACCAGCCACATTCTCATCCACTAGTGTGTATGGCACTCTGTACACACCAGCAGAGGCCAAGAGAAGAGAAGTATATACTCGGGTATTTTTAACCCAAAAAGCATTTCATAGATGTGTTAACTCAGAAAACAGAGAAAGACCTTGTTATTGTCTAGTTGGCCCAGTGATATCCCAGCTCTGAGCCTAGGTTTAAATCCACAGCTCAAGAAATTAGGTTCTCCCCCTGTACTCTGCACTGGTTAGGCCATACCCTGAGTACTGTGTCCAGTTCTGGGCACCTCAATTTAAGAAGGACATTGAGGTGCTTGAGTGTGTCCAGAGAAGGGCAAAGAGGCTGGTGAGAGGCCTTGAGCACAAGCCCTATGAAGAGAGGCTGAGGGAGCTGGGATCGTCTAGCCTGGAGAAGAGGAGGCTCAGGGGAGACCTTATTGCTGTCTACAACTACCTGAAGGGTGGTTGTAGCCAGGAGGAGGTTGCTTTCTTCTCTCAGGCAAGCAGCCCCAGAACAAGAGGACACAGTCTCAAGCTGTGCCAGGGGAAGTTTAGACTCGAGGTGAGGAGAAAGTTCTTGACTGAGAGAGTCATTGGCTACTGGAATGGGCTGCCCAGGGAGGTGGAGTCATCGTCCCTGGAGGTGTTCAAGGCGGGTTTGGACGTGGCACTTGGTGCCATGGTCTAGTCTTGAGGGCTGTGGTAACGGGTTGGACTTGGTGATCTTTGAGGTCTCTTCCAACCTTGGTGATACTGTGATAAAGCCAACAGTACAGCCAAACCAAAAAGCTGCTTTAGGACCTTGGCCTTCGGTGAGGAGGGAAGGAGGAGAATGGTGACCAATAAGACCAAGAGCAACACTAGGAGCTTTGCTTGGCTTCTGCTGCCACCCAGTCCTGCTTCACCATGGCAAGTCCTCTCCTCAGCAGGAGCTTGCTTCTGCTCCCGCACTGCCCCATCCACCGGGCAGCAAGTAGCCTGGAGGCACTGTGCAGCCACGGGGTCCGCGGAAGTCTGACCTTGCTGTGCATCCCCCAGTACAGCCAGTCCAACTTCAAGAAGTGAGACTCCCTTATGCTTTTAATTGTGCTACCCTCTAGTGGCCAGTCTAATCCTCTGGAAGCTCAGATCATTTCCCTTGGCAGGAGAGGGATTGGACTGCAAACCTTCAAGACCACAAACCAGCTTGGAGCTGTGCGAGAGCGACTTGCACGTTTGAAAGGAGGCAGAGACCTGGCAAGGATAAGCGCTAGTGCGGGCAAAGTGTGCTCCACCACCCCGCCTTTGCTTTGGCCTTAGTAAAGACAAGATCTCCCTGCTAAGGCTGAGAGATCTTGGCAAGAACAGGGTGAAGCCAGCCTAAAATCACCACCAAATGTGGGCTCTTGTCAGGCTCTCCAAAAGGACGTGCTTCTTTCCTTCTCTGTGCTTGCTTCCCCACTGTCTCACACCAGGCACTGCAGCAGCTTAGATGCAGAGCAGAAACACTCAACACATCAGTAAGAATGGGTTAGAATTCAAAGAACATCCTTGCAATTACCGAGATAATTGCTACATTTCAGAACCAAACATTACTTAATGGCTCTCAATTATCTTGTGGCAGGGCCTGCAATGGCAGCAACTAATTGCTTAACTAAAGTCTTTCTTCTTTCCACCCTATGTCAATATGCATGCAGGCTATTAGGCTGTCGGTGCAGAGGAGAGGAGATAGCTGATGTGAAAAGAGGGGTTGAGTAGCAGCCACATCCATGTTTCGAAGCTCAGAGGACAGGTGTTAACAAAGACGTGAAGTAAAACCGGGAAAGCCCATCAGGAAACGTTACAGATTTCTTTTTGCTTCCTATTTCTGAACAAGGAACTCAATTGGCTGTGCAATGTGACTAGTGCCACTTTTACACGTCTGCATGTCCCTATGTCCCCGAGGCTTGGCTATGTGTCATTAGCCCTTTTATAGTTTTTCAGTCTGGGGAGCTCATGGATGATAGCAAAAAAGGAAAAAACAAAATATCAACTGCCTCATGAGCTAAAACAAGACTTTTGTTACTTTCAGGCTTGTCAAAAATCTGCTTGTTCACCTCTTCACTGAGCATGTCTCTCACATGAAGTAAGAGCAAAGGGAAAATAGATGTATTTCCCTCGTTATTTGCCCTTTTACTTTTTTCACAGCCCCTTTTACTATCTCTGCTGGTTTGAGGCTAATTGAAATATTTTAATGGAGAAAATTATAGGCTGTGAAAAGAAAACAATGGTGTTGTCTGCTTCACTCATAGGCTTGTTGAGATGTATAAGAAAAGAACATAAACATAGACAGGACACTCGGGCACAGACACTCTCAGGCTGTCTAGCTTCTTACTTTCTCCTCTCTGCTGAGTAAACCTCACTAACCACTTTCCTTCTAACCTCCCTGCCTGATCCTCCAAACTCATCTTGCACATAAGGCAAAACTTGAGGTAAGATAGAGGGGTGGGGAGAAGGTGGAAGGGTGGTTGGGAGCCCCTCCTGGGGTCTCTGATTTCTGGGAGGGGAGTTGTGTTTCTGTATTCCCTTTAACTTGTCTATTTCTGTAACTATTCCTGTCTATAGTGTATATCTCTGCTTGTACATTGTGNGGGGGGGGGAACTCCCAAACCATCACACTATCTCAATAATTCTCTTCTGACACAGCACCACTCTCTGTTCTCCAGGCCCTAAGCCCTTTTCCCTGGCTTTTTCAGCTTCTCCTCTAAGAGAAAAATGCAAGACCCCAGATCAGGCCATTACCATTGTAAAAACATCAGGTCTTTATTTTTATCCATCTCTGCTCATATTTGGTCTGTTCCATTGTCCAGGCAGCTCACCACAGAGCCAGCCCTGGGCTTTGTCCCTGGGACATTGGGTACTCTGGATGCAAGCACTGTGCCTGTTCAGCTCTGCTCATCCTTTCCAGACTCACATTTCTCAAGCATGAATTCTCAACGCTGTTTTGTTGTTCTATCACCAACTCAACTCTCTCCCTCTCAAGCCTCTCTTCACTACTCTTAATGACATTTTCTCCTAAAGTTTATCATAGTTTCCAGAGCACTAATAAACAAGCTGGGGTTGACTTTCATCTCAGAGACCTCTTTGGGGGCCTTCAGCTTTATAGAAAATTGTTGTCATTCTGGTTTTGTAGGTCTGACAGTTTCAAATCCTACCAATAGATTACTCTCATCCTTCAAGTTACTGAATGGTCCTGAAACAATCTGAAACAAAGGCTCTAAACCCTTTAAACTTTAAGACCTTTATCTTGCAATTCTTCTTTTTCATCTTTCCTAGTTTAAAAGCTCTCACAGACTGAAGAGCAAAGTTTCCTCTCCAGAGCACCATGTTTCTTTGTTCTCATTTCTCCCCATCATTAAAGTCCTGTACATATTCTTTGGACTTGTAGTCTAGTTACAAGCCTACAAAAGGAACAGGAATGAGACGGGTACTAGGCTTCGTGGACTGAAACTAGTCACTTAGAAGAATCATAACTCATCAAGGGAATATTTAACATCTCCTAAAATGGAAGGCAGTTTTATAGCAGACACTTTAGCTTGCTAGCAATGCACCCTCTCCATTTCTACATGCGCAAGCATGGGCTAATTGTTTCACAGTAGTAACCTCACCTGCAATTAGCCACTGTCTTTGATCTTTATAACTCTCCAGAGGACAGCAAGATTCCCACATAAAAGCCTTTTATGATTTTATTCCACACATGGGAGTCAACCTAAGCTCCTGTATTTATTTTTTAAAAAAAATATAAATTTCCTTACCTGATCTTAGAAATTCTCATTGGGTTGAATCAGGCTGTGGTAAGAGAAATCTCATTTTGAGGGAGGGCTCTGCCAACACTTAAGGGTAAGCAATTACAGCCCTTGATGGCCTTCACCTGTTCCCTAAGGAGACTGCTGCTTTGCTGGCATCCCAAGCCCACCTGGAGATGAGCTTCATGGCCATATACCTTGTTCTATTGATTCGTATCCTAGGATTACCTTTGTTTGAGCTATTGTCCAATTCACAGTTAAGGACCAGCACAGATTGTCCCTTTCCAGGGAGCTTGCCACAGCACACGAAACTCAGCTATGTGCTGTGGAGAAGCAATCATCTACCTCTGCTCCCCTAAGACAGGCTAAGGCAGGAGGATGCATGTGGCTCCTGAAGAGCTAGTTGCTGAATTGTGCCTGGTTGGCTTTTTTTCAGGGAAAGCGTTAGGGCAGAGCAGGTAGCTCAAAGGCCCAAGGCTTAGGTCTGGTCCCAAAGAAAACAAAACATCGGGGCCTCAAGGCTCTTAATTAACTCTATTAGAGTGATAATCATGGCCTGCCCAACCCCAGGGGAATGGAAAAAACCCTCTAGTGTGAGATGAGCATTAAGGTACTGGACTGAAACATGAATAATTTTACCCATTGTCAGTGGTTAGAAGGCAGTGTAGGGTGAGGGGAAGGAGAAAAGGAAAAATCCTCAGTTCAAGGAGCTTCTGTTTTAGCACCAACACATAGGAAGGACCCCAGAAATAAAGGAGATTTCTGTGAAGTGCTTTTGCTTTTCAGAGGGCTGCTTTCTAAACATGAAAAATTTAGACTATATCCTTTATAATCCACTTCCATGCTTGTCTTCTTTTTTTGTTTGTTTGTTTTTAAATAAGATTTAGCTTAAAAATAAATCTTTTCTGCATACCCTCGGAAAGAAGCATGTGGGACAGTGCTTTAGTAGAACTAGCATTGATTCTAAGCCTCTATGCCAGAGCTGGACTCCAGCGATGATGCTCTCCATCTCACAGGGATGTGCTTCCGAAGATTGCTTCAAGGAAGTGGGAAAGGCACAGAGTTCCTATAGCTATGAAAGTCTGACCAGTCACTGGTATAGCAGTTTTAGTACAGCCAGCCAGTAGAGCTGATTTGGCACGGGGTAAGTAAAGCTGCGCTGTCCTGCATTGCTTCCTGCCGAAGGAGTGACCAGAGAGGTTTTGCATGGTTCTGTATAGCCAAGACCATGGGTCTAATAAGTTCTTCTCCTGGTGGCAAATGCAGTTCTGTCCTTTGGGTGTCTCCTCACTCTCTTGACTTGGAGAGACTTTACTCTAGGGTTGATGTGAAGGAACACATCTGGTGGGTGGCAGGAGGAAGATGCTACTCACATTGGTCAAACTGCGTGGGTTTGGGCTTTCAGACAGTGCCGATGAAGATGCATAATGAGAGTGCCCCAAAAGCTGTTTTAAACTAAAATATCATCCTTGTTTTTCTCCTGCTTTTGCAAGGAAAAGAAATCTACATACCACCTTTCTCCATTAGAGTCTACAGACAGGAGATGCTGACCTGCGTTCTGGTGTTTAAGCACACAGCATGTGAATTGTCACTGAATTAAAGAATCTGTCACTCACTAAGTTTCCAGAGCCTAATCTCTATTATCTGTAAAACACCTTCAGCATTAGCATATAATCTATAAAATGCCTCATATCACAAAGTCTCTCTGAAGTATGCTTTGTCCCCATCGTAAAAAAACAAAACAAAACAAAACAAACACCAAAAAACTCCAAAACAACATCATAATAAAAATATGATGCGTTTCAGGCAACACATGCTTTATCCTTTCAAACTTCCCTTTTCTACTCCAGCAACTAGAAATTCACTTTGATCTTAATGAACACTGAGATGGGGGCAGAGAAGTGCAAGTGACTGACTGGCCCAAGCTTAGGGGATAGTCATTCCCCAGCTGAACCACAAGCTCAGCACTCTCCCATGCCAACCACAGCAGCTCAATTCAGCTGATGGTGCAGCTACTCTGCACCAGGGCAAGCACATAACCCTGAGAGCCTGAACCCTCTGCCCGTGCTTACGGACCTGGCACGCTATTGGGGGAGAAAAGAGCAAGTAACAGGAATTTTCTGAACAAAAATCACTGAGTGGTGACACTGGAACTCAGAGTCAGACATTATTTTCACCTTTAACTCCAAAAAGCCACCTGCATGTGAGCTCTTTTGTGTTGTCCCTGGTGTCACTGCAACTCACATAGGGCAGACCTTGTCAGCCGTACCATTGGCTCTGTCCTTTCATCTCACAGCCCCCTTACCTTCACAGCAACTGGAAAACGACTGTATCAGCCAGAAAGCATGATCTGTGCTGCCCTGATACCTGCGGGTAGCATTCAATAACAGGTGCTGCAAACACGAGGCTGCTCCTGCCCTGACCAGAAGCCTGTCAAGCAATAGCTCTAAGCTGCAGCCTGCTTGACAGAGCACAATGCCTGTCTTTTTTTTTTTTTCCCTCTTTTTCCTCCTCTGGGGAGCTCATATTTCTCACCTCCCACTGTAACACTTATTGGAAAACATATCCTTCACCTCCAGGATCAGCATCCCCTTCACCAGGCTGGAAAGTCACTGCTGATGGGGGTGGAAGGTGGCATCTTGTTCTCAGCTCATCAATCTATCATAAACCTCTGCAGCAGGCTAGCTGGCTCCAACTTGCATTTCTTTCCCAGCACAGAGGATGTTTGTGTTTGTTCAGATATGTTGGATAAATGATTTCAAGTCATGGGTTTCATTTCATCGCTAATCACAGACATGGGCTGCAATCACATTCAGGAAGTTGGTGGGTAAGCTTCCATTCATCTGCCTGGCAAGGTGGGACACTGGTCATCCTGAAATAAATAATATTGTAAATTAAATTAAAGAGGGCTACAGGAAGGGGGCATGCAAGAAGACGTCATTGTTGTAAACATTAACTTTACTCCTGATACATGGATTCATGTATGATAGGGATATTTGCTTTCCTGCGTTACTGGTAACTTTGAAAGAGAAACATATCTTTAAGGAGTCTCACAATCCTAGCTGAGATAAACCCCAGAAGAAACAAGCCCCAAGATGCTCTTGTAACATCACTCAGACCTTTCTGCTTAGCTGATAGCTTTGATATCCCTATGCATAAGGGATGCCTCTCCTCTGGAAACAGGGAAGTATCTACCTACCTCCTGCAAAGAGTTTTCCCATGAGGCTCCTTCCATCCTTCTGGAAGTGGTGCCTCAGGGTTCAGGGCTGATGGCACAGTTTTTGACTTTTAGCAACGTTCAATTGTTTATTCACTCCATGCCAGAAGGGGAGATGACCTGGGCTCCCTTTCCAAGGGTATGAAGGGTTGCCCCTCCAAACTGGTAAACCATTCAGGTGCTCAACACGGAGCTCCTCTCAGGAATCAGAAGCAACAAAGTCATTTTATTTCTTATTATTTGTTCTTAGATGCTCGTAATTGCACAGCAGGAGCTATGTATGAATGCTTGGCTCTTTTCTCACAAAGACCCCAAACACCAGGCTACACTGATGGTTGTTCAGTGTCGTGCTTGAAATGAGCTGGTGAGCTCTCGGCCCAGCACTGCAGTATAGCATCCTCTCTGAACAACGCCCCTGTACCACCCATAACATCACAATGGAGACACAGAGCAAAAAGAAAGATGGAGGTAAATGGGTGATTGGAGAAACAGAGATGACAGCACAACAAAGAAAACCACAGCCTCTGCTTGTTAGAGTACAGCAATACACATCCCCATTTCACAGTTTGCAGTCTGTGCCCAGGAGCTGCTTTAGAAGCCCTCTCATACTGCTGTACCATGATGTGCCTTATTCTTCCCTGTGCACAGTGGTATCAGGATGGGGCTTTTAGGGAAAATCTGCTCAGCATGAACTGTAACAACCTGTGCTCAGCTGGGTTGAGTGTGCGTCACCTGCCTGACTTCAGGAGGAAAGGCCTCGGAGCTGCAAACTCCACAGACATGCACTCACCTGTATTTTTCCATGGCACCTCACTGGCTTTCAGAGCCTAATTCCTGAAATTAGGTACTAGGGCAGAGATTTTCAATTTCCAAAACAGACAACATGCTGGAGAGTGGCCAGAGGCTGTGAGTACACTGAGTAAGGGTGGGGCAATTTGGGGGGAAGCTTTCTGCCTACAGGGAGAGCAGGATGCAGGAGAGCAGGTCTACAGCACTCAGCTGGAGCAAAATTACCATCAGATCATCAGCTTGATAACAGGATTTAGTGCAGGGAGAGCCAAGCCAGGTGAGTCACCTGCTGCTGCTGCTGCTGCCAGTCACTGTGGCTGCTGATGGCTCTGATATCCCAATGAGCGTGGAGTGGCTACTGGCAGGGAGATTGCCAGGTTAGTTACAGAGCTGGGCACTCTCTAAGGTTGGCAGCTGCTGCAATATCTGTTCCTCTTCACAGCACCAGACACTGGAGAGAACAGAGCAACAGTGCCCAAGACCTGTCAGCTTTTGCCTCTCAGTATTCACATGGACTGCACCTTGTGCACTGTACAGCCATTCCTCCCTCAAGAAGTGCCTGAGGAAGCAAATCTGGCACCATCATGAGGTCCTTCTCCACGGTGCACACATGGAGCCAAATGCCCGATGCTGGCAGTCTGCTCTGAAGTCTGCTCTCTGAGCCATGGTCAAGCACTCAGGACCCAAGCCTGTGGCAAGCCCAGACCAAGGATCTAGAAGAACAAAAGCAGAGGGAACTTCTCCACCAAAACCCATCCAATCACTCTGGTCATGTCTAAGAGCACCAAGCCCTGACGAGACAGATGAGTCTGGACTCTGCTTTCTTCAGCACAATCACTTGTCACAGCAGATGAATGAGTTCAGTTACTTGCTCCTTACTTCAGCTCACACACACCCAGTACCCTGCTCACCCCAGCAGACACTGTCTCATCAGCTATCATTTTGGCATAGTAGTATCTTAGCCTTTCTCTACTGGTCTAAATAGCACAGGAACAGGCTCTGAAACAGTCAAGTTCAGTCTGTTAACCAGGGATCACATCACAACAGAGGTTGTGGAGAAGCCCTTGACACCAAAATGTTTTGACAATCGAACAAACATCCCCAAGCAACTCTAGGCATCAAGCACAGCTGATGCACACACAGCCAAAGTAGCTTTGAACTGTCTAGCCATGCAGCCACATAACAGAGAGCTCAGAAAATCCTTCCTGAGAAGCTGAGTGAACTCTTGGGTTACTGCTGCACATGGAGCCAGCTGTCCTGTCTGCAGACCCAGTGCTACCTATGCTGGCGAGTCTGATAATAGCTCCAGCCTGTGCAAGCTGAAATGCTGGTGCAGTTCAGTGCTGCTAGCTGCATGGTTTTAAAGAATCTCACCTATTCTATGTAGCATAGTAAAAACACCACCCTCTACATGCCCAAAACTGCACCCACCAGGCCTTCTCCACAGCAAAGGGAAACACAGATTGCATAGATCTACTGCTCAACAACTTCTGCAAACATGAGGCTCCACAGACTCACCACTGTAACCAGTAAGGAATGAAGAGTTCAGGTTCTCTGCATAACGGTACTGCAGCTCCTGTTTAAGAGCAGAGATAGTTACTGCTATCTCCTATAAACAAGTTTTATATAGCATATATATACATTGGATTGCATATTTACTGCATTACATATATACTACTGCTATATATAAAAAAAGTTGCCTGTTCTGCAGTCAGGTTCTCTGCCCCATGGGTGCAAACTAAACAGGAAGACATCATCAGTCTGTGACTGGGGCTCCACTCTTCCCTTTGCTCTGAGTGAAGGTTGGGACTAAATGCTGTGAGATACTACTTGGTTTGTAAAATCTTTAGGTGTTGCAATGTGGTGCTGAGGGACTGCAGCTGGAGTAGATCAGATTAACCAGAGGGATTTTTCCTGGATTTCTCCAGCAACACGTTAACCACAAATTATGAAACAGCAAGAATACTAAGAAGATATTCACATCTGAAATGCTTTCTCACAGAGCAGTTCCAAAAATTAAAAAGTCCCATGAGGTCAAAAGAGAAATGAAAAGTAAGTGTCAAGGTTTGAACTCCTACAATGCAGAGGATTGAAATGACTCATTCTGCCATAGTCAAGTTACCAGATTTCCTGTGTGCTCTGCCCCAGTCTTTGGGTGTTTTTCAGCAACTAGAACTATGAATTAAACTCCAATTCTTCAAACCAGCTGGTGGCAATGGAGGCAGAGTAATTTCATGAGCTAACTGTTACACATCAATGTGAGAAAACTTGTGATCCAGTTTTGGTTTAAATTCAGAGGCTGAAGTTCACCTCAGTCCTTGTTCTGTCCAAATGGCTTATTCAGCTCAAGAACATATTTTGCATCCCCATTTCCCCACTGCACAATGGAATATGATGCCATACATGCTGCTTGTCATAGCTCAGATCCTGACTTAGATTTCTCTAATGCCTTGCATGCTGGGGAGTCTTGGCATGTTTCACAAGCTGCTGTATATGTAGCTAGAATCAGACACGCAGCCGCTTCTGGGGTGGAAGACAGCAATAACTACATGTGCTGCATTAGAAGGAGTAAGTTTCTGTCCCAGAAGAGATACTTTTGCATAACATGTTATTAATGTCAACCTCTGAACACCCAGAAAGCTGTTAGCTACAAGTTCAGTTGCATCTGAAGGACTGGGAATATTACTCCTGGGATGCAAACTTGTAGTTCTGGGCAATTTGTCTCTGCTTAACCTGCTAGGCTGTCAGTAGATGTTTTTATCACTATGATACACTATAGACCAGTAATAGATAAATGCCAATGTAGATCACAACCTTCTGTGCCTTCTGAGGGGGATAATTTCTTCTCAAAGGATATCTTTGAGAAATAATCCAACACCAGGTGCAAAAGAAGGCTCATTGCCAGTAAAAAAAAATCACCTTCTTTCTTCCATCTCTCATCACTTTCAGGTCTCTCTTCTCCATGCTGCTCCAAGACATGGGGTTTCATCTGGCAGAAGAGGCAGCAAAGAGGGACATGTTGCAGGTTGGGAGGGCAGAGGCATAGCTGTAAGGAGAGAGAATGAGGTCTGTACTGAGTTTCTCAGTGAATTGCATTAGCTGCAGGGATTGAGAAGTGTATGGTAGCATGACACAGGCTCTGTTCTCCCAGTGCCTTCAGAAACCCTCAGGGCCCTGCATCTCTCTCTCTTAGTTTAACAGCCTAGCATTGTCATAACTCAATTGACTACTACAATGCAAGTTTGATACCTGGAACTAGTATGCCCTCATTGAAGACATGCTTTAATTCAGAATCCCTATCTGTGATGGTTTGGGAGTTACACCCCCCCATCCCCTTATGAAAATCACTCATACTAGACTCAAACAGTTGAAAGTTAAGTTGATTTAATGTGAAGAAAGATTCAAGGAATGCTTTTGGATTTCAGAGAGTATCTTCTTGGCTGGGTCAGCTTTAGTATTACTGAAACTGTTACCAACTCTGTTTTTAATAAGTCAGGAAATATTACAACTGCTGAAAATTATTCAACATCCCTGATGAGAGTAATTCTGCCCCAAACCGAACTTCCAGACCCTTGTAGCGAGTGCTACACAGGTAACAGAGTGACATTTATCATGTGTGATCTTAGCCCTAATGATCCTGGTTTTATGTCTAATTTCTGTATTATGTGTCAAGAATTCAGCTGTCACCTCCTT
>VWZE01024651.1:10183-47477 GCA_013396675.1 Eubucco bourcierii
ATGTCCTTCCTGTGCTGGGGGCTCCAGAACTGCACACAGTACTCCAGATGGGGTCTGATGAGAGCAGAGTAAAGAGGCAGAATCCCCTCCCTTGCCCTGCTGGCCACGTTTTGGTATTGTTTGTTTTGTTTTGCTTGGTGGTTTGTTGCTTTGAAGTGGTTGTTGTGGTTTTCTTTTGGGGTTTTTGGTTTGTCGTTCAGTTGCTTTTTTTATTTTTTATTTAAATATTTTAAAGGGCAAAATCTGGACCTTCTGCTCCACTCAGATTTATAAACACCACCAGGAACAAGGTCCCAGCCCTGATTAAAATTCCCAGCATGCCAGAGTTTGCAAAAAAAAAAAAAAACAAACAAAAAATCTCCAGACCAAAGCAAAAAACAAGCTCAGGGGAAAGTCTGGCAAACCCATTTCGATCTGGCTGTTGTCGAGGGGATTAGAGGGGAATTTGGCAGGCTCCCCTTTTCCTTCCTTCGGACTCATGCCTTCTATTTTTCAAGGATCCTTCTTTAGACCACACTGCTTTCTTCTGGAGGAGCTGGTTGGGTTTTAATGTTCCCTTTTGTCTCTCTGACACTGCTGCTTTTCTTCGCCTTTTTACTTTGCAAATCGGCGCCTTCTTTAGGCAGGAAAACCCAGCAGCCAGTTCCCACAAGGGAAAGTGCAAGGGGGAGGTTGGCTAGGAAAAACACATGGTCAAGACAAATTCCTTCAGTGTCATTCTCCTTCCACTCTCTCCCTTCAAGCACTCCATCTTTCTGCCCAAGGCAAGCTGGAGCCCTCAATGCATAAGGAGCAGAATGCTCTGCATACCCTTCTGCTCCTCTTGACCCCATTTTGTCCCACCAGACAGAAGAGAAAAGGGTCTGCAAGGCAGGAAGCCATCTGGGGTGGATTAGAAGGGATGTGGTTAGTAGGTTGAGAGAAGTTCTGCTGCCTCTCTGTTCTGCCCTGGTGAGGCCACACCTGGAGTACTGTGTCCAGTTCTGGGCATCCCAGTTCAAGAGGGACATAGAACTGCTGGAGAGAGTCCAGCACAGAGCCACAGAGATGCTGAAGGGAATGGAGCAGCTCTGCTAGGAGGAGAGCCTGAGGGAGCTGGGGCTGGGAGACAGGAGACTAAGGGGTGACCTCATCAATCTTTATAAAGATGTGCAGGTGAATGGCAGGAGCCTGGAGCCAGGCTCTTGCTGGGTGATGCCCAATGCCAGCCCAAGGGGCACTGGGTGGAAGCTGAGGCACACGAAGTTCCATGTAAACATGAGGAAGACTATTTTACCCTGTGAGCGTGACAGAGCACTGGAACAGGCTGCCCAGGGAGGTTGTGGAGTCTCCCTCTCTGGAGATACTCAAACCCTGCCTGGATGTGTTCTGTGTGATCTGGTATAGGTGATCTTGCTCTGGTAAGGGGATTGGACTAGATGAGCTTTGGAGGTCCCTTCCAGCCCCTGACATTCTGTGGTCTCAGTAGCTTGTGCAGAGGACTGAGGGGAAGGGAAAAATATACAGTAAAGACAAACTCCTTCATTGTCAGTCTGCTTCCACCCTCTGCCTTTGAGCTCTCCATCCTCCTGTCCAAGGCAAGATGGAACCCTCAACACTCTAGGAAGAGACTGGTCCATGCACCCTTCTGCCCCAGCTAACCTCATTTTCTCCCATCAGAAGAGAATCATAGAACCATAGAACCATAGAATCATAGAATCATAGAATCACAGAATCAGTGAATCACAGAATCAGTCAGGGTTGGAAAGGACCACAAGGATCAGTCAGTTCCAACCCCTCTGCCATGGGCAGGGACACCTCACACTAGATCAGGCTGTCCACAGCCTCATCCAGCCTGGATTTAAACACCTCCAGGGATGAGGCTTCCACCACCTCCCTGGGCAAGCCCTGCCAGGCTCTCACCACCCTCATGTTGAACAACTTCTTCCTAACATCCAGTCTGAATGTCCCCATTTCCAGCTTTGTTCCATTCCCCCCAGTCCTATCCTTACCTGACAGCCTAAAAAGTCCCTCCCCAGCTTTCTTGTAGCCCACTTCAGATACTGAAAGGCCACAAGAAGGTCACCTTGGAGCCTCCTCCTCTCCAGACTGAACAATCCCAATTTCCTCAGTCTCTCCTCATAGGAGAGCAGCTCCAGCCCTCTGAGCATCCTCCTGGCCCTTCTCTGGACCCCTTCCAGCACCTCCATAGCTCTCTTGCAATAGTGGCTCCAGAGCTGGGCACAGTACTCCAGGTGGGGGTCTCAACAGTGCAGAGGAGGAAGGGCAGAGTGTTTATAAGGCATGGAGCCATCTCAAGGGCTTGCAGAGAGGACTGAGGAGCTGGGAGAGGCAGCAGCACTGTGATAAACAGCTGAAGAACCACTGCCTGACTCCCAAAGCTGTGCTCAAGGGTTTGTCCCCCCTCCCAGTGCCCAGACAAGTCACGTCGCCAGCAGTCACGCCACCAACACAAGTAAAGTTTCATCCCTGGCAAGCACGAGGGAAGCAATAAAGATCTCCGACAGCACTGATAACTGCCAAGGTCACCAGCATAAGGGCAGGCTCCTGTCTGACAACTGAGGCTTTATTGACTTACAAAAAAAAAAAAAAATCACAAAAAACACATAAAAAGCAGAAAAAAAAATCTCTCCTTTTATTTTTTGAGTTCATCCTCTGCAAAGTCATTTGCAGGCCTGCTTCAAACCAGAGGTCCTGAAGCCAAGAAGGTGGATTCCCATCCAACACACTCCCACTGATCAGCATGGTTAGAGGACACTGGGAGCTCTCTGAGGACCCTGTTAGTCATGTGAGGTCCTTGTTAACCCTTTTAAAACCCCATCGGACACATGAGCAGCCTGGTAGCCCTCCAAGAACCTTTTTAGCCCTGTAGGGCTCCCATTAGTCATCTAAGGACCCTATTAGATCTTTGAGGACTCTATTAGCCCTCAGAGGACCCCATTAGCCCTCTGGGGACCCCATTAGCACTTTGAGGACCCCATTAGCCCTCTAAAGACCCCGTTAGCACTCTGAAGACCCTGTCTGCACTCTGAGGACCCCATTAGCCCTCTGAGGACCCCATTAGCACTCTGAAGACCCCGTTAGCCCTCTGGGGACCCTGTTAGCACTTTGAGGACCCCATTAGCCCTCTGAGGACCCCATAAGTACTCTGAGGACCCCGTTAGCACTCTGAGGACCCCATTAGCACTCTGAAGACCCTGTTTGCACTCTGAGGACCCCATTAGCCCTCTGAGAACCCTGTTACCCCTCTGAGAACCCTGTTAGCCCTCGGAGGACCCTGTTACCCCTCTGAGAACCCTGTTAGCCTTCTGAGGACCCCACTAGCCTTCTGAGAACCCCATTAGCCCTCTAAGGAGCCCAGTAGCCATGTGATGGATGTGGAGGAAGTGAGAATCGGACAGAACCCAACGGCTGCAGCCTGGAAGGTTCAGATATGGCAGTGCTGGAGCTAAGGGCAATAACAAGAAGCCTTGTTTTGGACTAGAATCAGCCAGCTACTCATTTTTTGGCAAATAAACAGCACAACTGACTCCAAGACGGAGAAATCTCTCTCTCTTTTTTTTTTTTTTTCTTTTCCTTTAAAGTATACTTGGAGGATGTCTCCAGGAGGGTGCCTTAGCAGAATGCTAAAGCTACCTCTTGCTTCATGTGTCCATCTTCCTTTCTAAATGAGAAAGCATCTACGTGAGGGAGAAATCCCCCACTTCTACTGTTCCTTTTAGCTCTCCACAAGTAGAAACTCAAGTGTGGACCTGAAGTACTACAGGATCGAGCCATGGAGTGAGTATAGAAATGCAGTACGATCTCGAGAACAGGAGAGGGAGTAGCAAGAGTGGGAGAGGAAAAAGTAGGAGAGATTTTACATCCCTTCTGCCCTGTTTCCTTTAGGTACCAGCTCATCAGTGCTGGAAAGTCATCTGCTTGGACACCTGCCCGGTGCTGGGGACAGGACAGATGTGCCAAGCTATCTCCCCTGGCATTCACCACCAGCTACAGCCTTTGCCCAGAGGGCATCTGCAGGAGCTGCTCTGATCTCACACCTAAATCCTTGCTGGAAAGGGCAACATCTAAGTCCCAGCTATCCAGAGGGATATATTCACCCTGAGGTATGCTGCTGGGCTTCCAAGGGTATTATCCAAGGATAACTGCAGGTCCAGTGCCTGAGGACAGGTAGCAGTCCCTGGGGTCGGGCACAGCATGGGTGGGAGGCTGCTGACCACGGGAGCTGAGCTGCAGCCGTGGTGTTTCTTTGCCTCAGTCATTAATCATAAGGACACAGGGAAGCTTTACAGCTCCTCCAAGCAGGCAGCGAGCCAGTCGAGGAGGAGGAGGAGGAGGAAGAGGAGGAGGGGGGAGATATCCCTTTTGTTTTGGCTCTTTCAGAGCTACTTCTGGAAAGGCCACAAGCTGGGAGAAGTCTTTGCCTCCATCCCCTCCCTTGAGCTGCTCCAACAAAGCCCAGGAGCTGCAGCTAGCAAAAGGAAGAGGCAGGTGGAGGGGGCAAATCTTTCTTTCCCCCACTGCAAAGCTCCAGCCTGGCAGGAGGAGCTGCTTGCTGGAGAAGCCTGTCTCGCCTGCATGCCTTTGCTTCCACCTCTCCTAAAAACCTGCCTGGGCCAGCCCCTCAACATCTGTTGTGCTGCTCCTCTTGCCCCTCACCTGCTGTTCAGCCAGACCTTCCCACCCATCTCCAGGCCACCAGCTGCACTGTTTTTTTCCAGCTACATCTTTCTCCTCCATCCAAGCCTGCAGAGCATCTCCATTCCCATGTCCTCCCACTGCTGGACACAGCAAGATCTGGAGGAGACGCAGCCTCAGCCTGCTTATTCAGCTGCAAAACCAAGATTTAGGAGGCACAATGCTCAAGCTTCTGTTTAATTTATCCAAAGATCTGTGAAGAACTTCTGTCTGGCACAGGGAGGGTGACCTGATAGCACAAAGCCTGGGAGGAAAAGCTAATTTCCCACTCCATGTATTAATACCCATGATCTGCACCTTGAATCCCAAGCTGTGGAAAGCAGATCACAGGGATTCACAAACCTTTGGGAATACAAATACTGCACAGAGCACAAGAGCCTGGCAAAATGTACAATATAGGTAAGAAAATCAGCTCCCAGCCTCATTGGAGAAGTCTCCAGAGTCCAAATCAGCTCTGAAATTCCAGCTTGCCTTGGCTTGCACTGCAGAAAACAACCCTCTGGAGTCCAGACTTGCAGCCCTGTCCTCAGCTGTCCCCCCAGCCATTCCCTCACAAAGCCTTTCTTCTTGGCCTGGTGCTAAGAAGGTGCAAACTGTACAAGATAGGTAAGAAAATGAACTCCCAGCCTCATTGGAGAAGTCTCCAGAGCCCAAGTCAGCTCTGAAACTCCAGCTTGCCTTGGTGTGCACTGCAGAAAATAACCCCCCTGGAGTCCAGACTCACAGCCATGCCCCCAACTATCTCCCCAACCATTCCCTCTCAATGCCTTTCCTTCTTGGCCTGGTGCTTAAAGGGGTTATTGCTCCTTTCCTCACAGCATGTGACAGACATATTTGTGCAGAGGGGAATAAAAAAACATCCCCCAAGTCAGTACATTAATGTCCTACAATGAAAAATAGATTTGTCTAAATATGCTCAAGGTAATTCAGAATACATTTGAGGTGATTTCAGGCTCTAAACTCTGCCTGTAACAGCATTTCAGGCTGTGTTTATCAGTGCTTTCCCTCTGCACTTGCACATTTTTATTTTTTTTCCACCCTGGTTATTTTTAAAACATTTGCACAACAACAGAACAAAATGATCATGGCTAAAGGGTAGAAATCAACCTTCCAGCAGCTCAGGAAATTTTACCTCTCCATTTCCCGACTCCAAAGTCCCTGCCTATTGTAGGTTAGGGTCCAACTTAGGTCAAGGTAAGGAGTCTGATCCCCATCCTACAGCAGCAAATCTGCACTGAGTCCCCCCAACTCAGTCAAGTCAAAGCCAAATTCCACCCTGAGTGACAGGCAGCAATTCAGAGTGACACCAAAGAGCAGGCATTGCCTTTGCAGCTCTGGCAGAAGAGCTCCCATTTGGCTGCCAAATCTGAGGATGCTCCACAAATGTCAACAGGGTCAAACCCTCCTCTGGTTTCACACCAGAGTCACCCAAGCAGGATAAACCTTCCTGACCCAAAGGGTTACAGCACAAGCATATGGTTATAGAACCACAGAATGGTTTGGGTAGGAAGAAACCTTAAAGATCATCTAGTTCCAACCTCTCTGCCAAAGCTGGAGAGGGACCTTTTTACAAGGGTTTGCAGTGATAGGACAAGGGGAAATGGATTGAAGCTTGAGGAGGTGAGATTTAGAATGGGTGATAGAAAGAAATTCTTAATGGTGAGGGTAAGGAGACCCTGGAACAGATTACCCAGGGAGGCTGTGGGTATCTGCTCCCTGGAGGTGTTCAAAGCCAGGTTGGATGAGGTCTGGAGCAACCTGTGCTGGTGGGAGATGTCCCTGCCCACGGCAGGGGAGTTGTAACTAGATAATATTCAAGGTCCCTTCCAACCTAAGCCATTCTATGGTTCTATGGTTTTATAATTCCAGACCAGATTGCTCACAGCTCTATGCAGCCCATCCCTGAACACTTCCAGGGATGAAGCTTCCACAATTTCTCTAAGCAACCTGTTCCAGCATCTCACCACCCTCACAGTGAAGAATTTCTTCCTAATATCCAATGTCCATCAGTTGTGTTTATCCCTCATATTTACTGCTGGGAATTATCCAGTGTGCCCACTCAGGGAGCCCAGTAAAGCTCTGCTGGGTACCCCAGATGCCATCACAGCCTTCTCTGATGCCAACAAAGCTGGTAAAGAGTCTGGAGAAGAGGTCTGGTGAGGAGTGGTTGAGGGAAGCGGGACTGTCTAGTCTGGAGAAGAGAAGGCTGAGTGGAGACTTCATTGCTCTCTGCAGTTCCCTGAAAGGAGGTAGCAGTGAGGTGGGGGTTGGGCTCTTCTCCCTACTATTAGGTGAGAGAATGAGAGGAAATGGCCTGAAATTGTGCCAGGGGAGATTTAGGTTGGAGATTAGGAACAATTTATTTGCTGCAAGAGTGGTCAGGGATTGGCACAGGCTGCCCAGGGAAGTGTCACAGTATCACAGTATCATCAGGGTTGGAAGAGACCTCAAAGATCATCAAGTGGTGGAGTCCCCATCCCTGGAGGTGTTAAGAAACCTTGGGACATGTTTTAATGGCCATGATGGTGTTGGGCTGAGGGCAGGACTGGGTGGTCTTAGAGGTCTTTTCCAACCAAAACAATTCTGTGACTCTGATTGCGAATCAAGGAGACAAGAGCTTGAGAGATGACCCCAGAGCAGGCAGCCATACATTCCAGACATGAACCATCAAACAGCCTGTTCCCACCAACAGATCACCCTGCAGAAGTCCTGCCAAAGCCCATTACACACTCACAGCACAGCCCGGGGCAACAGCACCGCACCTCGCCCAGCACCGCGGAACCACATCCTCTTTTGCAGCCAAGCAAGGAAACCCAAGCAGCAGCAGCAGCAGCAGCAGCAGCAGCAGCAGCAGCAGCAGCACACAGGCTGCTGTAAGGGCATTTTCCCTATGTTTCAGAGTGAAATTCATCCATTTGGAGCCAGTTCAGCTGCGTTACCTGTGGCAAAACCACCTGGTACAGAGCAGGCACCGGCAGCACACTGCGGCAGAGCCGAGTGCGTCGCGCACAACTCCTGAAGTAGGAGCTTGGAAGAGAAACAAAGAGAGAATGGCTTTGGGCTCGAGGGGCCCCATCTGTTTTCGAGGAGCATTTATTTATTTATCAATTAATGCATCCACCTTACCTTGTGCTTTTGCACCATCTTGAAAACAAGGAGTCAGAATAACCCCCGAGCCATCCTACCCCTTACCCATCTGGTCAACAGCCATTCTGCTTTATTTTCTTGGTAGCTTTCTTTGGTATGGGGTAGGAGGGGGGAAGGAGGGGGGGTTGATGATTTCTTTTTTTCTTTCAGGCTCTCCGCTTTCTAACAGAGCTGAAATCCACCAAATCCATGACAGGGACATGATCATTAATGATGATAGCAGGAATAATGACATCCTACCTGCCTGGCGTCCCTGCGCTGGTAGATTTCATACCCATTTCACAGTCACCTGCAAGCATCCATCTGAGTGAGCTCAAAAGAAGCAAAAACTTGGGAGAAAGAAGCTAGGTGGTGAATGGCTGAGAGCAGCCCTGAGGTAAAGGACCTGGGGGTCTGGGGTGATGCAAAGCTCAAGATGAGGCTGCAATGCGAGTGCAGCCCAGACAGCAACTGTGTGCTGGGCTGCAGCAAGAGCAGTGTGGGCAGCAGGGTAAGGGAGCAGATTGTGCCCCTCAGCTCTGCTCTCCTCAGAGCCCACCTGGAGTCCTGTGTGCAGTTCTGGAGCCCCCAGCACAGGAAGGACATGGAACTGTTGGAGTGGGTCCAGAGGAGGCTATGAAGTTGCTGAGAGGGCTGCAGCAGCTCTGCTGTGAGGACAGGTTGAGAGAGTTGGGGCTCTGCAGCCTGCAGAAGAGAAGGCTTCCAGGAGACCTTGGAGTAGCCTTCCAGTATCTGAAGGGGGCTCCAGGAAGGCTGGGGAGGGACTGTTTACAAGGATTGGTAATGCCAGGACAAGGGGCAATGGGTTTGAACTGGCAGAGGGAAGATTTAGACTGGAAGTTAGGAGGAAGTTTTTTACAGTGAGGGTGGTGAGACACTGGCACAGGTTGCCCAGGGAGGTTGTGGCTGCTCCCTCCCTGGAGGTGTTCAAGGCCAGGTTGGAGGAGGCCTTGAGTGCCCTGTGCTAGTGGGAGGTGTCCCTGCCTATGGCAGGGGGTTGGAACTGGCTGATCCTTGAGTTCCCTTCCAACCTTCCCATTCTATGATTCTATGATTCTCTATTCCTCCTCCCAACCCTGAACGATGCTGCAGCTGGAGGCAGGGCTAAGGATGGAGAGACACATGGAATTTATAGCCCAAACCCTCCCAACACTCATTCCCAGCCACAGCTCCCTGCGCATTATCAACACTTCCCATTTCCATCTCCGGCACTGATTGTGCTCTACACTTATGAAGTTGTTCCCACTTTTTCCTCCCCCTACCCCATGCCCTCCCTCCTCCTTCCTTTCCCTACTATAATATTTAGTCTGCAGCTCTGCTTATTTACATACTTAATTTCTGTGCTGTTTGCAAACACAAATTAGTTTTGTGCAATTACTTTGTGAGCGGACACGGAGCTGATCCGCTTCAGCGGTTTAACGGCGCTGGAAGTGACTGCACAGGACCATATGGCTCTGGAGATATAATCACAATATTACCTGCACATATTAGTTACATAAGAGCTACGTTCTAATTACTGCAGTTCAAAGGGAGGAGGAAGAGAGAAAAGGGAAGGAAAAAGGGGAGGGGAATGGAAAAGTGCAGGGGGAAAAGAAAAAAAAATAGGAAAGAATAAAAGAGGAAAGAAAAAAATGAAAGAAAAAAAGGAAAGAAAAAATGAAAGAAAAAAGGAATGAAAAAAGAAAGAAAAAAGAGGAAAGAAAATAAGAGGAAAGAAAATAAGGGGGAAAAAGGGAAGAAAAGGAAAGGGGAAAAAAGAAAGAAAAAGGGATAAAAAGAAAATGGAAAAAAGAAAATAGGAAAGAAAAGGAAAGGGGGAAAAAGAAAGAAAAAAGGGGAAAAAAAGAAAGGGGGAAAAAGAAAAAAGAAAAGAAAAGGAAAGGGAGAAAGAGAAAGAAAAAATGGGAAAAAGGAAAGGGGGAAAGAGAAAGAAAAAGGAAATAAAAGGGGAAAAAGAAAGAATAAAGGGAAAAAAGGAAAGGGGGAAAAGAAAAAAGAAAAGAAAAGGGAGAAAGAGAAAGAAAAAATGGGAAAAAAGGAAAGGGGGAAAGAAAGAAAAAAGGAAATAAAAGGGGGAAACGAAAGAATAAAGGGAAAAAAGGAAGGGGGAAAAAAGAAAGGGGAAAAAAGAAAGAAAAAAGGAAAAAAAATCAAAGAAAAGTAGGAAAGAAAGAAGGAAAGAAAACCAAATGAAAGAAAAAAGGAAAGAAAAAAAGGGAAGAAAAAAATGGGAAGAAAAAAAGGGAAGAAAAAAGGAAAGAAAAAAGGAAAGAAAAAAGGAAAGGAAAAAGGAAAAAAAAGGAAATAAAACAAGAAAAAAAGAAAAAAGAAAAAAGGAAGGAAAAAGCAAAGAAAAAAGAAAAAAAGGAAGGAAAAAAGAAAAGGAAAGAAAAAATGAAAAAAGGAATGACAAAAAGAAAGGAAAAAGGAAAGGAAAAAGAAAAAAAAAAGGAAAGAAAAAAAGAAAAAAAGGAAGGAAAAAAGGAAAGAAAAAAGGAAGGAAAAAAGAAAAGGAAAGAAAAAATGAAAAAAGGAATGAAAAAAGGAAAGGATAAAAAAGAAAAAAGGAAGGAAAAAAGGAAAGAAAAAAAGAAAGAAAAAAAAAGGAAAGAAAAAAAAGGATGAAAGGGAAATAAATAACACAAAAGAAGGTAAAGCAAAAAGGATTCCCTGACCCCATCGTACCGGCAGCGTGGGAGAGTTTGAGCTCTGCAGGAAATTGATTTTATGACAGAAGTGAAAAATCAGGTGAAAAAATGTTTGGGTCAAATTAAATCTTTTGTTCAAGCAGAAAATAAAGCTTTGGTTTCATTGGCAGGTGGTTTTTTTGTTTCCTTTTGCTGTGCGTTTGCTTGACCTTAATAATCGCATTCTGCGAGTTTGGTTTTTTCAAGAGAAACCAACAAACAGACAGAAAAAAACCCTCAAACCCAAACCAAATCATGGAATTGAAATAAAAATCCAAAATCTTGCTCTGCACCGATGGAACAAGTTTTTCTCTGCTGCTTTTTTTTTTTGTTTGTTTGTTTTTTCCTTTCCCCCAGCCCAAAATTGCTGAGTCAATACATCCGTGATAAAATCATAGAATCATAGAATGGGAAGGTTGGAAGGGACCTCAAGGATCATCTAGTTCCAACCCCCTGCCATAGGTAGGGATACCTCCCACTAGTACAGGTTACTCAAGGCCTCAAAAATCATGGAATTGTTTTGGTTGGAAGAGACCTTGAAGATCATCCAGCCCAAGCCTTAAACCACTGCTGCCAGGTCACCACTGAGCCATGGCTCTCAGCACCACATCTCTTGGCTTGGATCAGGAGCAATGTGGTCAGCAGCAGCAGGGAGGTTATTCTGCCCCTGTGCTCAGCACTGGTCAGGCCACACCTTGAGTGCTGTGTCCAGTTCTGGGCCCCTCAATTCAAGAGAGATGTTGAGGTGCTGGAAGGTGTCCAGAGAAGGGCAGCAAGGCTGGGGAGGTGCCTGGAGCACAGCCCTGTGAGGAGAGGCTGAGGGAGCTGGGGGTGTGCAGCCTGCAGGAGAGGAGGCTCAGGGCAGAGCTCATTGCCATCTACAACTACCTGAAGGGAGGTTGTGGTCAGCTGGGGTTGGGCTCCGCTGCCAGGCACCCAGGGACAGAACGAGAGGACATAGCCTCAAACTGTGCCAGGGCAGGCTCAGGCTGGATGTTAGGAAGAAGTTCTTCNTTTAAGAGGAGGCTGCATGAGGCAGTGGCAGGGGTTAGTTAATTAGGTGTTAGGTGATAGGTTGGACTCAATGATCTCAGAGGTCTTTTCCAACCTGGTTAACTCTGTGATTCTGTGATCTCCATGGCTTTGAAACCCCTCCAGGGATGAGGACTCCACCACTGCCCTGGGCAGCCTGGGCCAGGGCTTGACAACACTTTGGGGAGAGAAACTTGCTCATACTCAACTTAAATCTCTTCTGGTGCAACTTGAGGCCATTTTCTCTTGTCCTATTGCTTGTTCCCTGGGAGAAGAGACCAACACCCACCTCAGACCTCCCTTTTCCAGGGAAATTAACATCATAATGAAAACCTGCACTGGAATTTATTGGATGGAAGTTTTTTCACCACCTCCCCTGTGAATGGCTCCTCACAGGATACCAGGGTAGGGCTGGACACCTTTCCCCTTATTTTCCCAGGTTTTTGGTTGATTTCTTTTCAAGTAGACCAAATTTTTGATAGAAATTATTTTAACAACATTGAGGCTTGGAGTGGGGATCTCTAATTTCCCCCACAAAAGCCCACTGTGTTGGTGATCTCAAAAGGAGTGGCTGAGCTTTTCCATTCATCCTCATCCCTGGTGTCACCAGGACAATTTGACCTGAAAAGGGTGGAGATTCCTTTGGGACAGGGGAGATCACATCCCTGATGTCCTAACCATGAGGGACTGTTTCTGAGGGACATTCTCCTGTGATACCTCTTCTCTCCCTCGAAGGATTTGGCAAAGCAGGTTTTGGCCACTCTATAGCATGAAGGGGTGAGAGGATCCAGTATCTGAAGGGGGCTACAGGAAGGCTGGGGAGGGGCTATTGACCAGGTCTTGCAATGACAGGACAAGGGGAATGGGTTTGAACTGGCAGAGGGGAGATTGAAACTGGATGTTAGGAAGAAGTTCTTTGTGGTGAGGGTGGTGAGACACTGGTACAGGTTGCCCAGGAAGGTTGTGGAGCACAGAATCACCCAATGTGATCTTTGATCACATTCTGTGCTCCCCAACCTTTGATCTCCTCCACCATTCACTCAGTGCACACCACAGAGGACTCACCAGTGATGAGAGCAGGAAGATTCCTCTGCCCAGCTGGGCAACCTTGGGGCTGCTACCCTTCTTGGGGCCAATTATAAAGGGCAGTGAGCAGGGAGGTCAAAGTGGTCACACCTGGGGTGGGAGGAGACTTCAACAGAGCCCAGGTGATGTGGGTTTGGGGGGGAAATGGTGCAAAATGGGGCGGGTGGGGTGGGAAAAGGCAAATAGAATGTTCCAGTGTGATCTGGTACAGGTGATCCTGCTCTGGTAGGGGAGGTTGGGCTGGAGGAGCTTTCAAGATCTATTCTATTTCCAATGGTGACACTCCTCAAGCAGCAACACTTCCCAAGCTTGGAACAACAACAGCTTGCACTCAAGGTCACAGAATCATAGTGTCAGAGAATTCTTGTGATTGGAAAAGACCTGCAAGATCATTGAGCCCAACCAGCCACACACAACAGGCTCTGCTCACTGCTGCCTGGGACAGGACAAGCAGCAGTGGATGGAAGCTGCAGCACAGGAGGTTCCAACTCAACACAAGAGGGAACTTCTTGACTGGAAGGGTCCCAGAGCCCTGGCACAGGCTGCCCAGAGAGGCTGTGGAGTCTCCTTCTGTGGAGCCTTTCAATACCTGTCTGGTTGTGTTCCTGTGTGGCCTGAGCTGGATTGTCTGGTCCTGCTCTGGCAGGGTGAGGTGGACTGGATGATCTCTGGTGGCCCCCAAGTCAGTTAGGCTAGAAACTTGATGGTCATTCTAACATCACTCACAGGTGCTGGTTGGGCCTCCTTACCTAGGCTGAGCTCTTCTATGTTTAACTGTTGCTTTCTGCTTGCTTGTAAAAGTGTTAAAAGGGCAGGACTAAATCAAGGCCTGATCAGCTGCTTGTCCTGAAGCACAGAAGCAGAGAACTTTAGAGCTTGGAAGTGCCCTCCTGACATCATCCAGTCCAACTTCCCCTCCAAAGTAGGATCACTCAGGGTAGTCCACACAGGAATGCATCCTGGCAGGTTTTGAAAGTCTGCAGAGAAGAAGATTCAAGATTCCCCAACTTCTTTGGGCTACCTGCTCCAGGGCTCTGTCACCCTCACTGAAAGGAAGTTTCTCCTCATGTTGAGGTGAAACCTTCTGTGTTCCAGTTTGTATCCACTACTTCTTGGCTTATTGCTGCTGGCTGTTGAAAAGAGATTGGCCCCAGCCACTTGACACCCACCCCTTAGACATTTCACAGAATCACAGAAACATCCTGGGAGTCTTTTCCAACTGGAATCAAGTCCTCCAACCATTATCCCTGCTCTACAAAGCTCATCCTCAAACCATATCCCCAAGCACCACATCTGAATGAGCAGAGCCTGTCCCCCCTCTCCTGACCCTCAGCCCTCAGGTATTTATAACCATTTATTAAATCCCCTCTCAGTCTTCTCTTCTCCAGACTGAGGCAGAGGAGGCTGCTGGCAGCAGTGGTGCCAGCACCCTGGCTGCAGCAGCTCAGTCTCCACGGCCCATTTAAGCAACAGTCCCTGGGTACAAGCAGCCAAGGGCCTTGCCAGTGCATCGTGTTTTATGGTCTGCTAGGAAGTGGTGTGAGAACACAAATCCATTTCACGTGCAGTGAGCAAACTCCAGATTGAAAACCTGCTGGCCTGGAGTCATGGCAGCCTCTCACCTACACACACAGAACCATCCCAGCATGGTGTTGCTTGGCAGGGACCTCTGGAGATCTCCTACTCCAAACCTCTGGTAATGCAGGTTCACCTAGAGCAGACTGCATAGGAAGACAGCGGCTAGGTGGGTTTTGAAAGTCTCCTCTCTGGGCAGCCTGCTCCAGGGTTCCAGCACCCTCACAGCAAAGAAATTTCTCTGTAAGAGCCAGGCTCTGCTGGGTGATGTCCAGTGACAGGACAAGGGGCACTGAGTGAAAGCTGAGGCATAGGAAGCTTCATGTAAACATGAAGAGGATTTGTTTTTTCCTTGTGAGGGTGACAGAACCGTGGAACAGGCTGCCCAGGGGGTTTGTGGAGTCTCCCTCTGGAGATATTAAAAAATCTGCCTGAAGGTGTTCCTGTGTGATCTGCTCTGGCAGGGCAGTTGGACTGGATGAGCTTTGAAGGTCCTTCCAGCCCCTGACATTCTGTGATGCTGTGATTCTGAGATTAATTTCAAGTGAAATCTCCTGTCATCTAGTTTGCACCCATTATTGGCCCTTATCCTCTCACTGGCCACACTGAAAAGAGCCCAGCTTGGCCCTCATGACCTCCATCCTTTAGAAATGGATCAGAACTGAGAAGATCCCTTCTCAGGTTGCTCTTTCTCCAGGCCCCAGCTTCCTCAGCCTCTCTTTGTCACAGAGATGCTCCAGACCCTCAGCATCTTTGTAGCCTTTCCTGGTCTCTCTCCAGTAGTCTCCTGTCCCTCTTGAACTGGGGAGCCCAGAACTAAACACAATACTCCAGATGTGGCTTTGCCAGGACAGAGCAGAAGAGGAGGAGAACCTCCCTATACTTCCTGGCCATGCTCTTCCTAACACACTCCAGAAAACCATTTGCCTGCTTAGGCATGAGGGCACATTGCTGGCTCATGCTGAACTTGTTCTCCACCAGCATTCCCAGATCCTTCTCCACAGAGCTGCTTTCTAGCAGGTCACAGCATCTCTGTTTGGTTTTCTTCATGGCTCTTCTGTGTGCTGAGGACTTGGAATCCTCTCAGAGCTCTACCTCCTCCCAGCAAACCAAAGAATCTTTTTTCTTTTTACTTCCCCTCTTCCCTTGCTGCTTGCAAGACTCTCTTTATTTATACAATACATCTCACATCCAAGGCATCACTGAGAGCTCTACACAAATATTAATTACCAAGCCCTAGGTGGTAAATTATAAATATTCGTTCTCTCAAGATTAAAAATCCTACACTTAATAATAATAATGATGATGAAGATAATGATAATAATAATAATGATGATAAAAAAGACTGTGATGTGCTACATGAAGGAGACCTCCTTCACTTCAGGGCTGCAATAAAACACAGTAGACCACAAAAAAAACCCTCCAAAACTAAAACAGAGCATGGCAGTGGATGGGTGCTTAGAGGCCAGGCCAAGCCACCAAGCTACCCAGCATCTCAAGTACTGGAGTGTGTCCAGAGATGGGCAATGAAGCTGGGAAAGGGTCTGGAGAGCAGGGCTGGTGAGGAGCAGCTGAGGGAACTGGGGGTGTTTAGCCTGGAGAAGAGGAGTCTGAGTGGAGATCTCATTGCTCTCTACAGCTCCCTGAAAGGAGGCTGCAGTGAGGTGGGGGTTGGGCTCTTTTCCTTAGTAACAAGTGACAGGACAAAAGGAATGAGCTCGAGTTGCACCAGGGAAGGTTTAGGTTGGATATCATGAGAAATTTCTTCACTGAAGGGGTTCTCTAAGACTGGAACAGGCTATCCAGGGAGGTGGTTGAATCTCCATCCCTGGAGGTGTTGAAAAGATGCAGAGGTGGTGCTGAGGGACAGGGTTTAACACCTGACTTTGTAACAGAGTTAGAGAATGATTGTACTGGGTGATCCTAAAGGCCTTTTCCAACCTAAATGATCCCATGACCCTCAGACAAGGAACTCCCTGAGAGGACTGCAGGTATCTGCAACCTTGCAGAACACACCAAGGAAGGGCTGTGTGGAAGTCACAGCAAATAACGAAGGGCAGGAGCAAAGCTTGCAAGCATCTGATGAGCAGCGGAGAGAGTTCACATCCCCTGAGCACCTCTTCTCTATCTGGCCTTTAGCTAGAGCTGGAGAGCTCTAGGCCATGGTATCTCTGCTGCTATCAGCTCCTAGGGAAGGCAGAGTAGGGCAGAATCCCTCTGCTTGTCCAACACTGCTGGCACCCGGCAGGATTTCTCTGCTACACAAGGTGTCAGCGTGGTGACACGGTGCTGATGGACAGGCTGGGTCCAAGGCCAAGTGTAATAAGGAGAGCAGCTGCTTCTTGATTCTGCTCTGGGATCTCTTGTCCTTGCAGAACACAATTCTGGAGTATTCTTGACACTTGTTCCCCAAGCAAAAACTGCCACAGCTGACAGTGAGGAATGAGCAGAGCAGGGAACAATGGAGATAAAACTCTGCCTTGATAAGAGACCTGGGGTTGGTTCTCCTCAGCCACAGCACAAGGCAGCTGATGGGGCTGCTGCTGCTGCCCTGCCTGCTCACAGCTGGGTCCAAGCACAAGCAAGCAAAATCCATCACAGAACTCAGCTCCAATACCTTTTGGTTGCCCTTTCATGGTGGTAAAGAACTGTTAATGTGGGACAGGTGAAGCCCAACCTTCAGGACATGGTTTACAGGTCAGGGAATTGTAGAATCATGGAACTGTTGAGGTTGAAAGAGACCTTTGAGATCACCAAGTCCAACCACTCATGTAGAGCTCATGATCCCAGCACTACTCCTAAGCCACTGCCACTAAACCATGTCCCTCAGCACCACATCCATGTGGCTTTTAGACACCTTCAGGAATGGTGATTCCACCACCTCCCTGGGCAGCCTGTTCCACTGCTTGACAGGATGAGAGGAAAACAGCTTCAAGTTGCAGCAGGGAAGGTTTAGGGTGGACATGAGGAACAAATTCTTCCCCAAAAGGGTTGTCAAGCCCTGGCCCCAGCTCCCCAGGGCAGTGGTGGTGTCCCCATCCTTGGAGCTATTAGAAAGCTGTGGAGTTGTGGTGCTGAGGGACATGGTTTAGTGGTGACCTGTTGGTGCTGGGTTAACAGTTGGATTTAATGACCTTAAAGATCTCTTCCAACCAAACCAAGTCTATGGCCCTAGGGATATGCAGCTGTATCTAAGGGACAGAGCTTCAACAAGATGAGGAAGAGCAGGCAAAGCTTCCTCCTCCTGGTCTTTCCATCTCCTGCCTCTGCAGCGGGACCTTGACTGCCTGGGCAGATGGGCAGGGTCCAAGGGGATGGAGCTCAACAAATCCAAGTGCCAGGTGCTGCACTTTGGCCACAACAACCCCATGCAGAGCTCCAGGCTGGGCTGGGAGTGGTTGGAGAGCAGCCAAACAGAAAGGGATCTGGGGGTGCTGATTGACACCCACCTGAACATGAGCCAGCAGTGTGCCCAGGTGGCCAAGAAGGCCAATGGCATCCTGGCCTGCATCAGCAAGAGTGTGGCCAGCAGGAGCAGGGAGCTCATTCTCCCCCTGGACTCTGCACTGCTTAGGCCACACCTTGAGTCCTGTGTCCAGTTCTGGGCCCCTCCATTGAAGAAGGACATTGAGGTGCTTGAGTGTGTCCAGAGAAGGGCAACGAGGCTGGGGAGAGGCCTGGAGCACAGCCCTATGGAGAGAGGCTGAGGGAGCTGGGATTGGTTAGCCTGGAGAAGAGGAGGCTCAGGGGAGACCTTCTTGCTGTCTACAACTACCTGAAGGGTGCTTGTAGCCAGGAGGAGGTTGCTTTCTTCTCTCAGGCAAGCAGCAGCAGAACAAGAGGACACAGTCTGAAGCTGTGCCAGGGGAAGTTTAGGCTGGAGGTGAGGAGAAAGTTGTTGCCTGAGAGAGTCATTGACTGCTGGAATGGGCTGCCCAGGGAGGTGGTGGAGTCAGCGTCCCTGGAGGTGTTCAAGGCAGGTTTGGACGTGGCACTTGGTGCCATGGTCTGGTCTGGAGGTCTGTGGTGATGGGTTGGACTTGATGAGCTTTGAGGTCTCTTCTAACCTTGGTGATACTGTGATACAACACTCACCAGGCCATACTGATGCTGTCAAACATCTCACTTCTCCTTAACAGCTCCTTCAGCCATTGCAACCCTCCCCAGGTTTGCCCCAGCACTAAAGCAAACCCACCAGCTACAGCTTGCCTCCAAACCCCCTACTGTGACCAGTTTGCCTCAATTCCTCCTTTCTGCAACCCTTCCCAAACCCATTCAGCTTTGGTTTAAGTGCTTCCAAGTACCTCACTTCCAAGCTGGGGAATGGTACGAGGTAGATCATTTAAGAGCTCAGAATCTGTGTGGGTTCAGGGTTTGGTTTGGGACTTTTTTTTTTTATTATTTTAATTATTATTATAATTTTTTATTTTTATTATTTTTAATTTCGAATTTGTTGCCTACCTGCTGGCCTCCCCTTGCCTTGTGTAGCTCAGAGCAATCAAGAGAGAGAGGACAAAACCCTGAGCTTCCCCAAGCAGGAGAGGCAGGCAATCAGCGCTGGTGGAAAGGACACGCCGGGAAGTCAATGAAGATTGGAAATAACATTTACAAAACGGGGACTCAGCAGGCTCAGGGTACTTTGCCTGGCTGTTTGAACAGTGTGTGCTCCTCTTTCCCTTTGAGTGCAGCAAACAGCTGGTCTCTAAGTAAGGGTACCTGAGGATAATGATGCTGGTGATGATCACTGCAGTAGTCTCCCTGTGCTTCAGCGGTGATTTCTGCTCGCAGGGCCAGCAAAGCTCACGCAGCTGACTTTAAACACGTTCTTTTTGGGGGGGAGGGTTAATGATTTGCTTTTTCTGTTAGCTACCTCCACACCAAAGCCCAGCAATGCTGGGAGGACCTCAAGCAGCTTTCTGGCCCCACAGGTGGCTGGCAGCAGAGCTAACTGCTCTGTGAGGGGCAGGCAGGAGGCTGGACACAGCATCCTCCTTCCGTTGCTCTCATTTTGCACAAAATATTGAGCAGAAATAGACAGTGGCTCGGTTTGCCACCTAATTTCAAAGGCTGGTGCCTCCAGCTGCCTCTTCAAACCATCCTTGCAGAGGAAGGAGGCTTAATCTGGCATTTGTTTAGCAAGAAAAAGCATGGGTCCTACAAACCTCAAAGCACCCAACACCAGCTTCTTGTCACAGCTATTTACTGCTCACCCACGGCACAATGACCACTGGACTGCTGCTGCAGCTTCCTCCCCTGCACATCCCATCCTCAACCAACAGCCACAGCAAAGCTCAAAGAGGGCAGGCACAAAGAGATGGACAGGGGTAAAACCATCCCTGACTAGCAGAGTATTTATATGAGAGACTTCTTCCATCATTCACACAAAGAACAAGGCTAACACAGACTCACAGAATGGGAGGGGTTAGAAGAGACCTCTGGAGATCATCCTGTCCAACCCCCCTGCCAAAGCAGGGTCACCTAGAGAAGGTCACACAGGAAGATGTCCAGGAGGGTTTAGATTGGCTACAGAGACAGAAACTCCACAACCTCTCTGGGTAGCTTGCTCCAGTGCTCTGCCACCTTCATAGAAGTTCCTCCTCATCTTTAGATGGAACTTCTCATGTTCAAGTTTGTGCCTGAGAGTCCTTGCCCTGTCCCTGAGCAACACAGAGCCTGGTCCCACCCTCCTGACACCAACCCGTTAAGTATTGATCAGCATTAATGAGATCTCTCTCAGGCTTCTCTTTTCCAGACCATTACTTCTTGGACAGACTGAGGGATAGGACAGAAACCCTCTCACCCTGTCCCACTTTCTCACCCCAGATGACTTCATGCACACCCTACCTTATAGCAGCTTTCCAGGATCTGAAGGGGGCTACAGGAAGGCTGGGGAGGGACTATTGACAAGGGCTTAGAATGCCAGGACAAGGGGCAATGGGTCTGAAGTGACAGAGGGGAGATGGAAACTGGATGTTAGGAGGAAGTTGTTTGCAGTGAGACACTGGCACAGGTTGCCCAGGGAGGTTGTGGCTGCTCCCTCCTTGGAGGTGTTCAAAGCCAGGTTGGATGAGGCCTTGAGTGAACTGTACTAGTGGGAGGTGTCCCTGCCTATGGCAGGGGGTTGGAACTGGCTGATCCTTGAGGTCCCTTCCAACCTTCCCATTCTACTCGTCATGAAAAGCCTTTGCCCCTCTTGGCTACCACCAGCATTGCAAAGGAGGTGTAGCAAGTTGAGCTACCCAAATGCCACCTCTCCCTCTACTCACCCCATAGCCAAGGACCTGGTTAGCTACATAACTGCCAGGAAGCAGAATAAGTAGGACCTCTTATAGTCTATGCTACATCAAGACTTGTGGGGAGCAGTGGCCACAGTGGCTTTCTCCTGGCCCTGCTTCTTCCCCTGACCCTGCCATACTCCTCCAGCCCCAGCTGTGGTCCATGGGTCCAATTTCACAGCTCCTCAGTTCCAAATTGGTCTTTTGCTTTCCAGCTGTCCTCCTGCTCCTGCATTTGTTTGCCATCAGCTTCAATTAGGAGAGCTTTCACTGCTTGCCACATCCAACCCTCCATGCTCCAGCTCCTCCAAGGCCACCTTCCTCATCCACTCCATGCTGAGTGGTTTGAAAGCTTACAGTCACCACCTTGGACCCATCTCCTCATCCTCTGCCCTGCCAGCTAGGAAATGGCACGGTGTGGAGGCTTGTACACCCCTGCCCCATCCATGGCCACCTCTGCCAGGTCTCTCTTGCTGAGCCGTGACGCAGAACTGAGCTGGAGAAATCAAAGCTGATTCCAATCTTATTATCCAACACAGCCCTATCAGCTGAGACAGAGACATTTATCACATTAATAGGAATGATAGAAGAAAACTGGGATCCTGTCCAACAAGAGCACTTTATCACATGTTGCACTGTCTTACAAATCCAATTATCACCAGCCAAAGGTCTTAACGGCCCTCCAAGAGTGGCTCTGGAAATCTTAAAAGACTATAAAAGCACTTGTCCAGAGCCTGCAGGATGGCCTTTGACAGGCCATGGGGAAGAAGCATCTCGTGGTGTTCAGGAGAGAGCTGCAGAAGATTCAGAGAATCCCAGAATGGTTTGGGTTGGGAGGGATCTTTGAGCCCATCCAGTTCCAACCCCTATGCCACCAGCAGGGACACCTCCCGCTAGCTCAGGTTGCTCAAGTGTTCATCCAACCTGGCTTTGAACACCTCCAGGGTGGGAGCATCCACAACCTTCCTAGGTAACCTGTTAAGGGTCAGGTTGGATGAGGCCTTGAGCAACCTGCTCTAATGGAAGGTGTCCCTGCCCATGGCAGGAGGGCTGGAACTGGATGAGCTTTAAGATCCTCTCTAACCCAAACCATTCACCAGCTTCATTGCTCTGGAGCAAGGGCAGAGGAGGGCCAGGGAGCTGGGGGTGGGCCTGGAGAACAAATCTGATGAGGAGTGACTGAAGGAGCTGGGGATAGTAGTTTGAAAAACAGGAGGCAGGAGGGCAGACCTCATTGCTGTCTGCAGCTACCTGAAATGAGGTTGTGGAGAGGTTGGTGCTGGTCTCTTCTCACAGCTAAACAGTGACAGAACAAGAAGGAATGGCCTCAAGCTGCCACTGGGTAGGATTAGACTGCAAACATTTCTTCCCAGCAAGAGTGGTCAGACACTGGAATGAGCTACCCAGGGAGGTGGTGGAGTCACCAACTCTGGATATGTCTAAAAGTCATTTGGATGTGGTGCTTAGGAATATGGCTCAGGGTGCACCTTGCAGAGTAGGGGTAATGGTTGGACTTGGTGAGGGTCTTTTCTAACCTGAAGGTTCCTTTGCTTCCAGGATTCTAAGAATTCTTTCTGGTTGTCCAGACCCAGAGCAGTGCCAGGAACAGACATGATCTCAAAAGGGCTTTGCTGCTCTCTTGGCCTTCTGGCTTGTCTCACTACAAAAATGCTCAAGCAAAGCTTTTCTCTGCTCTCACTGAATGAGGATCAGCCAACTACATCATCCATTTTCTTTCAGCTGCCAGTGAAGACTTCATTCCAACTTGATCCAAAATGATTTTTTTTTTGTCCCTATTTTCATCATTGCAAGTGAAGCAAAACCCCAAAACACTTGCTCCCCCCTGCTTGCTCTAATAATCACACCTTAAATAATTTATCCACTTCCCTTCTCTCCACCTGCCCTTCACTCACCATTACCTAAGCACACTTCAGCATTTCTCCTTCTGCCCCACTTCAGCTAGTGCTAGTGGTCAGAAAGGCTGACCAGGGGAATTCATCCCAGCAGGACAAGCTTTTCATTTCATTCTACTTCACTGAGCATCTATAAACAACAGTTTCTTATTTTTACCATCTCCTGCCTCCTGTGCAGTCACTTTGCTATTCCCCCAGGCACATGTGGCGTGGAGACACCTCCAAAAGCCACCTTGAGTTAAGCATCTGGGTACCATTTGTCTTTGAAAGCCTCCTCTGAACTTCAGCAGGATGCTGAGACCAAGCGAGCATGATGACAGGAGTGAGAGAGACAAGGTGCAGGGCAGTGGAAAATCCCAGCCGCTGCCTTCAGCCACGAGAACAGCTCTGCCTCCCCAGCAGCTCAGGAGGACAAATTCTCCTCTTGTTTGTGCTTCTCTAACCACAGAATCACAGAATGTCAGGGGCTGGAAGGGATCTCCAAAGCTCAGCCAGTCCTCTGCCAGAGCAGGATCACCCAGAGTAGGTCACACAGCAACGCATCCAGGCAGGCTTGCAATATCTCCAGAGAGGGAGACTCCACAACCCCTCTGGGCAGCCTGTGCCAGGGCTCTGTCACCCTCACAGGGAAAAAATTCCTCCTCATGTTTTCATGGAACTTCCTATGTCTCAGCTTGCACCACTACCCCTTGTGCTGACATTGGGCATCACCCAGCAGAGCCTGGCTCCAGGCTCCTGCCACTCACCCTGGACATCTTTATAAAGATTGCTGAGGTCACCTCTCAGTCTCCTCTTCTCCAAGCTCCTAGCCCCAGCTCCCTCAGGCTCTCCTCCTAGCAGAGCTGTTCCATTCCCTCAGCACCTTTGTGGCTCTATGCTGGACTATGCAGTTCTATGTCCCTCTTGCACTGGAGGTCCCAGAACTGGACACAGGATTCCAGGTGTGGCCTCATCAGGGCAGAGCTGAGGGGCAGGGGAACCTCTCTTGACATATTAGCCACAACCCTTCTAACCCACCCCAGACTGGCATTGCCCCTCCTGGCCACCAGAGCACATTGCTGGCTCATGGGCACCCTCCCATCAACTAGGACCCTCAGACCCTTTTCTTCTTTGCTGCCTTCCAGCAAAGGACTGGCATGGGCACAACTGGGGAACGTTTGCTTCATCCTGCAGTGGTTTTTATGATGGGTGCAGGCAGTCTGGGGAGGGTTGGGAGGCACCTCCACCCCACCTCCCAGCACTGAGATACCTCACCCTGGGTGAGAACCAGGACAAATGCCTCCCTTGGCTACTCTAACCTTTGAGGGGTCCTCAGAAATATTCCAGGTCAGACTGGGTGGGGCTCTGGGCAACCCAACTGACATTCCCTGCTCACTGCAAGGGTTTTGGATTAGATGAACTTTCAATGTTCCTACTAACCCAGACCATTCTGTGATTCCCACAGCTCTGCTGACAACTGTCCTGCATCCTGTTGCCATTGACAGGGGTGGTTTTATGGCCTGAAAGCAGAAGGCATGGGCCAATGTTAATAGAATCACAGAACAGAAGGGTTGGAAGAGACTCTGGGGATTATCTGGTCCAAGAGCCCTGCCAGAGCAGATTCACCCAGAACAGGTTGCCCAGGATCACGCTGTCCAGGTGGGTTTGAAACCTCTCCAGAGAAGGAGATTCCACAACCTCTCTAGGCAGCCTGTCCAGGACTCCAGTATCCTCATGCCAAAGTTTCACCTTAAGTTCAAGGGAAGCCTCCTGGGTTCTAGTCTGTGTCCACTGCCTATCACTGGGCACCACTGACAAGAGCCCAGCTGCAACCTCATGACCTCCACCCTTTAGCTCTTGCTAAACTGTCCCAGGTCTCTCAGCCTCTCCTCCTCACAGAGATGCTCCAAGCTGCTAATTTGTTGGAGCAGAGCTGATACTGGGCAGGGCTGAAGCACCTCTGGAGACTTTGAAGACCTGTCTGGATGCATCCCTGTGTGACCTGCACTAGATTCTATAGTCCTGCTCTGGCAGGGAGAGTTGGACTGTAAGGGATCTATGGAGGCCACTTCCAACCCCTAATATCCTATGATCCCCTATGATCCCTTGACTCCTGCCATAGTGAACTGCTCCCTCATCAGAGCAGGAGACAGGGACTATGGCAGGGGACTTATTTGAGGCCTAATTCAGCACATCCCCTAATCGGATACAAAGTTCACGGTCACAGAGGCTTTCCTGGGCAGCAGTTCAACATCCTACACAAGCACAGTAGGTCCTTATAATCTGGATTATTTCTGCCCACAGGAAACCTGCTCTCCAGGCATAAAGCTGCCATAAAACCAGCTTCACCCTCCTGAAACCTGCGAAGGCAGAGCAGCTGCTGTCTCCTATCATCTTCGACAGCACCGTGATCAAGCAACACATCCCCACCCCACAGAGCCAGTGAGGGAATCCCTCTCCTGACTCACATCCCATGTTTCCAGGCAGCCTGTTAAATAAAGCAGAAAGCAGATAAATTGCCCCCATTCTCTACAAGGTTCCCCCTTTTGTGGCTGTGCCACAGGAGACAGCAACCTGCTTATCCATAGTTGGATGGTGTTAGCAGTGCTGGGAAGGAAAGGGTCTCCACCGTGCTGCTCGTAGATATTTAAAGTGATTTAATGCTTGTCATTCATTATTAATCATGGTTATTAGAAGGATGCCTATGAACACATGGAGAACAGGATCTTGTGAGGCTAGACAGTACACAAACATGAAGCAGAATAAAAAAGATTCCTTCTAGGAAAAGCCCTGCTCTGATAAAACAGCAGTTGCTGGAAGTCTGTTTTGATTTTTGGGGGTGGGGAGGGTAGGGTAAGGAGAGAAACACAGACACACATTTCATAAAAAAGCTTTTTCCAGCTTTTAATCCTGGCATATTTCATGGCTGTGTGATCCCAGCAGGACTTGCTGCCCTCTGCTTATTCATGCTGAGGTGGTCTGGGAGCCCTTACAAGAGACATGAACTTCATTGTTAAAAAAATAAAATAAATAAAAAGGGGGGGGAAAAAAAAAAAAAAGTTCTCTGCCTCCAAGCATCACCCTCCCAAAAACCTCCTGGCTGGCATAAATCCCAAGGCAGTGTGGGGGGAAAAATAATAATTAAAAAAAAAAAAAAAAAGAGAGAGAACAAATTTGCAGAGCACTTTGGACATTCAGGGCAATAAAGAGAGGTTTTAATAAGCACCATAATGGAAATTTATGTCAGGGTCTACAAAATATTACAGATGGTAGCTTATGTGGCCCTTGTATTAAAAACAAAGTAAATTCTATTATCCTGAAGCAATAGATGAAATTATAAGGCATAAAAAAAAGGAAGAAAGAAAGAAAGAAATGGAAGACACTCAGCTCCTCAGCATGGGCACAAAGCAGCTGGCCCAGCATCCCACTACTGGATGCTGCCCCTTATAGATCATTTTGTTGCCTTCACTCAATCTTAATTACAACCAAAAGAAGCTCCCAAGGTTTGGACAATAGAAAGGCAAACTCTGTATGTGGACAGGAGAGAGATGGATGACATCAAAGAGCCTTGGATGTGGAAAGAGATGGAAAGGAGAGAAAACAGAAAGGAAAAATGGGGAGGATGTGGAGGGAGGAAACCAGCAGAAAACCAAAGTGCCTCATCCCAGTGCAGGATTCATGCCCACAGTGGGAGCATGAGGGTTTCCCAGTTCTCCAGCCCATTTTTCAGCCCTGGGAGGGCTGAAGGACTTGGAGGTAGGTTAAGAAATTCCAAGATACTATCACTCTCCTCTCTGCCCACCACTTCCCTGGCAGATTACCCAATTTCCTCCCAGTAAAATACCTCCTGCACCATTCATTTTTCACTGCTGTGGAGGAGGGGAAAAGAGAAGGAGGGAGAAGAGAAGAAAAATCCCAGAGCTTAGCCACCACATGTTTGTCAGCTTCTTGAGGTCTTGCTCAACTTCAGGGGATGGCAGCTGGGGCTGGCTGTTCGCTGCGGTTTGTTTCAGCCCACAAAAGAACTTACAAAGTGGATTTTCTTCCATTTCCACAGAGCTCTGCACACCAACCCTGAAAGCTCTGCTAAGAGGAGCTGTCAGGGCACATTATCCAGAGGGGTTGACACCTCTGGAGGAAGGAAAGTTGAAGCTCTGAGTGAGAATGAGGAGAGCTGACTGCCCAACCAGGTGTTCATTAAAAGAGAGGAGGATACCACTGAGAATTTATTCATCCATTTGAGACTGGCTGCTTGCTGGACTCACAACACATCAACTGCTGCTTTGGCAGGCAGGACATAAGGGTTTTAACTTGGGCTGCCATCATTGTTGGGTGGCATTACCCTCTTAAAAGTCAGATTGGTCCTTCCAGCTGAGTTTTCTAGCAGTACATTGATTGTATCAATGACAGTAATCTAAGATCCTCCTGTAGCAGGGAGTTCTTTCCTTAGAATCATAGAATGGGAAGGTTGGAAGGGACCTCAAGGATCATCCAGTTCCAACCCCCTGCCATAGGCAGGGACACCTCCCACTAGTACAGGTCACTCAAGGCCTCCTCCAAACTGGCCTTGAACACCTCCAGGGAGGGAGTCCATGGCTGGACTCAACTTTAGAGATCTTTTCCAATTAAAACAATTCAAATAGTCTATGATTCTCCTAATTGTCTGGACCACCTGGCATGAGTTGGGATGAGCACCTCTTGGAGATGCCCTCTGCTGATCCTGGATGGGTCTCAGAATATCTGCTTACCAACTACCAACCTGTGCCTGCAGCTCTGCACCACGAGCAAAGGAATTTTGTCCTGAGCAAGCAGTTGGTCCTGTGGCCATGAAACATCTTCCAAAACACCCAGCACATACTGCACAGTCTCCATTAGCAGCCTGGTTCAGGAAATCAGGAATTACCAGAGGTGCTGCTTCCTCTCACAAGCTACTCTCACCACTATGACAATGACAGCTTCACCTGCCTCCCCAAGACCAATATGCAACACATCAAACAATAGCAGGGAGACACAAAGTTGACCATCCCCCAAATAAAAAAGATCATCACAGTATGGACCTCCCTCTGCCCATGGACAGCCACCACCAGCTGGGTAGGACACAGCAAGAAACACCAAAGCAGTAACTTTTGGGGATGTTTGTTCCAAACTCCCATCATATATACACTCAATCTGTGGCTCCAAAGGGATTTCACAGCCCTTCTGCAGTTGCTTTTTGAGTGTTTATAAGCCAAATAACTCCCTGTGTTGCCTATGGTAAGGGAAAATCTTACCCCTAATCCCACCAGACCAAGTCAGGGCATGAGATGAAAAGTGTCCAAGAAGGAGCACAGCAGCTTGCAAAGTCAAAAAATGTTAGCAGCAGCACATTGCAGGAGGAGGAGGAGGAGGAGGAGAAGGACAGCAGAGATGTCACCAGGACTTGACTCAATCCTGCAAGTCACTGTGTCTTCCCCCCTGAGGCTCCTGTCATCCCTCAGCTCATTTTAGACCAGTGAAAGGATCAGCAGCAATTGGAAGTCTGGGGTTTTAATGCCTGCAGCCTTTGCTTTCTCCTGGCAGAATTCAGAGGAGCTCTGAAAACCCTTCCGAAAGACACTGAAGGTCTCTCTAATTGGTGCAATGCAGCATAGAAAAGAGAGGTCCAGAGCAGGTGTAAGAAAGCCACTTTGGGTACCAGGAGTTAAGAGCATGGCAGTGCTAAGCCCTGTCCTAGCTAATTAACCCCTGCAATCAGCAGAGTGTGTTTATTTGTTGAGGACACCCCAACTAAACCAGTTTCCCTGTATCCCTGCTAACAAGCATAAGGGATGCACCAGGCTGCCCAGGGAGGTAGTGGAGTTATCATCCTGGAAAGTGTTCAAGAAATGTGTGGTTATGGCATTCTGGGATGTGGTTTGGTGCTCATGGTGGTGCTGGGTCAATGGTTGGACTTGCTGATCATAGAATGGTAAGGTTGGAAGGGACCTCAAAGCTCAGCCAGTTCCAACCCCCTGCCATAGGCAGGGACACCTCCCACTAGCACAGCTCACTCAAGGTCTCATCCAACCTGGCCTTGAACACCTCCAGGCAGGGAGCAGCCACAACCTCCCTGGGCAACCTGTGCCAGTGTCTCACCACCCTCACTGCAAACAACTTCCTCCTAACATCCACTTTCAATCTCCCCTCTGCCATTTCAACCCATTGCCCCTTGTCCTGGCATTCCCAGACCTTGTCCATAGTCCCTCCCCAGCCTTTCTGTAGCCCCCTTCAGATCCTGCAAGGCTACTCTAAGGTCCCCTCGAAGCCTTCTCTTCTCCAGGCTGCAGAGCCCCAACTCTCTCAGCCTGTCCTCACAGCAGAGCTGCTGCAGCCCTCTCAGCGTCTTTGTGGCCTCCTCTGGACAGTCTCCAACAGTTCCATGTCCTTCCTGTGCTGGGGGCTCCAGAGCTAGAGCAGGTTGCACAATCCATACATATCCATATTGGTCTGTGGGATCAACAGCTCTAAGAGTAGGAAACCAAATGGATTATAGGAAAGACTTTGATGATCTCAAAGGCTGGGCTCTTGTCAGTGGTGCCCAGTGATAGGATAAGGGCCAGTGTGCACAAACTAGAACCCAGAAGGTTTCATTTGAACTTAAGGAGGAACTTCTCTGCAGTGAGGGTGCTGGAGCCCTGCAGTAGACTGCCCAGAGTTGGCCACACCTTAGGTGTTGTGTTCGGTTTTGGGCACTGCAATACAAGAGAGATGTGGAGGTGTTGGAGCAGGTCCAGAGGAGGCCACAAAGATGCTCAAGGAGGCCTTGAGTGACCTGTACTAGTGGGAGGGGTCCCTGCCTATGGCAGGGAGGTGGAACTAGATGATCCTTGAGGTCCCTTCCAACTTTACCATTCCATGATTCTGTGAACCTGAGTTAGCAAAGGGGGTTGGGCTAGGTGGTCTCCATGGGATTATCTTCTCCCAGGTTGAAGATGAGAAGTAATGGCTTCAAGCTGTCCCAAGGCAGGTTTAGTTTGGGTATAAGGAACACTCTCACTGCTGCAAGTGTAGTCAGGCATTGGCACAGGTTGCCCAGGGAGGCGGTGGAGTCCCCAGCCCTGGAGGTGTTAAAAAAAACCCATGTAGGCATGGTACTCCAGGACATGATTTAGCAGGCATGGTGGTGCTGGACTTGTGGTTGGACTTAATGATCTTAGAGGTCTTTTCCAACCTCAATAATTGCTGATTCTATGAGCTCTAGAAATTCCTTCCAACCTCCACCACTCTGCGCCTCTGTGATTGAAACCAACGCAAGCGGTGCCAGCCCAAGCAGGCACAAACCATAAGCTCAGGCTGAATTTCCACATGAGCACCATGCTGCAAACGAAGGGAAAGATAAACAGCTCAGTCTGGAGGAGCTTGATTTGGGGAGATAATAAATTAGAGCTCGCAGGCAGGCGGTATTGAAACATCAGGACCTAAAGACCATCAATGGGGAGCACCTAACAAAGGAAGCATTCATCTCCTGCACGCAGGCTCGCTGTACATCCTTCATAGTAAAATAGCACAGCCCTGAAGTGCTGGGGACAGCACCACCCTGACAATGTAAACACATTAAAGGAAGCAAAGAGTTACAAGCTCAGATGCTGAGCCTCGCAATCACGTCCAACCTATTTAGCAAATAACGTGGAAAGAAGACATGATGGATAAAGATGAAATTAATGACTGAACCAGTGCTCAGTGATTATCAAGAAACTAGTGATGAGGACCTGATTACATTCACAAGGGATAATAAAGGCTTGCCCCAATCAGTAATATATATACTCAGTGCTTCAAAAGGACTCATTTCCAACGCTGGGGAAAATTATGGGAGAAATTGGCTGGAAGGGGGGGGAAAAAAAAAAAATGTCAACAGAGAAATGTGGGCTCGTAACAGAAAACTTATTAGAGAGCCAAAAAGCCAGGACTCCACAATCCAAAAAAAGAGACAATTTTGGCTAAAAGCCCCATTCTTATTGCTAAAGCAGCAATCAAGCATAACACAAAGATAAAAGGAGAAATAGACAGCAATCAATGAACATTAGAAGTTATGAAGTGCGCTGATAAGGAAAGCTAAAAAACACCATGGCGGGGGGGCAGGGGTGTAGGGGGGCAATTGCAGAACTGTGGAGGTGATTTTATAGCCTCCATCCTGCCTACTCCAAGGCAAGCTGATGTCTCAGCCCAAGGTGAACTGGTATCTCTCCCCCAGCCAAGCCAAAGGCAGCTGCTTCCTCTCTGCTTTTAGCATTATCAGAAATAAGTCAGGCCTAGGCTCTGCAACCCCAGCAGTGATGCTTCACCCCTCTGCAGCTCTGTTCCCAGCGAAGCAGTAGGTATATTTTCACCTCCATGGTTGAGGTGTCCCTCAAGCAAAGCAATGACTTTCCATCAGCATCAATGGAGTTGTAGCCTCTTCCAAGTTCAGCAATCTCATCAACATGGATAGAGACAAAGCAACATCACCACCAACATATTCACAACCACCCCTAACAGTCTGGACCCAAATCAGCCAATTTTGGTTCATATTTTGACCCAAAAAAAACAAATCACAGAATCGTAGAATGGTTTGGTCTGGAAGATCATCTAGTTCCAACCCTCCTACCATGGGCAGGGTCACCTTCCAATAGGACAGGTTGCTCAAAGTCTCATCCAACCTGGCCTAGAACACTTCCAGGGAGGGGACATCCACAACCTGCCTGGGCAACCTGTTCCTGTGTCTCACCACCCTCACTGGAAAGAATTTCTTTCCAATTTCCAGTCTAAATCTCCCCTCTTCAAGGTTATATCCATCCCACTAAAACCCAGGGCTCTTCTCTACAGATACTGGTTTGATCCTTTTACTCAACTACTAACCAGCAGCAGGGTGCAATTCATTCAGACTGGGGGTAGATGTTGTTGGGTTGGAGGGCAGAAGGGCTCTGCAGAGGGCCCTTGACCGCCTGGGCAGATGGGCAGAATCCAAGGGGATGGAGCTCAACAAATCCAAGTGCCAGGTGCTGCACTTTGGCCACAACAACCCCATGCAGAGCTACAGGCTGGGCTGGGAGTGGCTGGAGAGCAGCCAAACAGAAAGGGATCTGGGGGTGCTGATTGACACCCACCTGAACATGAGCCAGNNNNGAGAGGCTGAGGGAGCTGGGATTGGTTAGCCTGGAGAAGAGGAGGCTCAGGGGAGACCTTCTTGCTGTCTCCAGCTACCTGAAGGGTGCTTGTAGCCAAGAGGAGGTTGCTTTCTTCTCTCAGGCAAGCAGCAGCAGAACGAGAGGACACAGTCTGAAGCTGTGCCAGGGGAAGTTTAGGCTGGAGGGGAGGAGAAAGTTGTTGCCTGAGTCATTGAGTGCTGGAATGGGCTGCCCAGGGAGGTGGTGGAGTCACCATCCCTGGAGGTGTTCAAGGCAGGTTTGGACGTGGCACTTGGTGCCATGGTCTGGTCTTGAGGTATGTGGTATTGGGTTCGACTTGATGATCTTTGAGGTCTCTTCCAACCTTGCTGATACTGTGATACCATGAAATACCACAGTGCTGAAACTAGCAAGGAAGAAGCTGCCTGACAGTTTTTGTCTTAGGAACTTCCAATCCCAGCTAAGTTTTAGCTCAAGGAATTGCAGCCAGCCTCCCTAGATGCTGAAGGAGGAGATGATACCTTCCTCCCACCCAGCTTCGAGCAGCTGAGCTGGAAATGCTGCATGCTGACAGACAGATGTGCCAGGAGTTGGTATTATTGTGTGGTCTCTCAAACAATTTGTATCCCCAGCACGGTGGTAAAGAGATATTGTATGGCAAATAAATTAAACCATTTGGCCATAAAAGCAATAACAGAAGAGAGAAAGGAAGAATATCGGAGATGTTTAGGAGCGACAGGTTTTTAAATGAGATTAAAGGAAGATGGAAAGTCAACAGGGGGGAAAAAAGAAATCCTACCCCAAAAAAATATATTAATGTTAAAGCAGCAGCAGGGATGGGCTTTGTGGGATTTGTGGATATGGCTGGAATAAAAGGGTAGCCCATTTGATAGAAGCAGAGAGTTGCTTCAGTGGGAAAAGCCCTCCTAAAATCATTGAGGCCAACCAACAACCCAACCCCACCGTGGCCGTTAAACCGTGTCCCAAAGTGTCATGGCCACACCTTTCTTGCACACCTCCAGAGATGGGGACTCCACCACCTCCTTGGGCAGCCTGTGCCAATCCCTGACCACTCTCACAGCAAAGAAATTGTTCCTCATCTCCAACCTAACCCTCCCCTGGCACAATTTCAGGACACTTCCTCACCTTCTATCACCTGATCCTAGGGAGAAGAGACCAATCCCCACCTCCACCCTGCTTTCAGGGGAGCCAGCCTTCAGGAAGGTGAGAGGTTAAACCCTTCTAAACAACTGAAGAAACAAAATCAGCAGAAAAGGGAGAACCAGAGGAGGAAAGGAAGGAAAGGAGATGCTCTATTTGCTTTCCTGCTTGGCTGAGCCACCCCACTCACACCTGCCTACCTGGCCAGAGCAGGAGGCTCAGGTAGATCCATCACTCGCACGACTGCTGCTGTTTGCTCCTGAGTCCGTTGGATGGCTTAAAAAACACTTTTATTAAGCCAGATGGAGAGAGGGGGAAGGGGAAGAAGAAGGAGGGGGGAGGAGGGAGAGATGTCTATGTGCCAGGTGCCAACAAGGGGGAAGGAAGAGAAAAAGAGAAATCAAGCGTGGAAAATAAAAGAAAATGTAGTTGGAGATATAAAGCCTGTCAAATTGGCTGCAAACAGTAACAAAAGCAAAGGAGAGATAGTTTTCTCTTTAACAAATGCTTTGATCAGCTGTAGTTGATATAATTACTATATAAAGCTACAGCAAGACAGAAATAAGTTACATTTATCTTTGCAGAGCAAAGAGAACCTTTCTGATCGCTTCCTTTCTTTCCTAAGCTGTCACAAACAGGCTCCAGGATGGAAGGTCACACAGCTGAGACCTTTCTACTTCTTTTCCCTGAGGACATGGGACCTGAGCTTGGACCTTTGGAGTTGGCTCCTGTGAGCCACCCTGGCTCCTGCAACTCAACCAAGCAACGATGGGTAATGCCCTGGTCATGTAGATGGGGGAAAGGTCATGGCAGGGGTGTTGAGTTTTTCTCCCTCTGGTGAAGATCTTGAAGGGTAGAAACATTCTGGATGAAAACTGTCTGTTGGGAATGAGGTCCCAGGAAAGGCCTGGGTGAGTTGCACTGAGCACATCCAGCAGCCAAGATCTGACCTCACCATCACCTTGCATGGTGCAGAGAAGAGGACAACAGCTGGGGAAGTTTCCATCGTAAATCCAGACCCTTGACTTGCTGCTTGTTCCAAACGTGCTTCACCTCCTTCCTCCTCCTCCACTGACCTTCACAATGTCCCTCTTGCTTGCAACTGCTTCATCACAGCAGCAGGGCAGATGAAGCTCCCAGCACCAAGACACTTTTCCCTGTCCCAGGGAATAAGCAAGATCCAGCCCAAAGATTCCTATTTCCAGGTCACACTACACCAAGAGATCTGATTCTGTAGTTTCCAAACACCACATTTGCATTTCAACTGCTCTTATTTATTTCAGTCTAGCTAGGTAATGTTAAAAAACCCCAACAAGCCACAACAAGCTATTGGGATGAAATATTTCCCTTCTGACAGCCTGACATTGCTCAATGGAAATACAATTGAGCCAGAAAACCCTGCCAAACCCCAGCAGCTCTCCTTGCAACCACTACCATGCCCTGGGGTCTGTCCCTGCCTTGGTGACAGCAATGTAGCATCTCAGAGCTGAGGCAGCCCTGTAATGCCACTGAGGTTTCAGATTGGGGCATGGGGGACACAAAATAGGGCTGCAGGGCAGAGCAACTGGGTGCCTTCAGCAGCAGCAGGGATGGTAGTAGCATGGGAGTGCAGAATCATTAAGGTTAGAAAAAGCCTCTAAGATTTTCAGGTCCAAACCTCTACCCAAGACCTCCATGGCCACTAGACCGTGTGCTGAAGTGCAACATCTACTCGCTTTTTGAATCCCTTCAGGGATGGTGACTCCATCATCTCCCTGGGCAGCCTGTTCCAACGTCTGACCAGCCTCCCAGGAAAAAAAACAACATTCCTAATATCCAACCTAAACCTTCCCTGATACAGTTCCAGGCCTTTTCCTCTTGATCTGTTGTTACTTTCCCAGGAGAAGAGGCCAACACCAGTCTCACTCAAACCTTCTGTTAGGTACAAGGCAATGAGGTCTCCTCTTCTGCAGGCTAAACAATCCCAGCTCCCCCGGCCTCTCCTCCTATGACATGATCTCCAAACCCCCCACCAGTTGCATTGCCCTTCTCTGGATGCACTCCAGTCCCTCAATAACCTTCTTAGAATAAGTGGCACAAAATAGATTCCAGTATTCAAGATGTGGCCTCACCAGCGCCCAGTACAGGGCCACAATCCTGCTCCAGCTGGCTACACTATTCCTGATCCAAGCCAGGGTGCTGTTGGCCATGTTGGCCACCTGGGCACACTGAGTGCTGCAGCAGAAAGTTATGCAAGTGTGCAGGCAGGAGAACCTGCAGCCCAGCTCTGCAAGATGCATTATACCTTGTTGCAGGAGAACTGAGACACAGAGAATCACAGAATGGTAAGGTTGGAAGTGACCTCAAGGATCAGCCACTTCCAACCCCCTGCCATAGGCAGGGACACCTCCCACTAGCGCAGGTTACTCAAGGCCTCATCCAATCTGGACTTGAACAACTCCAGGGAGGGAGCAGCCACAACCTCCCTGGGCAACCTGTGCCAGTGTCTCACCACCCTCACTGCAAACAACTTCCTCCTAACATCCAGTTTCCATCTCCCCTCTGACACTTCAAACCCTTTGCCCCTTGTCCTGGCATTCTCAGACCTTGTCAATAGTCCCTCCCCAGCCTTCCTGGAGCCCCCTTCAAATACTAAAAGGCCACTCTAAGGTCTCCTGGAAGCCTTCTCTTCTTCAGGCTGCACAGCCCCAACTCTCTCAGCCTGTCCTCACAGCAGAGCTGCTGCAGCCCTCTGAGCATCTTTGTGGCCTCCTCTGGACCCGCTCCAACAGTTCCATGGCCTTCCTGTGCTGGGGGCTCCAGAACTGCACACAGGACTCTAGATGTGGTCTGAGGAGAGCAGAGTAAAGGGGCACAATCCCCTCCCTTGCCCTGCTGACCATTGGATGTTTTTCCTGACACCCAGTTTCAATCTTCCCTCTGCCAGTTTAAACCCATTCCCTCTTGTCCTGTCATTACAAGACCTTGTAAATCTGGCAGGATGGCACCTGGGACAGAAGGGCTTTGCATGAGGACCAGGGACAGATGCAGAGGGATCAACATGCGTGTCCCTGCATCCATGTATGCAGCTGGGGGGAGCAGAGCTCCTCTCCCATGCTACATGCAAAGCCCTGATTTATTTAGACTGGAACAATTTGTCGGTGGCTGTAATTTTAACTACCTCCGTGCTGAGGAGCCAATCAGGGGCTGTGCTCGTCGAGGTTTTTATGGGTTCCCATAAAAGCAGCAAAATGAAAACTCAGGGGCCCTTAAAATATACTCCACGGGTTTGTGCAGTGCAATTGGAGGCTTTTATGACTCCTGTCAGGGCTTTTATGACCCTGTAAAACTGTGCAGCAGCCTAGGCTGCGATGAAAAGCAGCCTCAGATGTCTTAAAAGCCTAAATGGTCCTGTACATTTACAAGACCTGTTGGTATGATGCAGGGAAGCCCCCGGGGATGTCACCCTGGCTCGGCAGCTCTTCTGTCAAGGAGGATGCAGGATGAGGGGCAGCACCACAGAGACTTGAAAGGTCCTTGAGTACTGTGTCCAGTTCTGGGCTCCTCAATTTAAGAAGGACATTGAGGTGCTTGAGTGTGTCCAGAGAAGGGCAACGAGGCTGGGGAGAGGTCTCCAGCATTGCCCTGTGGAGAGAGGCTGAGGGAGCTGGGATTGGTTAGCCTGGAGAAGAGGAGGCTCAGGGGAGACCTTCTTGCTGTCTCCAGCTACCTGAAGGGTGCTTGTAGCCAGGGGGAGGTTGCTTTCTTCTCTCAGGCAAGCAGCAGCAGAACAAGAGGACACAGTCTCAAGCTGTACCAGGGGAAATTTAGGCTGGAGGGGAGGAGAAAGTTGTTGCCTGAGAGAGTCATTGCCTGCTGGAATGGGCTGCCCAGGGAGGTGGTGGAGTCAGCATCCCTGGAGGTGTTCAAGGCAGGTTTGGACGTGGCACTTGGTGCCATGGTCTGGTCTGGAGGGCTGTGGTAATGGGTTGGACTTGATGATCTTTGAGGTCTCTTTCAACCTTGGTGATACTGTGAAACTGTGAGACTGTGATACTGTGACCAAACCCAAACACACTGGAACAGGCTGCCTGGGGAGGTGCTGGAGTCACCATCCCTGGGGGTATTCAAGAAAGGTGTGGATGTGGCAATTAGGGCTGTAGTTTAGTGGCCACAGTGGCGTTGGGTTGAGGGTTGGACTCAATCTTAGAGGCATTTTCCAACCTTACTGATTTGAGGATTCTCCTAAAACATTAGGCAAAGCAAGTAGCTGCCCTCCCACCTGGGGCAGGACATGAGCTCAGGAGATGTGCTGCTGAGCAATGAGCTCCTTGGCTCCACAAAAATGCGATTTGTGAGCAGCCGGGATGCAAACCTCCAGAATAAGTGAGTCTGATGGCATCACTTTCTCATTTCCCAACACAAACACCACTCGATTTAGCAAAAGCAGCAGGGTTTTGTTTCCCTCCTCCCCCCACCTTAAATGAAACCAAGACTCAAAGATTAGGGATGCTGCAGGAAAGCAGGAAGAAAACCTATCAGGCAGGCAGTGACAAAGGAGCATTAATAAACTGTACAAGGTACAAAGTGCCAAACAGAAACAGTGGAAAGGAATGAAGAGCAAAAAAAAAAAAAAAAAA
>VWZE01024651.1:57139-68914 GCA_013396675.1 Eubucco bourcierii
GGGGGGGCGGGGGGAGCTGCAGCCAGACCTATCCCTTTGCAAGGTACATTAGGATGCTGCTGGTCCCAGTGGGTTTCTCCAAGGCAAACAGGCAGCCTGAGCTGCTGAATCTCTCCAAAAGCATTGCCAGAAGATGAGATCTTCAACCTAAGTCTCCCCCTCCCGCCCAACCTCGACCCAGCTGCCTCCCTGATCCCCCCTCCCTCTCATCCCTTCTTTAACTCTCTTTCTAAGAGCTGAGTTACTATCAGGGAAGGTTTAATAGGGTCCTGGATTTTAAAGCAACTGGCAACACAGTCTGGGCCTTTTATAGTTAGTAATGAATAAAAGAACCCAAATCACCTTCCTCCCCCCCTTTAACAGTCTCTGCCTACAAATTAAAGTCATTGTGTTTCTCCCTCTGCCTCACTCCTTTTGTCTTCCTCCAACACCATCTTAGCCCGTGTGGCACTGGTCCAAGCACTGCTGTGCCCTGTTTCTCTTGCCCCTCTATTCCAGATTTTACAGTATTTACCTTTCCCCACTCTTCTCACTTCCATTGTACCTTTTCTCCTCTCTTATCCCTTCCCCTCTTTTCCTTTCACCCCCAAATCATGACAGGGGTAGGCTAATGACCTTTTGGTGCCAGGCTGGCAGAAGGAAGCTCTTGCCTCCTTTCCCTAGGGCTGGCAACCAGCCCTTCCCAGTACAAAAAGGCAAAATTGCTACTATCTTGTCACCCATTCTGGTTATTTTTAGCACTCTTCCCCTTAAAGCTCCAGCTCCCTGAATCATGTGATTACGACAAGGATCTTATCTGCCGTCTACAAAAGTTTCATGCCCTCACAGCTGCTGAGAAGTGCTGGAAAATATGAGTCAGGCTTTCAAAACCACACAGCAAGGCTGAGCTTAAGTGCAGCTCCCTCAAAACCAGCACTCAAGGGGCACCTAACCCTACTTATTAAATGCTCCTAATTTTTAATTCGATGCTGGAGAGAATGAGCCATCCAAAGACTGTCAGGTGGCTCCAGAAGCCTCCCTGTTACCTCCCTTAATTAAGACAGCACAGAAGATTTTCATATCCCTTTGGGTGAAGCTCTGGCTCTGCTGGATGGGGGTTTTTTTTGTTGGCTTTTTTTTTTTTTTTTTTTTTTTCCAATGAGCTTCACCATAAATAAGATTTCAGGACTTGGCATTTACCACAGGAGCGGAATGAAGAAATCAAGGAGCAGACAAAACTCTTTTGGTAACCACAAGTGGATTTGAAAGCAAAACCCACTCTCTTATCTTCACATTTATCTTCATCCCATTGATGAAGCTCTATCGATGGCCAGAGGCTATCTGATGGATGCTAACAGCTCTATTTGTAGCTGGCAAGGCGATAGGCACTGCTCTAACCCCCCCACTCCCCACACCCCCCCAACAGATTTTGTATGACAGGGATGTTCCATGACCTTTTCTCTTCCTTTTTCACCTGCCCTGGATTTATTCTGCAGGTAGAAATGACCAACCTCAGTTGAGTCTCCAAATCCCACCCAGATCCTAGTTGAACAGGGAATTATATCATTATAATCTATACGCCAAGAAGATAAAGGACAAAAAAGTAACACCAGGAGAATGTCTCGTGACTAGCAGGAGAGGGGAAGTGATTCTCCCCCCCTACTTTGCTCTCCTGAGACCCCACCTAGAGTACTGCATCCAGTTCTGGTGCCCCCAGCATAAGAAGGAGATGGAACTGTTGGAGTGGGTCCAGAAGAGGCCTCAAAGATGGTCAGAGGGCTGAAGAACCTCCCCCATGGGGACAGGTTGAGAGAGTTAGGGCTGTTCTGCCTGGAGAAGAGAAAGTTCCAGGTAGACCTTAAAGCAGCCTTCCAGTATGTGAAGGGGCTCCAGGAGAGCTGGGGAGGGGGTTTTGACAATGGACTGTAGTGATAGGATGAGGGGGAATGGCTATGAGGTGGTAGAGGGCAGATTGAGACTGGAGATTAGGAAGAAATTCTTGGTAGTGAGGTTGGGGAGACACTGGCACAGGTTGCCCAGGGAGGTTTGGGATGCCCTCTCCCTGGAGCTGTTCAAGGCCAGGTTGGATGAGGCCTTGGGCAATCTGGATCTAGTGGAATTTGTCCCTGTGTTGGAACTGGATGACCTTTAAGGTCCCTTCCAACCCAAAACCATTCTATAATTCTGTCTCTTCCTAGGCTGGAGCTCACCTGCTGATTTAATGGCAAACCTCTGTTTGCTAGCCCAGTTGTGCTGCTCCAGTCCCTGCTGGACAAGCAGCCTAGGCTCTGGTTGGTACCAAAGGAGCTGTTAACACTGTCTTGGGTGTATTTATCAGGCAAGAAGAGGAACCTCCACACTCCCTCACCCATCCCCATGTGCTTGAGAGATGCTCCCACTCCCTGTGCACTCCATGCATCGATCCCATTCCAGCTCTGGATGCTGGTACCTGGTCTGGTTTTAGTGTCCCCACCCATGGCAGAGGGGTTGGAACTGAACAATCTTTGAGTCTCCCAACCCAGATCATTCTATGAGTCTCTATCTCATCTCCCTATGAGTCCTTGTCTCCTTGTCTCATATTTACCCTTCTCACACATGCACTTACAATTTCTCCTCTGTAAAGCAGAGGGAGATGCACTGAACGACACAAGATATATTAAGTACACATTTTACTGTACTACTGTTATTTATTATTAATAATAGCAGCACTAACTCTGCCCTTGTAGACACCTCTAGGAGGGAAATAGTCTTTGGAAATGTCAATAAGTAGCCTCTCAAATTGCCCAGGTGCCTCCAGCAGCAGTGCTCCTCCCCCGTGCCATCAAGTGGGAGCTTTGTCCCCTCTGGTGTCCATGCCCTTTCCTCTGGCTTCTCTGGAACAGGCTGCCCTGGGAGGTGGTGGAATCACCATCCCTGGAGGGGTTCACCTAAGGAGTAGATGTGGCACTGTGGGAGGTGGCCAAGTGGTCACAGAGATGTTGGGTGGAAGGTTGGACTTGATGGTCTTAGAGGTCTTTTCCAACCTCAATGATTCTCTGACTCTTTGATGGAGCACAGAGCTGGGTGGGTGCTTTCTTCACCCCTCCACAAAATAAAAATCAACTTTTCCAGCCTAGCCCCAAAGCATTTTTCTCTGTGTTGGTGACTGAACTTGAATCTCCTTCACCTCACACTCCCTCCAAGACAGCTCTGAGTCAAGCAGCTCAACATCGAGTGACAAGAACTCAGAACTCTGTGTTTGGCTCCTCACCTCCTTTCAAATTACATACTTGAAAATAAACACCCACCCCCCACTTTTTTTTTTTTTTTTGGTCCTAATTTGCCATGCTTTTGCTTTCCCCCAAATAACTGGAGAGCTTGGGTCTGAATGGGGAAATGATTTCAGATGGCCTAAAAAGGCATTAGTACTTCTCCAGTAAAAAAAAATAAATGCATGTGGCATTGGATCTGGCTGCCACGAGAGGAGAGATCCCACCTCCAGCTGACTCCAACAGCTCCTCTATGTAGGACACAAACACTTCAGGCAAATTAGAGCAGCACAAGGACTTCTTCCAAGCTCCATCTGTCTCACAGGGACATCACCATGGCCACTGCAGCAGCTCTTGGTAGAGAGGACAATTTGGGCCCCTCTCTTTATTGTAGATTCATAGAATGGTTTGGGTTAGAAGGAACCTTGAAAATCACCTAGTTCCAACCCCCCCTGCCATGGGCAGAGACACCTCCTGCTCCACAGTGTCACTCAAGGCCTCATCCAACCTGACCTTAAAGGTCACAACATCCCTGGGCAACCTGGTTTGGGACCAAACCCTTTTCACACAAAGGCCTCAGGATTTGGGATGCATTTTCTGGGCTCCACAAAGGTTCACCTTGCAGAGAGCAAGAACTTGTTGAAACGCTGCTGCCTGCCAGAAGATGGTTGCACTAAAGGACAGCTGATGCCTGACATTTATCTTCATGACTGAAGACTGCAGACCACAGAACATGAGAGGCAGAGTTAGTTATCTTCTCCTTACCCATGATTGACAGTAAATGTCAGGAAAGATTAGTTATTCTGTATCATATACATGCCACGCATGTTTTTAATTCTCCTCCTGCTCCAGGACTGTTTTCAGTTGCAGTTGTAATAAATCAAAAGTGCTTGCTCTGTGTGAGGAGGAGATGCTGCAGCTGGAGAAGATCTGCTGCTCACCCACTGCACCAGCTTCACACATCCTCAGCCCAGCCAGGGAGCTCCCTGCTCTGTCCTGTCCCAACATCTTAATTTCAGTTCAAATTGTAATTAAATCCATTTGCTGCTTGTGCATCACCTCCCATCACAGAGCCATAGAAGTGTTTTGAGACCTCTGAGATCAAGTCCAAGCTCCAACCTAACATCACCATGGCCATTAAACTCTGGCCACACATTTCTTCAACACCTCCAGGGATGGGGACTCCACCACCACCCTGGGCAGCCTGTTCCAATCCCTGACCGCTCTTGCAGCAAAGAAATTGTTCTTAATATCCAACTTAAACCTCCCCTGGTGCAATTTCAGGCCATTTCCTCCCTTTCTATCATCTAGGGAGAAGACCCCAACCCCCAAATCACTGCAACTTCCTTCCAGGGAGCTGTAGAGAGCAATGAGTTCTTCCCTCAGCCTCTTCTCCACCCAGACTAAACAACTCCAGTTCCCTATAGATGCCTCATTCATGGAATTGTTTAGGTTGGAAAAGACCTTTAAGACCTTCAAATCCAAATGTTAACCCAGCACTGCCAAGTTCACTGCTAAACCACATCACTGAGCACCCTCCTCTGCTCCCTGTGAAGGGCATCTCTAATCTGCCACTGATACCTTCTGAAAGATGAGCTGCTTGCTCCTCTACAGCCCCTGCAGAGGCTGATGACACAACTCAGTTTTACAGGGCTGAAGGAGGGGAGATTAACCTCCTCATAAACCACCAAGATCTCTCTCTCTAATCAGAAATTCCCCTCTCTGAATGAAGAAGCTTCCTAAAAGACCTTCCTGACAGACAGCCTTCAACTGTAAAAAAAAAAAAAAAAAAAAAAAAAAAAAAAAAAACCAAGCAGCCATTTAGTTGAAATCTCCCCAGTGAGCTTTAATGACAGTAAAGTGCAAAAGGGTGACAAGTATCACAGATGGAGCCATGTCACAGGCAATGAAGCCCTTTGTGCCAACAGCATCCAGTGACTGAGAGGGTGCCACGTTTAGGGTTTATATCCTCATGGAATCACAGAACTGTTTGAGTTGGAAAAGACCTCTAAGGTCATCAAGTCCAACCATTGACCCAACATAGAATCATAGAATGGTAAGGTTGGAAGGGACCTCAAAGCTCAGCCAGTTCCAACCCCCTGCCATAGGCAGGGACACCTCCCACTAGCGCAGGTTACTCAAGGCCTTGTCCAACCTGGCCTTGAACACCTCTAGGGAGGGAGCAGCCACAACCTCCCTGGGCCACCTGTGCCAGTGTCTCACCACCCTCACTGTAAAGAACTTCCTCCTAACATCCAGTCCAAATCTCCCCTCTGACACTTCAAACCCATTCCCCTTGTCCTGTCGTTGCAGGACCTTGTAAATAATCCTTCCCCAGCCTTCCTGTAGGTCCCCTTCAGATCCTGGAAGGCTACTATCAGGTCCCCTCAAAGCCTTCTCTTCTCCAGGCTGCAGAGCCCCAACTCTCTCAACCTGTCCTCATAGCAGAGCTGCTCCAGCCCTCTGATCATCTTTGTGGCCCTCTTCTGGACCCTCCATCACTTCCATGTCCTTCCTGTGCTGAGGCCATGTTGGTTCGCTACTCTGCCCTGGTGAGGCCATATCCGGAGGATTTTGCCCAGTTCTGGGCTCCCCATGTCAAGCAAGACAGGGAACTATTGGAGAGAGTCCAGTGGAGGGCCACAAGGATGCTGAAGGGACTGGAACATCTGTGTGAGGAGGAGAGGCTGAGACCTGGGGCTGTTAGCCTGGGGAAGAGCAGCCTGAGAGCTTCTCAATGCTCAACAAGACTTAAAGAGAGTGAGTCACCTCCAGGGATGGTGACTCCAGCAGGACATGAGAATGGACCTTGTCAGTAGTGCCCAGTGATAGCACAAAGGGCAGTGGGCACAAACTGGAACCCAGAAGCTTTCAGCTGAACTTAAGGAGAAACATCTTTGCTCCGAGGGTGCTGGACCCCAGGAGCAGATTGCCCAGAGAGGTTGTGGAATCTCCTCTGGAGAGATTCCAAACTCACCTGCCTGGACATTGTGATTCTGTGCAATCTGCTGAGGGTGACTCTGCTTTAGCAGGGGGTTGGACTGAACGATCTCCAGAGGTCCCTCCCCACCTTTCTGTGATTCTGTATTTTACTCCTGTGCATCCCTGGGCAATCAGAGGGGAGGACACACTGAGTCTTGGCTGTGAGCTTTTCTGATCATAACCAGGATCTGCAGGAGCAGAAACAAACTCCAGGAGAGCTGGAGATGCCATGGGAGAGACTAACATGGCCCTGACCTACTGTCTGTCTTGTTAAACTGGATTTCAGCGTGTGAGACAGAGCAGGAGTCATTCCTGAGCACATCTCAGCTCCACATTTGCCTGTAGGAACCTGACAGCATCTAGTGCCTTGCACAGGGCTCAGGATTCCTCCTGAGCTTAACAGGCAGCACAAAACTTCAGGATTTTACAAGGATGAGGTGTCAGTGAAACACAAGAAATGTGTTCAGTTGAGGCTGTCTCCTTCTGGTGTCTGTGGGTACACATCACACAGGCTCAAGCCTCCACCAAGGAGAAGCTGAAAGGCTTCCTCACCACACACCACATCCCTAAAGGGGCTGAACTGACCATCCTCAGGGATCAGAGTCCTAATTCTAGTCAAGAAGTGATGAACCACATCTTGACCCTCTGCACCATACTATCCAGTCTCTTATTTGGGTCACGCTGCCTTGCATGGCCTTTGCTGTTCCTATTTTTGGTCCACACCAAGCTGCCCCTCAGTGCACCAAGTCATGCAATTGTAGAATTAGAATCATAGAATCAAGCAGGTTGGAAGAGACCTCCAAGCTCATCCAGCCCAACCCAGCACCTAGCCCTATCCAGTCAACCAGACCATGGCACTAAGTGCCCCATCAAGGCTTTTCTTGAGCACCTCCAGGGATGGCAACTCCAGCACCTCCCTGGGCAGCCCTTTCCAATGCCAATCACTCTCTCTGTCAAGAACTTCCTCCTAACACCCATCCTAGACCTCCCCTGGCACAACTTGTTTTGGTTGGAAAAGACCTCCAAGATCATCCAGTCCAACCATCAACCCACCACCACCATGGCCACTAAACCATGTCCCAAAGTGCCATGGCCACACCTTTCTTGAACACCTCCAAGGATGGGGACTCCACCACCTCAGCCTGCTCCAGTGCCTGACATCTCTCCAATCATTCCCAATATCCAATCTAAATCTCAACCAACTCCAATCCAAAACTTGGGGGTCACTTGAAAACCAACTCTAAGCCACAGCAGTCATCATCAATCCTTCATCCCCCACACCTCCTTCTCCCTGGTGTGGGAGCTGTTGTTCAAAGGCAGCTCTGCAAGCTGTCTAGGGGAAGCATGGAGAAGATTGCAACATCTCCAGCTGGAGGAGGGGGGGGTGGGGAAGGCACCAGGTCCCTTCCTAATGGCTTTCATGTCTTCCAGTATCTTTAAATAATTGAAACCTCTTTGTTGCTAAGTACATCCAAGCAAGAGGGCACTAAAAGTTTTAAACCTCTCCAGGGAGGCCAGGGCCAGGAAATCTACACAACTCACAAGATGTCCTGCCACCAAAGTACCTTGTCTCCTGAAACAAAGACCGACTGTGCCTCTCCTCCTCCCAACTGCCTGCCTTAATGGCTGCTCTCCCAGGATGCTTGTTGCTACAAGGGCAGAGGCATCCTCCTCTATTCATAACAGTGTTCTAAAACCTGGTTTAAAAAAAAACAAAAACAAAGAAATCACTGCAGAGCAGAGCATGATGGCTACAAAGTGCTCCTCCAGAGAGAAGTGCCAACAGGGTAACTCAAGGTTCTTGTAGTAGCTTTACTACCCTAGAAAAGCACAGGAGAAACCTAAGGTGGTTGATCCAGAGATGCAGCACTCTGGCCAGAACAGACTTAGCAATGGAGAGGTAGTTTCATAGAATCATACAATAGTAAGGTTGGAAGGGACCTCAAAGATCATCTAGTTCCAATCCCCTGCCATAGGCAGGGACACCTCCCACTAGCACAGGGCACTCAAGGCCTCCTCCAACCTGGCCTTGAACACCTCAAAAAAGNCAGGCTGCAGAGCCCCAACTCTCTCAGCCTGTCCTCACAGCACAGCTGCTGCAGCCCTCTGAGCATCTTCATGGCCTCCTCTGGACTGGTTCCAACACTTCAATGTCCTTCCTGTGCTGGGGGCTGCAGAAGTTTGCATCTTTCTGCCCTGTGAACTAGACCTAAAAGACCAAAACTTTCAGTATTGGGTTCAATTTTGGGCCACTCCCTTCAAGAAGGGCATAGAGGTGATGGAGTGTGTCCAGAGAAAGGCAACAAAGCTGGGGAAGGGTCTGAAGAACAAGGCTGGGGAGGAGTAGCTGAGGAGACTTGGGAGTGTTTAGAATGGAGAAGAGGAGGCTGAGAGGAGAACTCATTGCTCTTTCCAGCTCCCTGAAAGGAGGCTGGAGNCCTGTGAACTAGACCTAAAAGACCAAAACTTTCAGTATTGGGTTCAATTTTGGGCCACTCCCTTCAAGAAGGGCATAGAGGTGATGGAGTGTGTCCAGAGAAAGGCAACAAAGCTGGGGAAGGGTCTGAAGAACAAGGCTGGGGAGGAGTAGCTGAGGAGACTTGGGAGTGTTTAGAATGGAGAAGAGGAGGCTGAGAGGAGACCTCATTGCTCTTTCCAGCTCCCTGAAAGGAGGCTGGAGTGAGATGGGGGTTGGGCTCTTCTCGCAAGTAACTAGGAACAGGACCAGAGGATATGGCCTCAAGGTGCACCAGGGGAGGTTTGTATATTAAGGATAAAAATCTGCCCTGAAAGCCATGGAAAGCCATGGAACAGGCTGCCCAGGACAGTGGTGGAATCCCCATCCCTGGAAGGGTTTCAAAGCCATTGCCCTCATCCTATCACTGCAAGCCCTTGTCAAAAGTCCCTCTCCAGATCTCCTGCAGCCCCTTCAGGTACTGGAAGGCTGCTCTAAGGTCTGTTTGGTGCCTTCTCTTCTCCAGCCCCAACTCTCTCAGCCTGTCCCCACAGAGGAGATTCTCCAGCCCTCTGATCACCTTCATGGCTTCCCCTGGACCCGCTCCAACACCTTCATATCCTGGAAGAGGCTGAACACCAAAGAGGCACCTGGACATGAAGGGTCTGGGGAGGGGAATGACCTGGGAGCATGTCCTTTGCTGCAACCATCATGTCCCACTTTGGCTGCCTGAAGCCCTGAGCATCACTGCTGATGTCAATAACCCTCCATTTATAACTCCCTGTAATTACCTGCCTATTTCTGCGGACCGCCTTCGCAAGGTAGGCTCTCTGCAATTACAGCTAATTGCCTTGATTGCTGCTGCATATTTCAAGAAAGTTCAGAAAAAAAAAAAAAAAAAAAAAGAAAAGAAAAAAAAATACCAAATACAAGAAACATCTGAAATGAAGCCATATGGGGACCAGCACAGGATGAGTTAATATTTGAAGAGTTTGGTTTATTTTTCCTTCCCGACACCAGAGGAAGCCCTACCAGGACCACAGATGCAAATCTGGACCATTTCTCCAGCAGCCCATGAAACTTTCCCTGACAAAAAGTCCTAAGCAGCAGCTGAATCAGCCCCCTGCCAGCCCTCTACAGATGTTCTCAGCATCACAGCAGGTTTACATCCCATTACCTACAGTAACTACAGATATTCTTTAACCCCTAACTGACTCAACCTTGGACAGGTTTTGAATTTAGGAGGGTGGTGAGATCCATCAGTGCAGAGTCATGGAACTGTTGAGGTTGGAAAGAGGCCTTGGAGGTCATTAAGCCCAACCCAGCTCACAATCCCACACCTGCTGCTAAGCCACTGCCACTAAACCACACACACATCTTTAAATCCCTCCAAGGGTGGTGACTCCACCACCTCCCTGGGCTGCCTGTTCCAGTGTATGAGAACCCTTTCTGTGAAGGAATGTTTCCTAATGACAGAGTCGCAGAATCAGTCAGGCTTGGAAGGCACCACAAGGATCAGCCAGTTCCAACCCCTCTGCCATGGGCAGGGACACCTCACACCAGATCAGGCTGGCCACAGCCTCATCCAGCCTGGCCTTAAACACCTCCAGGGATGAGGCTTCCACCACCTCCCTGGGCAACCTCTGCCAGGCTCTCACCATCCTCATGCTCAAGAACTTCTTCTCAACATCCAGTCTGAAACTCCCCATTTCCAGCTTTGTTCCATTCCCCCCAGTCCTATCACTCTCTGACAGCCTAAAAAGTCCCTCCCCAGCTCTCTTGTAGCCCCATTAAGATACTGCAAGGCCACAATAAGGTCACCTGGGAGCCTTCTCCTCTCCAGCCTGAACAGCTCCAACTCCCTCAGTCTCTAATATCCAACCTGAGCCTCCCTTGGCATAACTTGAGGCAACTTCCTGTGATGTAGTGAAATAATCCAGCACCATGAGCCAGCCCCACCCCAGCCAGAGCAATCCCTAGTGATGTCAAAATGTTCTCCCCTGCTCTGCCATGGGACTTGACCACAGGCTTCAACTGTCTTATGAGGAGCAGGTGAGGGAATTGGGATTGTTCAGCCTGGAGAAGAGGAGGCTGAGGGCAAACCTCATTTCTCTCTACAACTCCCTGAAAGGAGATGGAGCGAGGTGGAGGTTGGTCTCTTTTCTCTGGTATCAGGTGATAGACCAAGAGGGAATGGACTCAAGCTGTATCAGGGGACGGTTAGGTTGGAGATGAGGAACAATTTCTTTGCTGCCAGAATGGACAGGGATTGGCACAGGCTGCCCAGGGAGGTGGTGGAGTCCCCATCCCTGGAAGGGTTCAAGAAATGTGTGGCCACAGCACTTTGGGCCATGGTGGTGATGGGTTGATGGACTCTTACAGGCCTCTTCCAAGCCAAACAATTCTATGATTCTATGACACTGGACCAAAAGGCAACCTCAGCTCTGAATGCTACCAGGCCATTGTCATGTCCTTGGTTGCCCTCTGCCCATCCTCTGCTATGTGTCCTGACTGTGGATCTTGGGCAGTGTCCTGAGGCTCCAGGGATTGTCTTATAAGCCCCAGCTGCTTCTCCATGGGAAGTTCCAGCAGAGCAAAGCTTCTCACCAAACCACAAAACCTTGGCTCAGCTTCCTTCTGAAAGGACATCAATTACTGGGGCCTGTCAGGATGATAAGGCAGCTCAGCCTTCACAATAAGGAGAATATTCAGGCTAATAACTTCCCATTAAGTTCCTCAGAGCTGGATGTTTTCCATGCTTTTCTGCAGGGCTGCTGCCAGGGCTCGTTTTGCTGCCCTTACCCAGCTAACTCTTGAAGGAATATGGCTTGAGGCACTATTGTGAAGTAACCTCTCTACCAGCAGCCTGGCAGAGCTGGCCAGAGGATTGCGACCTCAGATTTCACTCTGATGCCAGCTCAGGTTTACTCCTCCTCTTCCAAAGGAGGGTGGTGGCACAAGGGGGACAGTGGTGGCACAAGGGGGACAGTGGTGGCACAGGGGAACAGTGGCAGCACAGGGGAACAGTGGTAGCACAGGGGGGACAGTGGCGGCACAGGGGAACAGTGGTAGCACAGGGGGGACAGTGGCGGCACAGGGGAACAGTGGTAG
>VWZE01024651.1:93705-104748 GCA_013396675.1 Eubucco bourcierii
AAAAAAAAGAGAGGGTAAAAAAAAAAAAAGTAGTAATCCATGCATATGACAATTCCCCTACACACACACTTTAAGCTGATTCCATCTCAGAGATGGGAGAGAGGTGGGGAAGATTTGCTGACATGCCACTTTAGCACCAAACTCCTCTTTCAGAAAGATGCCGTCGCAAGCAAAGCGATGGACTCGCCAGCAGCCGCCAGCAGCGCACGCGGGGACGGCCGCAGCCCCTCCGACGGGAGAGCTCCAGGGGCTGACCACAACCTCCTGCCCTTCAAAAAGGTGACCTGCAAGCTTCTGCCCTGAGGTTGGAGCAAGTCTTGATGTGAATAGAGGCTGGAGATGATGACAGCCCCTGGATGTGCTGGAAGGGGTCCAGGGAAGGGCCACGAGGATACTCAGAGGGTTGGAGCTGCTCTGCTGTGAGGAGAGACTGAGGCAGTTGGGGCTGTGCAGGCTGGAGAGGAGAAGGCTCCCAGGTGACCTTATTGTGGCCTCTCAGTATCTGAAGAGGGCCTACAAGAAAGCTGGAGAGGGACTTTTTAGGTTGTCAGGTAGTGATAGAACTCGGGGCGGGGAATGGAACAAAGCTGGAAATGGGGAGATTCAGACTGGATGCTAGGAAGAAGTTCTTCAGCATGAGGGTGGTGAGAGCCTGGCAGGGCTTGCCCAGGGAGGTGGTGGAAGTCTCATCCCTGGAGGTGTTTAAGGTCAGGCTGGATGAGGCTGAGGCCAGCCTGATCTAGAGTGAGGTGTCCCTGGGCATGGCAGGGGAGTTGGAACTGGCTGATCCTTGTGGTCCCTTCCAACCCTGACTGATTCTATGAGATTGAGGACAGCCCTGCAGAGAAGGACTTGGGGTGCTGGTGGGCGAGAAGGCAGACATGAGCCAGCAACAAGCACTTGCAGCTCAGAAGGCAAATCACATCCTGGGCTGCATGAGGAGAAGCATGGTCAGTGAGGCTGAGAGAGCTGATTCTGCTCCTCTGTTCTGGGGAGACCTCACCTGAAGTGCTGTGTCCAGCTCTGGGGCCCCCAACAGAGGAAGGACATAGACCTGCTGGAGTGGATCCAGAGGAGGCCACAACAATGAGCAGTGGGCTGGAGAACCTCTCCTACAAAGACAGTCTGAAAGAACTGAGGTTGTTCAGTCTGGAGAAGAGAAGGTTCCAGGGACATCTTATAACTACATTTCAATCTCTGAAGGGGACCTACAAGAACCCTGGGGAGGGACTGTTCCCAAAGGCAAGCAGTGACAGGACAAGAGGCAATGGTTTGAAACTGGAGCAGGTTAGATTTAGGTTGGAGGAAGCTCTTCACAATGAGGGTGCTGAAATGCTGGAACAGGTTGTCCAGAGATGTGGTGGAGGCTCCCATCCCTGGAGATTTTTAAGGCCAGGCTGAATGGGACTCTGAGCAATCTGATCTAGTGAGGGGTCTGCTGGGTTCTTCTAGTCTAGCCTCACTGCCAGAGCAGGTTCACCCACAGCAAGTTGCAGAGGAAGGCATTCGAGCAGGTTTTGAGTGTCTTCAGAGATGGAGACTCCACCACTTCTCTGGGCAGCTTGTTTCAGTGCTCTACTGGATGAAAAATACCACAGTGATGGGCTTGGAGACCATCAGCATGGGATGAGTATTTCCTGGGAGCAGTGTCCCACAGCCCGAGTCCTGGGGAAGAGAGATTCACTTTGACCTGGTAATAAGGAGTTGGGAGGTTGTGCAAGGCTGGAGGGAGTTGGCTGGGCAGGGCAGGAGATGGCAGAGCTGTGATGAGCAGCACATAACTCAGGGTGACCCTGGGGGTGTGGGGAAGGGCTGGAGAAGCACCACTCCCTTTCTGGAGTGATTGCAGCTCCAACCATCAGCAAAAGAGGGGTGTGGGGAAGGGCTGGAGAAGCACCACTCCCTTTCTGGGGTGACTGCAGCTCCAACCATCAGCAAAAGAGGGGAGTGGGCAGCCTGCAGCAAAACAGACACCAAGCTGGACATCTACCAAATGAGCTTTAGCAACCACAGCTGGACCTTTTCATGAACCACTGCCTTGCTTGCTTTACTTGCACGGGAGCCCAGCCCCACACTGAGCAGCGCCCTGTGAGCTCTGCATCACTCAGCCCTGAGGCCATGGGGATGGCCAGCACCACTGTCTCAGCAGAACCCAGAGTGACTTCCCCTGCCCCTTGCAGACTTTTCTTCACTCATTGACTACAAACCACAAAAGCAGCTGTCCAAAACCTCAGTGGAGAATCTGCATCACTCATGCCCTGGCAGCAACAGGGCAATGAATGGTTCCCCAAGACCTGTTCTGGAGCACACCACCCTGTGTTATCCACACCAGCCTTATTTTCCATCTCACACAGTACAAACTCTTCCCATGGATCAAGGGGGAAAGATGGGGCAGCAAAGAGTCACAGGAAACAGACTCCTGCCTGTGATAGATCCTCTTTGGCTTGGCAAACAAACACTTTCTGTTTGCATCCATCAAACAAACACGCTTGATTTTGTTTTGTTTCACAGCCAAGTTATCATTTCTCCAAATTTATTTCAAGAGCACAACAGGAGCAAAATAAATTTGCAAACCAAGCTTAGGTAAACCATGGTAGATCTCAGTGGCAAAGTGCATGGTCTCTATTCAAAGCTCGAGGTGGAAACCATGGGAAACATCAGGGTTAAAACACAGAGAAGCTTTGACTCATGTCAAATTCAGATTTGACTTTTAGCATTAGATTCAAAGGGGGAATAAATAAAGACATTGCATCACCCTGCCAAAACAACCCAGGAGACAGAGAGGAAGGAGCCTGTGAATGAAGTGGCTCTCACCCTACAGCCAGATCTGGGGTGCCAGAGAATTTGAGGGGGGCACCAGCATATTCAGGGGGTTGTCAGACAAGTGCCTGTGCATGCTGATGGGATCAGCACAGCCTCGCTGTGGAAAGTGCTGACTGGCACCAATTAAAGTGAAATCATAATCAAGCCATTTGTTTTGGTGCTGAGAGAACCGTTCCAGAGGTCTCAGCAGCACCTGGACTCGGTTCAAGTGCTTGATCAAAGTTCAGCTTGGGTCCTCTCCAGCACCAAGTGTGTGCTACTGGTCTGGACAGGGTGGGAGGGGATGCAGAGTGACTCTGTCCTCATGATGTGGCCTTAGGAGATCCAACAAGACAGCCAGGACTGACCTTCCCACACACCTCAGCTCTTGCTGGAACCCCAAGAGCAGAAGCAGCCCCAGCTCAGGCACCAATACATGCACCAGTAAATGTAGGACCCAACACCCACAAACCCTTTTCCTGTTCCTGCAAGTTTTGCTCCATCCAGGAGTAAATCCTGTCCCTTCTATCCCAGATAGTAGCTCTACCTGGGTCTAAATCCAGACTTCAATTTGCCTAGAGTGATCCAAAGTGCTGGTACCAAAGTAAGACACAGGACTACTCCCTCCAGCAGACATCTCAAGACAGAAGGAAACATCTGAATGTCTCTTGGTGACTCTGGTCCTAAACTGACTCCTGATGGTAGATTTATGGTAGCTGAGTTTCCAGTGAGCAAAGCCTGAGCCTTTCACATTGGAGGAGTCTCCTCACAACCATCAATTCAGTTTCTTTCCTCCAGCACCAAGTGAGCTCTGCTTGGAGGGGCAGCAGGGATGAAGCTGGAATGAGCCTTCTTGGCAGGATGCTGCTACTGCTTAGCAGCACCTTGGGGTACACCCCAGATAAGACAATTGATCTCTTACAGCCAAGCCCTCTTCTCCCTCAGCAGGGGCAAATCCCAAACACTCCAGAGGAGCAGTAACTTCTGCTGCTAAGCTCTCAGCTTTCTCTCCCTTTTGCTGGCTGTGAAAAACTCAAGATGAGACCTCTAGAAACATCTCTTCCCTTCCAAATCCTTGGCTGCAACTCACCATCCTCCCACCTGGCATGGAAATAAGCAGGAAAAGAGGAGATCCTACTTTTCTTTTTCCCCTTTCCTGTTCACCCTTCCCTGGCTGTAGGGCTGGGGTGAGGGCAGGGCTAAAGCCTTTATGCTGGGCAGGAGGTGCCCAGGAGCAGCAGCATTGCTATTCTGAACAAGTTAACTCCTCCACAACAGATCGATGGCTACGCTGGGCTGGGAGGGGAGCAGGCAGGAAGATTCACGCTTCCTTGATTNTTTTTCCCCTTTCCTGTTCACCCTTCCCTGGCTGCCATCCCTGTAGGGCTGGGGTGAGGGCAGGGCTAAAGCCTTTATGCTGGGCAGGAGGTGCCCAGGAGCAGCAGCATTGCTATTCTGAACAAGTTAACTCCTCCACAACAGATCGATGGCTACGCTGGGCTGGGAGGGGAGCAGGCAGGAAGATTCACGCTTCCTTGATTCCTTCCTCTGGATGAGTGTGGTTTTCACTTGCACTTCTCTCAGCTCCTGCTACAGCACTGTGAGGACTGGGACCTACTGGGGGTTGGACAATTGTGGGCTAGATTAACCACTCCCACCTCAAACCAGAAGGAAAATGCCTCAAAATGCCACTATAAAATACAGCCCTCCACCTCTTCAGCTACCAAACTGGTGCACCAAGCTGGCAGCAGCAGTAAGCCATCAATTTCCAAGAGCAATGCCCAGGATGGCTGGAATTTCAGCAGCACAGCAGGAATAGCAGCAGAGCACACTTTATTCACCCAAAGCCCACATGCCCATCTCCTGGGGCACACTCCTATGGACCAGCTGCCCATGTAGAGACACAGACATGCCTTACCACCAGAACAGCCTTCCCAGCTGAGTTGGGATGAGTATGTAGCAGCTCTGGGGTAATGATAAGCCTCTGCCTTCCCTCCCTAGGACCGTCTCCCAGGAGCAGGCCCAGTTCCCACCAGCCTTCATGGACAGAAGGAAAGCATCCCTCCTGCTGACTCACCTCAGCCTTCCTTTGTTCTCCATCGAGCACCCAGTGCCAGGGCAGAGCCCTGTTACCACCTGTGCCAGAACCCCTTTGCAGGCCCACATCAGAGCACAAGCAACTTGCCTCTTTCCAGAAGTTTGCAAGGCACCAGTGCCTGCTACCACCCTCCCGTGTTTTTTGCTGCCTCCAGTAACCCAGACCCCTCCCTCTCTGATGCCCCATGGCAAGATCTGTAGGTTTTCAGTGCTGGAGTTGCTCAGTGAGTCAGGAAAGAGGAAAGGAGCTACCTTTTTAGAGGTAAACTCAGCAAAGCAAATTCCTATGAGAAGCACACACCACCCCTCCCCCTTAGCCACCTATTTCCAAGCCTCTTTTCCACAGAATCATAGAATCATGTAGGTTGGAAAGGGCCTTCAAGATCATCAAGTCCAACCACTAACCCTATTCCACCTATTCCACCACTAAGCCATGTCCCAAAGCACCACATCTATGTGGCTTCTAAACACACCAAGGGATGGTGACACGACACAAACCAAATCAAACCCTGGCATCATGCAAGGGATGGACGAGATGAGACATTTGGCTGCAAAAAGCTAAGTTGCAGGAAATAATCTCCTTCTCTGGAGACTTTCAAGAGCTGTCTGGATGCATTCCTGTGTGACCTGCCCTTAGGTGATCCTGTTTAGGCAGAGGGGTTGGACTTGATGATCTCTGGAGCTCCCTTCTAACCCCTACCATTCTATGATTATATAAAACGCTCAGGGAGAGGATTCACACACTTAGGGGCTACACCGAGCCGCGGTTTAAGTCTTCCCACCGCTTGAGGAGAGACCTGGCTGAGAATTCCTCCTGAGGTGGTGTTGTGTTGTGGGTTTTTTTTTTTTCCCTGCCCTGGCTTGGCCCTGCTCCACTCGCTGGCGTAAAGCAGGAGTGCGGCGCTGAGCGCACACACCCAGCTGGCCCCGCAGCTGTTCGTGTCACCTATGCGAGAAAGTCACTCCCCAGCACGCCCGAGTTGCCAGTGCCGCTTCCCAGAGCTGCAATTAAGCCCTGCTTTTTGATTTTTTAATGTCCCTATCAACCATCCTCTGGGATGACTGCGCCCATCTGCTGTGAGGACAAGGGATCTGGCCGTCAGATGTCCCAGAAGTTACACCGATCCAAACGACAGCTTCTTTGGCAGCCCCTGCGCACCGGCAGAGCCCCGCTGCAACGCCCAGCCCCACGTTTCCCTCCCACCCCAAAGAGCTAATTCAGAGCGGGGAACGGGGGTTGGGGGGATGGATTTTTAGGGAGGGCAGCCTCTGCCTGCCCCATCCCCACTCCCCTCATCCCAGCAGGGCTGGACGTGGAGAAAAGGCACAAAACCCAGCGGAAGGTAAACATTTCGCCCTTTCCCCACCCCGAGGTGGTTTGACACACACACGAAGGCTGCACCCCAGGAGCAAAGAGATGTTTAGCACCCACCAAACACAGGCGAAGTGCCCGAGCCACAACCATTGACAGCAGGGACCTTGCAACACTGCAGGGCGGGGGGCCAAGAGGGAATTCACACTCCCCCTTTTTCATCCCCCAGTAACTTTCCCACAGACAGCTGGAGGGGGCTGAGCCAAAGCCCGGTCCCTTGGCACCCAAATCGCCCTCTTGACTTGCTGCCCGACCAACCAACATGATGCATCCCCCACGGGGAAACAGTCACATTCCCGAAGGCACCGGCTACCCTCTCCATGCAGCGGGACCCCCCTCCCTAAGACCCCCCAAGACAGCAACGCAGCTTCTCCTACCTGAGCGTGGCACTCTCCCCTTGCCGCACAGTCACGTTGTCCATAGCTTTGGGGAAGGTGGCATCTCCGCTGCGCACGGGCACTCCTGCGGGCACAAGGAAGAGCAGCCTGAGACAGAGGACGACTAGGCACCTCCAGGGCAGGGCTAAGCACCCACCGACCCCCATCCTGGGCAGCAGGGACTTTTCCAACAGGCCAAAAAACCAAAAAAAACCAAAAAAAAACCAAAACACNCCGGGAGGGGAGGAGAAAGAGGAGAAGGAGAAGTGGCAAAAGGTGCTGGACGCTGGGCGAGCCGGCTCTTCCCGGGAAACAGTCCGAGGCTCACTTGGGCGAGGAGGCGCCAGGGGAGCCTCCTGGCTGCACCCCGCTCCTGCACACTTGTCCCGAGTCCAAAAAAACAGTAAAAACCAACAAAAACCCCAACACCCCCGAAGTGAGCTAGCAAAAGGGTCCAGCCGCAAGAAGGCACCACGGGGAAAGGGCTGCGGAGTGGCCGGCAGTTCCTCTGCTCCTCCAGCCCCACTGTTAGGTCCCAAAGGCGGGTTGGTCCAGGACGCCGGGATGCAGGAGATGAGGGGGATGTCAGCGCATTGGGATGCAGGATGAGGGGAGGGATGTCAGGATGTCGGGATGCCGGAGCTGGCCTCAGCGGTGGGAGGACAAGCGAGGCGGTGGCGGCGGCAGCAGCATCCCAGCGCCGGCCGGCAGCATCCCTGGGCGGCGCGGAGGCTGATTTCCCGGGGTTGTCATGGCAGCGGCTCCATCACTGACCGGCACTTTGGCTCCCGCACCCCCGGCACAGCCCCGCACACACACAGCGGCGGGGAGGGGGGAGCGCGGCGGCAGCGCCTCCCGAACGCGCCAGCCCCGGCTAAGGACACCCACTTTAACCCCCACCTCACCACGCTCCTTGGGGGATGGAATGCCAGGACCCCCCCAGTCTCTCCCTTCACTTCCCCGCTGTTCTTACCTCCACCCAGCAGCCAGCACCACACTACCTCTAACATTTGTACCCTCCTCTCCCTCCGCACCATCCCCTCCCCGGCTGGCAAAGCCACTTTGCAGGAGAGGAAACTGAGGCACAGGATAAAATTTCTTCCCCTACCCCTCAAAGTCAGGCAGGTGATGATGAGGAGAGGCAGGAGCACTGCACCTCACAGACACACAGCATGAGCAGAAGTGGGAAATTCCTCCCTAGCCACCAGCACAGTCCCCATATTTTATTTCTTTTTTTTATCAGCTCATAATTTAACAAATATCACATTTGCCTATCCCAGGCAATTCCTTCTTCCCCCTGCTAGCTAAGCACATTCATATTTCCAGGCACAGTTTCATGCTGGTAAACAGGTGCTGGGGAAGCCATCCTGAGAGCACAAAATCCCACTGGAGCCACCACTGAGCAAGTGCAGAGCCAAGCCACAGATTTCAAGGTGCTGCACCCCTCAAAGCTTGGGCAGAAGAAACCAGGCCCCCTCCACTCTCTGTCCCTAATGAATTCTCTCTGCAACATTGGACTTTATCCAAAAGTCCTCCCTCCCTCTGCTCCCCACCAGAGGCTCGGCAGCTATTACACAGCCCCAATTTATGGGGTGGTTTGTTGGCTGTTTGGTTTTTGGTTGTTTTTCTTTGCCTCGAAATCGCTGCCAACCTGAGCAGGCTTCAGACTGGTGACCTAGATGTGAAAGGATCCGTAGCCCGTTACTAATCCCTGGAGCCTGCGAATCCCCCTGTAAAACTACTGCTTAATTCACTAACTGTGCTATTTAATCTCTAAAACATTATGAGCTGTGCTGGGCAGAGGAAACACTCAATCAAATAAAGCTTTATTATTATTATTGTGCTCGCTGATAGGTGGCATGAGAAGGGGATTGCTTTGCGAGTCTCTCCACCACTACTTCTGAAGGTTTCTCTGCTCCTTGAATTCAGCACTGCCTCAGGTCCTGCCTTTTAAAACCCCAGAGGGAACAGCAGCTTTCCCCACCTCTCAGCAGCAGGAGTTTAATCTTCACAGCTCACTCCGTTCCTGACCAGCCTGGCAGGGGCGGGGCAATCACCTGCCTTCAGCAGATCCTTTGGGATCACAAAGTGGGACTGGGGCGGGAGAGGGGGGTAGGGGGAAGCCTGAAATCTAACTGCACAAAGCGAGACCATCAGCTGAAACTACCGGCACAGGGTCGTGGTGTTGCACTGAGGTGCACAAGTCAGTGAGGGTATAAAAGGTGCTGCTGTGGATGATTGCTGCAGCATGCAAGCCCCACAGGCAGGATGAGGACCTCACCGTTCTACCTGTTCCCCACTGGGGACCACCCTGACCGTGCAGGACCTACAAGCCGCCACCACCACACTCATCGTGCAGGAGCTTGCTGTCTTTGTGAGGCCACTCCTTTGGCTGGGCAGAGACCATCTCCTGTGTCAGCAAAACCAAAGGGGCTCCAATAACCACAGCCAGTTAACCTTTGAGCACAGCGTTCGGGCCCGGATTGCCAGGAGCATCTTAAATCAGGAGAGCAAGCACCTGCCTGCACTGCAAGCCTGTGAGGCTGGGGCCAAACGTGATCGGCTGAGCAGCAGCTCCAACCCTCTGGCAAAGGGGCCGAATTTAGCCCATTGTTAGGAGATCATCAGCTTTGTTTGAAAATCCCAAGGAATTTAAATCCAGGATGGCTGGCTCCTGCATACTAAAGCCCAGCAGAAGCCCTGGTCTATCTCCCTGTCTCCAGCTCTCTTGCATATGTACATCGTACATATAAATCAGGCTGTCACAGCTCGTCTCCTTCCTGACAGCTGTAATTGCTTCAGACTATAAAAATATCTATAGACAATAAACACAACGCAGGAAAACAGCAAAGAGAAAACCAAATCAAGGTTCCTTTAAATAATTCAGTTGCTCCAGCAGCAGAGGAGCCAGCAACTGAGTCCAGCTGTGAAGGTTCAGCAGGCAGAGAAAGAGAGCTTTGTAGGCTTCTCTAGGGATGAGAGAGGCTTTCTTCCTTCGGTGGGTTTTGACCACAGCAGAAGAGTCTGCCGTACATGGGCTAAGCTGCTTGCAAAGCAGCACCTATGCGAGCACCAAACGTAGCCTCTTGCTTTCAGCTTCTTCCCTTTCTTCCTACTTAGATAAAAGTCCTTCTCCCCCCACCAACTCCCCTCCTTTCCCTCTCTGTTGCAAGCAACAGGCAGCAGACAAACAGAACATGCAAAGCACAGGCTCTCTCTCTACTCGATAGCTTTACATTTATCTCCTTATCTATCTCCTCAACCAACTTCTTTCCAAGCAAGGCTAAAGGCCCCCCTCTCCTGGCAGAGACCACAAGCATCTCTCTGGTCTGCGCTGGGAAGAGAAGCAGCCGCAGGGATGGAGGCGAAGGAAGGATTTGTCCCTAGGGAGACGGCAACTGGTAGGGAGGATGCTGAAATCATGGGTGGGGAAGGGGTTAGGAGGAGGAAGAGCTTGTGGGTTTGCTTTGCAGGGGAGCATCTCTATGGGAGTGGTGAGTGGTGAGTGGGAATCTTGCAGGCAGAGCACAGAGCAAATCAGTCCTCAAAAACTCAGTCACAGCAACCCACAAAATAGCTCAGTCACAACAATCACCCCCAGAAAGTCTTTTTTTCTGAGAGGCTGCAAACTTTGCCTGGACGTTGCAGTCCCAGGCAACCTGCCCTGGGAGATCCTGGATTAGATGATCCCCAAAGGTCCTTTCTGACCCCCATCATGCCGGGATTCTGTCAAACACCCCCAGGGTAGAATTGTGGGCTTAGATCGGTGCCTGCTGCTGTGGACCTCAGCTCCTTCTGCCAGGAGTGGGAGCCTTCCAGTAAATGCTGCCCCAATCTCAGGCTTTCTGAGCAGAACCAAGCCAAAACTTGGTAAGCAATGGGGGTGGCAAGTGAGCAAGGAGGGGTGGACCAGATGATCTCCAGAGATCCCTTCTAACCCTGACCATTCTGTAAGCAGATCTGGACGGTCCCAAAAGCTCATAACCAAATGTCAAATTGCAGCCACAGTTCCTCTATCAGGTGAAACAAACCAAAACAAACTGAACCAACCAACCAACCAAAAAATACAACCAACCAACCAAAAAAACCCCCCAAAACCAAACCCCCAAAACCAACCAACAAAAACAAACAAACAAAAAAAACCCAACCAAAAACCCAAACAGAAAAAAAAACAAAACCCAAACAAACAAAAAAAAACCCCAAAACACAACAACAAAAACCCAAACCCAAACGTTTGCCTCATCTTATTTTTTTTTTTCCCCCAGCATTTTTTTTCCCCAGCTTCCTAAGCACAATTCTAACATCTTTTTGGCAGGTAGCTGCTTGAAAGGACAGTTGAGAGACCCTCCCAGTCAACCCAAACCTAGATACCTACAACACCATCCTCTCCCTACA
>VWZE01024651.1:117852-132176 GCA_013396675.1 Eubucco bourcierii
CCCAGCCCCCATTTCTACCCCATCCCAGCACCCATCTCTGCCCCATCACAGCACCCACCTCATCCCCATCACAGTACCCACCTCTACCCCATCACAGCACCCATTTCTACCCCATCACAGCACCCACCTCATCCCCATCACAGTACACACCTTTACCCCATCACAGCACACACTTCTACCCTATCAGAGCACCCACCTCTACCCCATCACAGAACCCACCTCATTCCCATCACAGCACCCTCTCATCCTCATTTCAGTGCCTATTTCATCCCTAGCCCCCAGCTCACCCCCATCACAGCACCCACCTCTCCCCCATCACAGCACCCACCTCTACCCCATCACAGCACACACCTCTACCCCATCACAGAACCCACCTCATCCCCATCTCAGCCTCACCTCCTCATAGTCCCCACTTCACCCCTATCACAGCACCCTCTCATTCCCATTTCAGTGCCTATTACATCCCTAGTCCCCAGTTCACTCCCATCACAGCACCCACCTCATCCCCATCTCAGCACCCACCTCATCCCCATCACAGCACCCATCTCTACCCCATCAGAGCACCCACCTCATCCCCATTACAGCACCCATCTCTACCCCATCAGAGCACCCACCTCATCCCCATCACAGCACCCACCTCATCCCCATCTCCACAACCATCTCATCCCATCACACACTGCCTGCTTCAGCAGACCAAGGCCAGGGTGGCTGCACTAAAACCCCACAGTACTGTTGCATTTAGACCTATGTCACAGCATTTAGAGCACGAGAGCCACTCTCTAAAACACTCAGGAAATATTAAAAAGGGAGATCTGGTTCAGAGGAGAGCAGCTCACAAATGCCTGCAGTGAGGCAGATGAAAGCCAAGGGCTGTGAGCCTTGGATGTGCCTCACTTCAGACAGCACAGGATGCTCTCAAAGCTTGCCCCAGATCTGCCAGCACACAAACTTGAACTCTGCTTTGAACCAGGCAGCTGAGTTATCTCCTTGGGAAGCAGCAGCCTCCAGGCAGCATGCAGGAGGTGATGGATGGAGAAACACAGCCCAACCCCTTGCTGGTGGGCATGATGGAGGGGTCCAGAGCCTGCCCAAGGTGATCACAGAATCCCGGGATTGTTTTGGTTGCAAAAGATCTCCAAGATCATCCGGTCCAACACCACCATGGCCATCAAAGCCTGTCCCAAAGTGCCATGGCCACAGGTTTCCTGAGTACTTCCAGGGATGGGGACTGCACCACCTCCCTGGGAAATCTCTTTCAATACCTGAATTGTGATGTCAGACAAGAGACTGCCACCAAGCAAGGTGATGCTGGGGCTGCCAGACCCTGGAATGGATGAGATAAGGACAGAGGAGGGCCACCTCCTCTCACATCAGAGGGCTGGACCACATCTCATATGAATACAGGTTGAAAGAATTGGGACTGTTCAGCCTGGAGAAGGCTCTGGGGAGACCTTGGAGCAGCATTTCAATATCTGAAGAGGACTGCAGGAAGGCTGAAGAGGGACTATTTAGAGTGGCTTACAGTGATAGGACAAGGGACAATGGTTTGAAACTGGAGCACGGGAGATTTAGGTTGGCCATGAGGAGAAAGTTCTGCACAGTGAAGGTGGAACACTGCTGAGGGATTCAGTGGAAGCCCCATCCCTGGAGACATTCAACATCAAACTTGGTGTGGCCTTGGGCAGCCTGATCTAGTCTGAGGTGTCCCTGCTGACTGCAGGAGGGTTGGACAAGATGACCTTTAGGGTCCCTTGCAGCAATCTGTGTAATCAGTGAGTCTTTCCCAAGGTGTCCTGCACGGGGCTGTGGCAGTCAGCACACTGCTGTCACCTTGGCCACCAGGAAACAAGAACCAGGCTTTGCTTCTAAGCACACATCTCTGATACCAACTACAAGCATGGATTGAGGATCCAGAGGGCCCAAGAGCATCAGCTCTTCAGATTTCAGGCAGTCTTGCTTTGATTTAAGGCTCCACTGCCCTTTTTTCCCCTCCTTTTAGCTATTTTTATCTCTGTACCTCCAGGCAGGCCAGGAAGGTGGAACCTGGAATACACAAGATGTGAAGCCCTAGGCTGAGCAGGTCATTTGATTCTCCCTTCTCTCCCTATCAGCAGACACCAGTGCCCCACCCCAAACAAAGATTGATGGGACTTTTGTCCCACGCTGAAACTGGGCTGTCAAAGCCCTGGTTGGCACCCGCCCTGCCTTCTGACTGGCAGCAGCGTGCAGCTAGCAAAGGGAGAGGGCCAAATTTCTCCCTGGCGTAGCTTAATTAAAGTCAATGATGTTACACCAGGGAGGAACCTGGCCCACTGTCCTGAGCTGGAGTCCACACCAAGTCCAGCTGGCAACATGCAAGGCAGCTCAGTGGCATCAGGAAGGATCCCTGGCAGCAGGAGCGGCACTGGGAAGTGCATTCGGCGAGTGGGAGACAGACTCAATAAACACAGCACTAAGTAAAGCAGAGCTGCAATAAATAACAGTAGCCAGAGGTTTGCTCCTTCCAAATGCTACAAAGAACCCCACCAAATTGTCCTCTCAACTCCCAGGAGCAGTGAGGACATTTCATTAGCCCTATTACACTGACAGGGAAAGTGGCACTGGGAGCTTCATAATAATAAAATTCCATTACGCTACAGGGCTTGTCAGCTGTGGATCTCAACCAGCTTCCAGAGGCAGGGAAAAGGCTTTACTCCTTTTAATGGAGTGAGGTGGAGGGGGAATTGAGATCCACAAGATGGTCAGCAACCTGCTTCAGGTTTCTCATCATGCCAGAGCTGAAGTTTGCTGAGTGGTGCCATGAAAGAGTGTGAGATGGGCTTGAAGCTGCAAGCAGCACGGCTCAGGAGAGCTGCTCCTTCACAGCCTGGAACCAAAGGAGCTTTGTGCTTGGCTGGAGGGATCTGCTGCATCTAATAGTTTTGAGCCTCTCAATTTAAGAAAGATGTTGAGGTGCTGGAAGATGCCCAAAGAAAGACAGCAAGGCTGGTGAGGGGCCTGGAGCACAGCCCTGTGAGGAGAGGTTGAGGGAGCTGGGGGTGTGCAGCCTGCAGAAGAGGAGGCTCAGGGCAGAGCTCATTGCTCTCTGCAGCTACCTGAAGGGAGGTTGTAGCCAGCTGGGGTTGGGCTTTGCTGCCAGGCACCCAGGGACAGAAGAAGAGGACACAGCCTCAAGCTGTGCCAGGGCAGGCTCAGGCTGGATGTTAGGAAGAAGTTCTTCACAGCAAGAGAGGTTGGCATTGGAATGGGCTGCCCAGGGGGGTGGTGGAGTGCCCATCCCTGGAGCTGTTTAAGAGGAGGCTGCATGAGGCACTTAGTGCCAGGGGTTAGTTAATTAGAAGGTGTTAGGTGATAGGTTGGACTCTATGGTCCTAGAGGTCTTTTCCAACCTGCTTAGCTCTGTGTCATTCTGGAACAGAATAATAGAACCACAGAACAACAGGGGTTGGAAGGGGCTTCTGGAGATCACCTACTCCTATGCCCCCTGCCAAGGCAGGATCATCTACAGCAGGTTCCCCAGGATTGCATTCAGATAGGTTTTGAAAATCTCTAGAGAAGGAGACTCCACAACCTCTAAGTAGCCTGCTCCAGGGCTCCAGCACCCTCACAGCAAAGAAGTTGCTCCCTATTTTGAAGTGGAACTTCTTGTATTCCAGTTTGTGTCCACTGCCCCTTGTCCTATCACAGGAGACCACTGAAAAGATCCTGGTCTCTTCTTCTTGACACCCACCCTGCAGATGTTCATATGCATCAAGAAGATTGTCTCTCAGTCTTCTCTTCTCCAGACTAACCACCTCCAGGTCTCTCAGCTTTTCCTCATCAGACAGATGTTCCAGTCCCTGCAGCATCCTCATGGACTCTCTCTGACATTTCCTTGTCCCTCTTGAACTGAGGAGCCCAAAACTGAACACAATACTCAAGTGTGGCCCCATCAGGGCAGAGCAGAGGGGCAGGAAAGTCTCCCTTGACATGCTGACCACACTCTTACTGATGCCCCCCAGGATACCATTTGCCTTCTTGGCCACAAGGGCTCATTGCTGCCCCATGGATAACTTAGTGTCCATCAGAACTCCAAGCTCCTTCTCCATGGAACTGCTTTCCATTGGGCTGACCTGTAATCTACTCTGGACCTTACACTTCTCCTTGTTGACCTTAGGTTCCCTTCACCCTGCTCTCCAGCCTCTCACTGGACAGCAGCACAACCTGATGGTGTGTTCCAGTTTCACAGCACCAGCAAACTTGCTGAGAGTCTGTCTTGGCTCCCTCTGCCCAACCAAACCCATACCAACAGCTGCAGGGGAGATGCCACCAAAACTTACACGTGGTTGTATGCCAACAGCACGAGAGGTTCAATTACCCAGCAACCATGGTGTGATTACTCAGCAGCTACACTTTCACACCTCTAATTTCCACAACATTCACAGAGCTCCAAGTCTAGACCCATGGCTGCCAATTAATTAGAGTCTAAGTGCAAAATCAGTGGTGCCACTGAATGCAAACACCACACAGCCATGATGACCAGGAAGCCAAAACCACAATTGTGGGGATGTAGGTAACTTTATAAGGGGAATGCAAAGAAATTCCCCTTCATAGGGACTGGTGGGTGGTGATGAGGTTATTCAAAAGCATTGCCATGGTGTAATTAGGCTGTAGTCAGGAGGTAATTACAGCCCTGCTATTAGAGCCTACAACCCTCTATTTCATGCCTAATCCCATGAGGTAGATTCTCAGAGGGATAAAAGGCAGCTAAGGAAGTTGCAAGGAGGAAAGATGGACATGGATTGACAGCAAAAGAGAGAAGGTAGGAATGGAAATGCTCCAGGAAACATCACAGGCACCCAGACCAACCAAATCAGTGCAGGTTGGGGGGGTGATGAGATTGAAAGCAATCCCACAGAGAAGGACTTGGGGGTACAGGTGGGTGAAAAGCTGGACAGGAGCCAGCACTGGGGACTGGCAACCCAGAAAGCCAAGGGCTGCCTGGGCTGCATCCAAAGCAGCATGGCCAGAGATGGAGAGAGGGGATCCTGCCCCTTTGCTCTGGGGAGACCTCACCTGCAGGGTTGGGGCCAGCTATGGGATCCCCTAACCCAAGTGAGACATGGACCTGCTGGAGAGGGTCCAGAGGAGGTCACAGTGAGATCAGAGGGCTGGAGAACCTCTGCTATGGGGACAGGCTGGGAGAGCTGGGGTTGTTCAGCCTGGAGGAGAGAAGGCCCTGGGGAGACCTTAGAGTGGCATTTCAGTATCTGAAGGGCACCTACAGGAAGGCTGGGGAGAGGCTGTTTCCAAGGGCTTCTACTGCTGAGGGGCAGTGGTTTCAAACTCCTGCAAGTTAGGTTGAACATTAGGAGAAAGCTCTTTATGGTGAGGATAGCCTTTTCAGCCTGGAGAAGAGAAGGCTTCCAGGAGACCTGATAGTAGCCTTCCAGGATCTGAAGGGGGCTCCAGGAAGGCTGGGGAGGGACTAGGCAATGGGTTTAAACTGGCAGAGGGAAGATTTAGACTGGAGGTTAGGAGGAAGTTGTTTGCAGTGAGGGTGGTGAGACACTGGCACAGGTTGCCCAGGGAGGTTGTGGCTGCTCCCTGCCTGGAGGTGTTCAAGTCCAGATTGGACAAGGCCTTGAGTAACTTGTACTAGTGGGAGGTGTCCCTGCCTATGGCAGGGGGTTGGAACTGGCTGATCCTTGAGGTCCCTTCCAACCTTACCATTCTATGCTGAAATCCAGAAACAGGATCCCAGAGACACAAACTGTGCTTTTTGCTGGCTTTTTCCCCTCTCTGTTTCTTTTAAGATGCTGAACAGGTTCTCCAGGGAGGTTGTGGTGCCCCCTCCCTAGAGCTGTTTAAGGCCAGGTTGGATGGGGCCTTGAGTACCCTGGGCTAGCAGAAGGTGTCCCTGCTCTTGGCAGGGAGGTTGGAGCAGGATGATGTTTAAGGTCCCTTCCAACCTAAACCATTCCATGACTGATGACAAGCCCAACTGGGACAAATCCTTATTCATCTGCTCCTGCAGAATTCGTGGGGAACTGCATCACTGCAATTACAGAGAAGGGCAAATCCCTGTGGAATGCAAGACCACATCCCTAGGGAGCAAATTCTACATTCACATCCACGTGGATCTACCCTGGTCCCTCCGGGCGCAGATTCGCTCAGCCAAAGCCATCCTTTGCAAGGTACAAAGTGGGAAAATGAGGGTTGGGCTCTTGCAGGAATGGTTCCCCCACTTCCATCAGGGGCTCAGCTAAGCCACAAGGCCTGAAAGTTGATTATATCTTTTGTTAGGAACGACTGAATCATGTTTTGAGACTGGAAAATGAACTGGTAGCTAAGAGGAAACACTTTCTTGGCGAGGTTGTAGAGAGTAGGTTCCCCACGGAATAGATGTAGTTGTGAGAGTCAAAATTAAATTGATATTAGAAAATTTCCTGAGGGGAAAGGAGCCATACACTGCCTGCAGAACTGGCATCTCACAGACAGAGCTGGCTACGAAATGGAAATCCACTGAAACTCATATATATATAATCATAGAATCCTAGAATGGGAAGGTTGGAAGGGACCTCAAAGCTCAGCCAGTTCCAACCCCCTGCCACAGGCAGGGACACCTCCCACTAGCACAGCTCACTCAAGGCCTCCTCCAACCTGGCCTTGAACACTTCCAGGCAGGGAGCAGCCACAACCTCCCTGGGCAACCTGTGCCAGTGTCTCCCAACCCTCACTGTAAACAACTTCCTCCTAACATCCACTTTCAATCTCCCCTCTGCCACTTCAAACCCATTCCCCTTGTCCTGTCATTCCCAGACCTTGTCAATAGTCCCTCCCCAGCCTTCCTGTAGCCCCCTTCAGATCCTGGAAGGCCACTCTAAGGTCTCCTGGAAGCCTTCTCCTCTCCAGGCTGCAGAGCCCCAACTCTCTCAGCCTGTCCTCACAGCAGAGCTGCTGCAGCCCTCTGAGCATCCTCGTAGCCTCCTCTGGACCCGCTCCAATCTTTCCATGTCCTTCCTGTGCTGAGGGTTCCAGAACTGCACACAGTATATATATATATATTTATTTTTTTAAAGAACCCCCCAACTTGCCCAGCTCAGCAGAAATTCACAAAAACCCCAAAATTTCCACAGAATGGAATTTTCTTTTCATAGAATCATAGAATGGGTTGAGTTTGAAGGGATCTTAAAGATCACCTAGTACCAATCCCCTGCCATGGGCAGGGACACTTGTCAACAGCACAGGTAGCTCCAGGCCTTACCCCCCCACACCTCTCTCTCTGGAAGGACAATTTCAGTTAAAGCAAGAAATTATATTTCAAGCAGCTCCCATCTCCTGGAAAGGTAATCTGGACACCAGAAAGTCCCTTTATGTAGAACCCAACTCAGCAAGTTGCCTTCCAGGTAGGTTTTTGAAGGGATGCTGCCTCACATCAGGTGTCCCCAGCCAGCAAGGACAACTCCACCTGGCTTAGCCATCAGCCAGCAAACCCTAGAGCTCTTTTCAGGCAATCAGCTGTCATCTAGATTTTCATTTTCCCCATGGAAAATCAGTTTGTCTGGAAAAAAAAAATAAATAATGGAAATACAGTACTTGAAGTGGGCTACAGGACAGTTGGAGTGGGACTTTTATAGGGGCTTGTGGTGATAGGACAAGAGGTAATGTTTGGAAATGAAGGTAGATTTAGATTTGCCATTAGGAAGAAGTTCCTTCCTATGAGGGTGGTGAGACCCTGGAATGAGTTGCCCAGAAAAGTTGTGGGCACCTCATCATTGGAAGTGTTCAAGACCAGGATTTGAGCAATCTGGTCTGGTGGGAGGTGTCCCTGCCCATGGCAGTGGGAGTGGAACTAGATGAGCTTTAAAGTCCCTTCTAACCCAAGCCATTCTGTGATTCTATGATTCTGTGGTTCTATGACTCTGTGGTTCTGTGACTCTCTGATTCTGTGACTCTATGACTCTATGATTCTGTGATTCTGTGGTTCTGTGGTTCTGTGACTCTGTGGTTCTGTGATTCTGTGACTCTATGACTCTATGATTCTGTGGTTCTGTGGTTCTGTGACTCTGTGGTTCTGTGATTCTGTGATTCTGTGACTCCATGACTCTATGATTCTGTGATTCTCTGACTCCATGACTCTATGATTCTGTGACTCTGTGGTTCTGTGATTCTGTGACTATGATTCTGTGACTCTGTGACTATGATTCTGTGATTCTGTGACTATGATTCTGTAATTCTGTGACTCTGTGACTATGATTCTGTGATTCTGTGACTCTGTGATTCTGTGATTCTGTGACTCTATGACTCTATGATTCTGTGGTTCTGTGACTCTATGACTATGATTCTGTGCTTCTGTGGTTCTGTGATTCTGTGACTCTATGACTCTATGATTCTGTGATTCTGTGACTCTATGACTCTATGATTCTGTGATTCTGTGACTCTGTGATTCTCTGATCCTGTGGAACTGTCCCAGTAAACCATGTGCTTTTCACAACCAAGGCACTTTCTGGAGGCAAAAATGCATTGGTAGGAGGTTCTCAGCTACAGTTCCAAAGGTGCCTTTCTCCATCCTCTCTCTCCATGCCCTGATGTGCATCTGGAAACATGCAAAGAGAAAAGATGTGGATGCAAAAGCAGAGAGCACATCAGCCAGGTAGAGACAAAAATACCTCTTGGGCATCACTCTGCCTCACCTCCCTCCAGCCTGATGAAGGCACTAGGAGCCTGAATGCTGCAATTTACACACACAGGGAGTGTGGGGACCGCTCCAGATGCCTTCACCAGGGGAACCTTCAGATCAGATTAACACAAAGCTGCCAACAGCAACAGCTCCTCGCCTGCTAACTATTTACTGCAGCAGCCTCCAAGAGGGGACACACACATTCCTTTGGTATTTTGTGCTACTGGGTCCAAGGAAAGGTAGAGGCTCCTCTGGGAGTGCAGCCTTGAGGCATGCTGGGAGGATGCTGCCAGCACCCATTCACTCCAACCCTGGGGCAATGCTCCTGGACATGTTGTTTGTCCCAGCATGGGGATGGAGCCATCCAGCCCTGGTGCTGCTTGAAATGCCATCTCCCCCTTGCCTATCACTGATGTGCTTACATAAAAGCATCCAGCATGGCCAACTCCCTTCCAGGGATGAGTCGAAGCTCCCTATACTTCACACCTCCTCAGCTCTGCCATATGGAGACATCCTTCCATCATCACAACCCAAGCCAGCACATCACTGCCCCCCCTTAAAAACCCTCCCTCAGATGATGAAAGGGTCTGGGTTGGGAGGGACCTTAAAGATCCTCCAGTTTCAGCCTCCCTGCCATGGGCAGGGACACCTCCCACTGGATCAGGTTGCTCAAGACCTCATCCAACCTGGCCTTGAACACCTCCAGGGAGGGAGCAGCCACAACCTCCCTGGACAACCTGTGCCAGTGTCTCCCAACCCTCACTGGAAAGAATTTCTTCCCCATCTCCAGTCTCATTCTCCCCTGCTCAAGCTTCAATCCATTCCCATTGTAAGCAGTCCCTCCCCAGCTTTTTTGCAGCCCACTTCAGACACTGAAATGTTGCTCTAAGCTCTCCCTAGAGTCTTCTCCAGGCTGAATACCTCCATCTCTCTCAGCTTGTCCCCACAGGGAAGGTTCTCCAGCCCTCTGAGCATCCTCATGGCCTCCTCTGGACCCTCTCCAACAGTTCCATGTCCTCCTTGTGCTGGGGGCACCAGAACTGGATGCAGTGCTTCAGATGAGGTCTCACAAGAGCAGAGCAGAGAGAGTGAATCACCACCCTCATCCTGCTGGCCACACTTCTGCTGATGATCACCTCCATTCCTCTATCACTCCAAGTTAGACCCNCTAAAATAAAACCAGTCGTAACTAATATGGCCTGGTTTTATTAGCCTACAGGTTGCAGCCCTATTTGCTGTGCCTTTTTTTATTTTTTCCCTTCCTGCAATCCTAGCATCTCCAATCTGCTACTAAATTCAAGTCCAGATTCCTGCACAACCATATGATGCTGGTAGCATTAAGGAGAAAAAACATCAACTCTGATGAGACCTCTGAGACCAGCAGTAAAAACAGGAGGGCTGCTAGTGCTGCCTGCATCTGCTGCCAGCAACAACCTCTGCACCTTCAGCAGATTCCTGCTCTCCAGGTTGGTAGCAAAAGGGGTCACAGCACCATCAGGGAGCCCCACACTCATCTCAGCTTTAATAGCGCTGCACCAAATCAGCCCTCCGGGGATGTGCACTCCAAAGGCAAGCTCCCAAAGGCAGCTTGTGTAAATCTGCGAGGCAGACAGGTCAGGAAGGGGGGGAAAACGAAAATAAAAAACCCAAAAAATGGTGGCAAAGAGGAGCCAGGACCTCGAGAGGCCAGGCTCTGAGAGAGGAGCTAATAAAAAGGCATCATCCCTTGGCAGACAGTGAATTGTTGCTGAAACCCGAGGCTCACAGACAGCCCTCTCGTCTTAAGGGGAGCAGTCAAGTGAAGACATTTCCCAGCCATTAAGCCGAGCTATAAAGTGCTCGCAGTAAAGCAGGGTAAGTGGAATTTATCATGGCACTGTATAGACCGTAGGGCCAGGAGAGAGCTGCCTTGGGTCAACAGGTTGACCTCACCAGTTGTCTAAAGATCCTTCCCTTCATCATCCCCATTAAGGAGTCGTCTCCTGCTCTGCTGCCGGCGCCTGTGAGCCCTCCCTGGGGACTCTCCTGGGGCACTTTCTAAATGGGCAAGCTGAAAAACTTTGCCTTCCTTTGCTCTAGGCCACCATTCTTTGTCCTGCCACCACTGGAGGCCATGAATAATTCCCTTTCATCCTTTCCAACCTCTCCTGCAAGTTAGGTACAGGTTGTGATCACTTCCCACCTCCTTTCATACAATTACAGAACAGGTTTGGATAGAAGGGATCTTAAAGATCAGCTAATTCAAACCCCCTACCATGGGCAGGAACACCTCCCACTAGAACAGGCTGCTCAAGGCCCTCTCCAACCTGGCCTTGAACACCCCCAGGGAAGGGGCTAGAGTGCAATTTAGCCTTGCAATGAGCATGCCCCAGGAAGCCAGCTCCTCACTTTCTTCATTAGCTACCAAGGAAGGAGTTTTATCCTGTGAATGGTGAATGGAAGAACCATCCTGCTCCTCTCAGGCAGTGACCCAGGTTTAAAGTTCTCTTTGGTGATGGTCTCCAATACATGTTTATACCCTCACATAAAGCAAGGAAGGGAAGTTTGGGGCTCTGCAGTCAGGTATTGCAAAAAGGGAGGTGTCAGTGCTCTCTACAACTCCCTGAAAGAAGGTTGGAGTGCAGTGGAGGTTTGTCTCTTCTCCCTAGTCTCAGATAAGAGAATAAGAAGAAATGGCCTGAAATTGTGGTAGGGAAGGTTAAGGTTGGAGATGAGGAACAATTTCTTTGCTGCAAGAATGGTCAGGGATTGGCACAGGCTGCCCAGGGAAGTGGTGGAGTTGTCATCCTTAGAGGTGTTCAAGAAACCTGTGGCCATGGCACTTAGGGACATGGCTTCATGGTCATGGTGATTTTATGTTGATGCTTGGACTGGATGATCCTAGAGGTATTTTCTAACTGAAACAATTCTATGATTCTGTGACAATTCCTCCAAAGCCCTGGGACCTGAGACTTTGGTCATTCAATTACCATCAGGCAGGTTTTTGTTGACCTTGTTTAGACCAAAAGCAACCAAGCCCAGCATGGTCTGCAGTAAAGAGGATGTTTTGTTGGTGACAGTGGGATGGAGTTATTCCCTTTTCTGCCTTTTCTATCTCCTAGCAGAAGCAAAGCAGGAGCAGACACAGCAGAATAACCAATGGGAAGACAATTCCCTGGGTGATTCCTGCCTTGTATCAGAGGAGCCAAACTGTGCAGATGAAAACTCTGCAAATGTTTTGCAAGGGAAGAGAAGCCCTTTTGAAGATGGCTGATTTCCCAGCACAAACATTTCATCTAGTCCTGCAAGTTCTCTGCAAAACAGTTTGAGCCCCACAAAAAAAAAAAACAAAAAAACCCAAAAAAAACCCAAAAAACCCAAAACAACAAAACAAAACAAAAAAACCAAACCAAACAAAAAAAACCCACTCAAAAACCCCCAGCCCTGTCAAAACATTGGGGGAAAAAAAGCTGATTTTTTTTTGTGTTTCTTTCAAAAGAAAACCTCAACACCCAGGCCCAGCAGACTCCTGGTTCCATAGAAGTCCATGCAAATCAGGTAGTTGGTGTTTCTGTCTCCTCCATGCAAAAGCCAGCTGCTCACAGTGCTCCCTGCTTTAGGGACAACACAAGGACACCTGTCCTGGGAAAGCAGCAATGTCCCCATCACTCGTATTGCTCTGCAAGAGCTCCTTCAGTTAAGAGATAGTCACAGCCATACCAAGCCCAGCACTGGGAGAGAAAGCCTTCAGCTGCAATTGAGTCCAGCCCAGTCACCAGCACCTGGTTAATGCTGAGCTTCTCTCAGGTCATGAGTTTTTTGGGGTCTTGGGAAGAAGTTGCCCTCACCCAGGTTTGGTTTGTGTTAAGATTGTTTGCTCCAGAAAGGAGGGCAGTGTTCAAGAGGAGGACAGTTTTGTCCTCACCCACAAGTCCAGCACAGCATCATGGAAACACAGAATCACAGAACGGTTTGAGTTGGAAGGGTCCTTACAGATCATCTAGTTCCAAATGCCTTGTCATGGACAGGGACACCTACAAATCATAGAATTATTTTGGCTGGAAAAGACCTTCAAGATTCTTGTGTTAAAGCCATCACTGCCAAGTCCACCACTCCACCAGGTCAAATGATCCTTGTGGTCCCTTCCAACCCTGACCGATTCTATGATTCTAAACCTTTCACACCCCTAAAGCACTTGATGCTGCTGCACATATACCTATATCTATACCTATACCTATACCTATATCTATATCTATATCTATACCTATATCTATACCTATACCTGTACCTATACCTATACCTATACCTATATCTATACCTACATCAATACCTATAACTGTACCTATACCTATACCTATACCTATACCTATATCTATATCTATACTTATACCTATACCTATATCTATACCTATACCTATACCTATATCTATACCTATACCTATACCTATACCTATATCTATACCTATACCTATACCTGTACCTATACCTATATCTATACTTATACCTATACCTATACCTATACCTATACCTATATCTATACCTATACCTATATCTATCTATACCTATAGCTGTCCACTGCTGCAGCCAAATATGACCAGCCTGAATCAATCATGGGATCCCAGAATGCCAGATTGGAAAGGACCCTAAGGACCATTGGGTCCACCCTTTCCAGGTAACAGCAGAGCTGAAACAAGCCGGCTCAGGACTCTGGCAAGTGGAGTCTTAAAACTGTCCACTGTAGGGGAATCCTCCGCTTCCCTTGGGACATGATTCCAAAGTCTCACTGGACCCCACTCTGCTTTCCACACTCCCCCCCTTCCCTTCCTGCTCCTGCCTCTCCTGCCGTCCCCAGCTGCCCCTAACCCCCACACTATCCCTCGGGCAGCCGCAGCGCCTCGGCTGGTGCCCAGCAGTGCAGATGGCTGCAGAGAGCCGGGGGCAGGCTTTGCTGGCCGGTTCTGCAGCACAGGAGGGCAGCGAGGTGGACAGTTCTGCCTGCACACAGCCCGGCACGCCAGCGAGCTGTCTCGCACCGTTTCCTCCTCTCCACCTGGCTGCTCTTCCCTCCCAGCTCCTGCCAAGAGCAGCGAGGCGAGGGCAGAGCCGGATGGATGGGCAGCGACTGTCAGCGGAGCCAGCATCACGCAGATGCACCCAACAAGTTCCTAGGGGTGCCTGCCAGCTCTGGAGCTGGTGGGCTCCCAGCTTTGCCTCTCTCCCCATCCCATAGTCCCTGGCTTGCTTGAGCAACTGGCCTCATGCTGGGGCACCATCCTGCTTGAGGAGTAAGAGAATCAAACTGCTGGATTAAGCTCAGCAGGAGGGATATGGAAGTTACTGCACACTGCTCAGCTCCACCAGGCTGAAGTCAGGTCAGAGTGGCCCCAAGCCTATGGGCCCACTTCTAGAGCCATTGTAGATGGGTAGCAATGTGGCCTGTCCCCACAACAGCATTAGCTGTGTGTGCTAAACAGGCTGCAAGTACCCAGAGCAGTTTCTCACATCCTAAATCTCCACTCCAAGCTCTTGCCCATTCCCTCCATCATGTCCACACTCTCAAGACTTCCACCTGAAACTCTTGCCCATCCCAAATATCATGTCCAAACTCTCAACACACCCATCTCAAGCTGCAGTCCATCCCCTTCATCATGTCCAAACTCTCCCTCCCCAAGCTGCTGCCCAT
>VWZE01024651.1:132229-149445 GCA_013396675.1 Eubucco bourcierii
CACTGAGAAGAGGATGCATACCCTGGGTGCAGCAGGCTGGGGGTTGATAGGATGCATCAGTTAATTTGCACTAATGGTCCCAGAAAGGCAGGGAGTGCTCTCCAGAGGAGAACACACTCCAGCAATAACCTAAATAGATCCACATTTCCAAGCAAAAAGTCCTTGAGGAGGGAAGAGAGGCCCTACAGTAGAATGTCTCTCCCCACCTGCACCGAAACTTGGCTGGGGATGTTGGAAAGGAGCAGGGAGGGGGGGCGGGGGGAGAAATATTGGATCTGCAATCAGAGGAGCAGCTCTTGGAAGAAGCCAGATCACGGCTGGACAAGCACCCTGCTTGGACAGACTGACAGCAGCCCTGGGCAGAGCCCAGCCTGGAGCAGGCTGGCTTGGCTCCGTCGTCAAGCCCAAAGCAAAAACGTCAGCCCATCTGTGCTGAGACAGGTTGATATAGAGGGCAAAATGCCTAAGTAAAATTCCACAACAGGGCATTAAAAAGATATAATAAAATATACACGAGTTATTAAATATTGTCATCAAGACGAGCCATAAATCAGGGATTTTATGGGTCCTGATTATAAATTCCATTTATTCTGGAAGCGTTTAAAGAAAGAAAAATGGAGACTCGGTAAAGATTTAAGCCTGGCCATGATGCTGCTGATATTTCACTGTTGCTTGTGGATGTCACATTGTCTGTTGGAGCCCAGGGTTGGATGCACAGGGTTGTCTGGAAGGATCCTCTCGCCAGACAGCCTGCGATGCCATGAGACTCCCTGGTGTCCTTATGGCCACCACTACAGATGCTAATGCCCATGCAAACAGGATGATGAGCTCCTCACGCTGCCTTCCCCACATGCACCACACATTTCCGCCCTCCTGAGCACTGCTTCTCCTCCCCCCACCCCCACCCCCCCCAGCTCTCTCCACAACCTGGTTATGGGTTGCAAAGAAGCAGCTGACTTTTGCAGAGCCAGAAATGAAGATCATTTCGGGGAAGGGGAGGACACAAACGGTGAGCAGCCGTGGGAAGTGATACCTTTTCCCCCTTCAAATGCCAAGAGAAATATCAAAGAAATTGCTTTCTTGGAAAGACTCAAGGGTTCCAATAAATCATCAAGTGCCAGTTGCCAGCACTTCTCCTCCCTGATGCTTCTCTCTGAGCTGGTATTCCCCCCTCCTGCTCATCCCCCGGGGCAGAGGGACTCGATTGCACCTCCAGCCACCAGGAAGAAAGGTCATAGAACCACAGAATCATAGAATGGTAAGGTTGGAAGGGACCTCAAGGATCATCAAGTTCCAACCCCCTGCCATAGGCAGGGACCGTGGAACAGGTCAGGAGAAGCAAACCTTGAAAAGTGTCCTATGGGAAAATGAGGGAATGGGCAGCTCATGCCCATATCCTTCTGAGGAGTACCTCAGCTCCAAGTAGCCTGGAGCAGTCTGAGGAGTACCTCAGCTCCAAGTAGCCTGGAGCAGTCTGAGGAGTACCTCAGCTCCAAGTAGCCTGGAGCAGTCTGAGGAGTACCTCAGCTCCAAGTAGCCTGGAGCAGTCTGAGGAGTACCTCAGCTCCAAGTAGCCTGGAGCAGTCTGAGGAGTACCTCAGCTCCAAGTAGCCTGGAGCAGTCTGAGGAGTACCTCAGCTCCAAGTAGCCTGGAGCAGTCTGAGGAGTACCTCAGCTCCAAGTAGCCTGGAGCAGTCTGAGGAGTACCTCAGCTCCAAGTAGCCTGGAGCAGTCTGAGGAGTACCTCAGCTCCAAGTAGCCTGGAGCAGTCTGAGGAGTACCTCAGCTCCAAGTAGCCTGGAGCAGTCTGAGGAGTACCTCAGCTCCAAGTAGCCTGGAGCAGTCTGAGGAGTACCTCAGCTCCAAGGAGCCTGGAGCAGTCTGAGGAGTACCTCAGCTCCAAGGAGCCTGGAGCAGTCTGAGGAGTACCTCAGCTCCAAGGAGCCTGGAGCAGTCTGAGGAGTACCTCAGCTCCAAGTAGCCTGGAGCAGTCTGAGGAGTACCTCAGCTCCAAGGAGCCTGGAGCAGTCTGAGGAGTACCTCAGCTCCAAGTAGCCTGGAACAACCCAAAAACCCCACTCTACCCTGATATTTTACAGGCAGCAGTACTCGGGAGCCTCATAGCCCTGCCACATCCTACAGCTGCTCACTCCAGAATGACTATTTCCTATATTTAACACTCATTCCTATTTTTCAGCATCATGAAACAGCATTAGGCACCCCTTCTCAAACCCTAAAATGGGTTGACTCAGTCCCCAGTCTGCATTTTTCAGCTCAGGCCCTTACACACGTGTGATGGACAGTTTTGCATGGGCTGTTTCTCTCCAACCTTAATCCAGTCACCATCTTATTGCAGCTCATTTCCAAGGGGAACCAAAACCCAGGGATGCAGAACCATAACCCCAGCAGTTAAATCCCATCCTTCAGATAGGCTGGGTGGAAAGGTAGACCACAGGGCAGATCTTTGTTTAATTAGAGCTCATAAAAACCAGCTCGGTGCTGCACCAAAGAGTGGGGCTGATTTGCAGCTGCCTTTAAAAGCAAGCAGGGTTACTGCTTCAGCAGTTTTCCCAGCCAGTTTTATGGATGCAACAATAAAGCAAGGGGGGGAAAAAAATAAAATAAAAAAAAAAATCAACCCACCAAGTTTGCATGCTGAGAGTTTTAGTGCTTGAACCATCTGATCACGTCACATCAGCTCATCGTGGGATAGAGGGGAGGTGAGAGTTCAGATGGGGATTTAGACTGGAGATTAGAAAGAGGTTCTATAGAGTGAGGGTGGGGAGACACTGGAATAGGTTACCCAGGATTTAGACTGGAGGTTAGAAAGAGGTTCTATAGAGTGAGGGTGGGGAGACACTGGAATAGGTTACCCAGGATTTAGACTGGAGGTTAGAAAGAGGTTCTATAGAGTGAGGGTGGGGAGACACTGGAATAGGTTGCCCAGGATTTAGACTGGAGATTAGAAAGAGGTTCTATAGAGTGAGGGTGGGGAGACACTGGAATAGGTTGCCCAGGATTTAGACTGGAGATTAGAAAGAGGTTCTATAGAGTGAGGGTGGGGAGACACTGGAATAGGTTGCCCAGGATTTAGACTGGAGATTAGAAAGAGGTTCTATAGAGTGAGGGTGGGGAGACACTGGAATAGGTTGCCCAGGATTTAGACTGNCTGGAATAGGTTGCCCAGGAGAGGCTGTGGATGTCCCCTCCCTGGAGATGTTCAAGGTTGGATGGGGTCCTGAGCAACCTGAGCTGGTGGAAGCTGTCCCTGCCCATGGCAAGGGGTTGGAACTGGATGATTTTTAAGGGCCCTTGGGGAACAGCGAAATAATCCAAGGATGGAAACCTCCCTCAGTGCTGGTGTTTAGCCAGGGTAAATCAGTGCATCCCTCCCTGCTTTGGGTAGAAATCTGATGAACCAAGCTTTATGCAGGAAAAAGGCCAATTAGCAAAATAAAAACACAGGACAAGTGTTCAAAAAAAAGAAAAAAAGAACAGAGCCAGACTGATGGGGTCAGGGCACTGCTAAGGATGTCAATACCCATCACTCACCACTAACCTTCCTGCAACCCTTCACCTAGCAGTGGCTGCCGCGAAGCCGCAGCAAAATTAAACCAGAAGCGGAGCAGCAGCAGGTCCTGGCGAGAGGAGCCAGCAGCTGACAGGCAAAGTAAGGGGCTGACGGGGAGACAAGAAGGGCCACGGCACTGGACCTGCCAACCTGTGCTCCCGGGAAAAGTGCAAGGGATGCAGGATGCTGCGGCGGGAAGGGGGAGCAGGTCGGATGCCTGCTGCCCAGCACAGCGGGGGATGGAGGAGGAGGGGAGGGCTGGCAGCAGCAGGGGGGCAGAGGTGAGCATCTCCCCCGGGGAGAGAGGAAGGACGAGGCTAAGGTAGCCCCAACAGCTGAGGCTGGTGACAGCTGTCGGGGTTACAAGAGGGCTGCTCTGTGCTTTAGGGAGTTTTTGTGGGAAATAAAAATAAAATCCCTGTTTTCCCATGTTTCAGGTGGGTCTTCAGGCCTTTGTGTGGTCTTGTATCCCATCCAGCCATAGAAGTAGCAGAAAAACTCCCTCTGCAAGGGCTGGAGCTGCAGCAGCACTACCCTCCCTTCTCTTCCTGCCTCCATCTCTCTGTGAAGGTTTCATGCATGTTCCAGCTGTGGGATGACCTTTAGAGTCCACAAGAAAAGGCAAAAGGAGAGTTGTAAAAGCACAGAAGGGAAAAAACACTTCCTGATGGAAATCAGACCATTCACATCCCAGCTAGCAGAACTGGGCAGAAGGGTTTTCTGGCCTGGAAGCAGCCCCAACTAAAACCAAATCTTCACCTCAGTGTTCTCTTGACCCCAAAAAATGAGTCCTAAGAGCAGATCCTGAGTGGCTTTAGCCCAGAAGTGCATGGGATCAGCTTTTCTGCTGAGGAGCCCTGCTAGCACCCTCACTGAAACAAGTGGGACAAGGCACAAAGTCACAAGCCCCATGAGATGGGTTCTTTTTCCTGGGAAGCATCCCTAAAGCTCATCTGCAATGATCTCTCAGTTGTTAATCAGTCACTGGTAGAGATACTTAGGGAGGTAAACTCCTTAGGTTGGTTCAGGGAGTAGATCATGGCCAGCAGACCATGACCAAGTCTTTCTTGATGGCTTTCATAGAATCATTTTGGTCGGAAGGGACCTTTAAGTTCATCAAGTCCAACCACTAACCTAGCATTGCCAAGTCACCACTAAACCACATCCTTCAGCAGGACATCTGTAAGTCTTCTAAATACCTCCAGGGATGGTGACACAATCACTTCCCAGGGCAGCCTGTTCCAATGCTTAACAAACTCCTTCAGTGAAGAGGTTTCTCCTAATATCCAACCTCGGGGAACCTGTTGCAATTTGAGGTCATTTCCTCTCGTCCTATCACTTGTTACTTGGGAGAAGACACCAACACTCACCACACTACAGCCTCCTTGCAAGTAGTTGTAGAGAGTGAGGTCTCCTCCCCTCAGTCTCCTTTTCTCCAGCTTAAACAAAGCCCAGTTCCCTCTGCTGCTTATAGAATCATAGAATCATAGAATGGTAAGGTTGGAAGGGACCTCAAGGATCATCTAGTTCCAACCCCCTGCCATAGGCAGGGACACCTCCCACTAGTACAGGTCACTCAAGGCCTCAATGAGGTCTGAATGAGGCCTTATGCTTCTCATAAGACCTGCATTCTAGACCCCTTGCCAGCTTTGCTTCCCTTCTTTGGACACATTCCAGGACCTCAATGGCCTGGGCTATAAACCCAGCAGCACCTTGTGCATGGAGCAGAGTACCCTTCTCCCTCCCCACCTCATGGCTACCTGCCTTGCTGCTTTGCCAGTCGCTCCCCCAGCCTGCTGTTAGCAGAAGGACGACAGGCACCTCCCTCCCGCGCCCGCCGTCCTCCGCCGCACCAGGCATAGCCCTCGCCAAGAAGCAGCACACAGAGAGAAGGCAATCAGGAGAACCACAGGAGATCATCTCACAGGCACAAAGAGTGGTGAGCCTGCTGGGAACCCATGGACACGCGTGTATGACAAGGACACACGGGCTCCCGGGGTCTGCGCTTCCCCGTCACGGCTCTTTTGGCTTTAACTCGGGCCAAGGTGAGGGCTCCTGCATTTTGTAGGCATCAGCCTCCCTCCATCTCCCAGCCGGGCAGCGGGGTGCAGCATCAGCTCAGGTTCCTCTCTGCAAGACATCCAGAAGCTGAGACAGAGCTGATCCATCTTCCCTGCTGAAAGAGTGTAAACAACTCAGCTGCAGGCTTGGAGTGCAAGAGAGGACACGCAGTTGGAAATTTTAAGGGCCAATTTAGTAGGTAATTTACTAAACACGCTAATAATTGACATTGCAAGCACCATGCCGCTGTCCCCAGCTCCTGCCTAACACCCGTAGCATGAGGGAGAGAACAGCTTTCCCTGGCCTAGCTGCTCTGCAAAGCCTCCTCTGCCAGACACAGTCCTGCTTGCCATCTGGGCAGCTTCGCTGCGCTCAGTCCCAAGCAACACAACAGCAACCCTGGCAGGAAGCAGGCTCCTGATTAGCATGCATATTTCCCAGCCCTGCTTTCACCTGAGGATCTTTGCGAGGGAAGGGTGTGTTGTAATTGCCACCTCTTCCCTAGCTGTAATTAAAGGCAAACTGAAGGGAGCTATGCCCAGTCTCTTCCTTTCCCTGAAGCTTTTGCCTCTGCCAAAAACACATCTCTGCAAGAAACTCCCAACGGCGTCTTGGAAACAGGCAGCGGCTCGGGCTGGAGTTGCAGCCTGTCTCACATTACAGCAGTTAGACTCAGCTTCCTGGCCAGCCAAGAGAAGAGAAATGGTGCCCATATCCTCTAGCCAATCTCCTTCAGGAGGGGATGAACTGTCCTCCCTGGGAGGACTAAGTTAGACCTGACTTAAGCCTCGGAGTGATGAACCTCAGTCTAGGTATGGATTAGTGCTGGCACCTGTCATAGATTCATAGATTCATAGATTCATAGAACGGTTTGGGTTGGAAGGGACATTAAAGATCATCCAGTTCCAACCTCCCTACCATGGGCAAGGATACATTCCACTAGCCCAGGTTGCTCAAGGCCCTGCCTGACCTGGCCTTGAACACCTCCAGGGAGGGGGCATCTGCAACCTGTCTGGGCAACCTGTGCCAGTATCTCACCACCCTCACTCTAAAGAATTTCTTCCCAATCTCCAGTCTAAATCTCCCCTCTCCCAGCTCAAAGCTATTGCACTTCATCCTATCACTCCCAGTCCTTGTCAAAAGTTCCTCCCCAGCTTTCTTGTAGCCCACTTCAGGTACTAGAAGGTTGCTCTAACGTCTCCCAGAGCCTTCTCTTCTCCAGACTGAACAACCCCAACTCTCTCAGCCTGTCTCCACATGGGAGGTGCTCCAGCCCTCTGATCATCTTTGTAGCCCTCTTTCACACATGGAAGTTACATGATCAGTCCTAACAGATGTTCAACTAACCCTCCCAGGTCATTTAACTCCAATTTGAATGGGAGGGATGTGAGGTCTTTCACCCAAAATCCATTTTCTTCAAATTTCAACTTCTCATGGGAATGTGTTGATGCTGACAAAATCATCCCTTGTGCTGTTATTGGCCATGACTCACTACATTTCATTTCCAGACACCTTTGCTTATTCTTAGTGCCTTACATTCTCATTTGCCAAACCTTTTGGTGAGATATTCTGTGACAGGATCAACCAACACATTCCCCTTCACCCCTGCAAAAACCCATTTCCAGGGCAGGAAATCCAGTTCAAAATTGAAAACCAAACTGAAAATTCAGAACCCAACTTAAAATTCCAAACCCAACTCAAAATTCAAAACCCAGCTCAAAATTCAGAACCCAATTCAAAATTCAAACTCAGCTCAAAATTCAGAATCCAATTCAAACTTCAAAACCCAGCTCACAATTCAGAACCCAATTCAAAACTCAAATCCCAACTCAAACTGCAAAACCCAGCTCAAAATTCAGAACCCAACTAAAAATGCAAAACCCAGCTCACAATTCAGAATCCAATTCAAACTTCAAAACTCAGCTCAAAATTCAGAATCCAATTCAAACTTCAAAACCCAGCTCACAATTCAGAACCCAATTCAAAATTCAAATCACAACTCAAACTGCAAAACCCAGCTCAAAATTCAGAACCCAACTAAAAATGCAAAACCCAGCTCAAAATTCAGAACCCAATTCAAACTTCAAAACTCAGCTCAAAATTCAGAATCCAATTCAAACTTCAAAACCCAGCTCACAATTCAGAACCCAATTCAAAACTCAAATCCCAACTCAAACTGCAAAACCCAGCTCAAAATTCAGAACCCAACTAAAAATGCAAAACCCAGCTCAAAATTCAGAACCCAATTCAAAATTCAAATCCCAGCTCAACATTCAAAACTCAGCTCAAAATTTAGAATCCAATTCAAAATTCAAAACCCAGCTCAAAATTCAGAACCCAATTCAAAATTCAAAACTCAGCACACAATTCAGAACCCAATTAAAAATTCAAATCACAACTAAAAATTCAAAACTCAGTTCAAAATTCAGAATCCAACTCAAGATTCAAAACCCAGCTCAAAATTCAGAACCCAATTCAAAATTCAAATCCCAGCTCAACATTCAAAACTCAGCTCAAAATTTAGAATCCAATTCAAAATTCAAAACCCAGCTCAAAATTCAGAACCCAATTCAAAATTCAAAACTCAGCACACAATTCAGAACCCAATTAAAAATTCAAATCACAACTAAAAATTCAAAACTCAGTTCAAAATTCAGAATCCAACTCAAGATTCAAAACCCAGCTCAAAATTCAGAACCCAATTCAAAATTCAAATCCCAGCTCAACATTCAAAACTCAGCTCAAAATTTAGAATCCAATTCAAAATTCAAAACCCAGCTCAAAATTCAGAACCCAATTCAAAATTCAAAACTCAGCACACAATTCAGAACCCAATTAAAAATTCAAATCACAACTAAAAATTCAAAACTCAGTTCAAAATTCAGAATCCAACTCAAGATTCAAAACCCAGCTCAAAATTCAGAACCCAATTCAAAACTCAAATCCCAGCTCAATATTCAAAACTCAGCTCAAAATTTAGATTCCAGTTCGAACTTCAAAACCCAGCTCACAATTCAGAACCCAATTCAAAACTCAAATCCCAACTCAAACTTCAAAACCCAGCTCAAAATTCAGAACCCAATTCAAAATTCAAGTCCCAAGTCAAAACTCAAGACCCAGTTCAGGAGTCACACAAACCTAGGATTGATCCTAAACCATCACAGCTCTGGGCAGAGCAGTTTCGGACACCACCACAGCTGGGTGGTGAGCTCCAAGAACTACCAGGCATGCTTGCCTTTATTTCTGGCCAGCACCTGGTTGGATGCACACATTAGAAGAGGATGGAAATGCAATGAGTAGTAAGTAACTTGGAGTGCTCAGAGGTACAGGGGTTTAAAGAGCTCTTCTCAACCACTCTCTCAAGACAAGAAACCCAAAACAAAAACCTTTCGGGCTCCTTCAAGGCACTTCCCATTGAGCATCTTCAGCCTGAAAACCTCTCCAAACTTGTCACTGTCAGCAACCTGGGTCACAATTTGCAATTAATCATTCACTTGATTAATGTTGTCTCCTCTTCTGCTGGCAGCAAGCTCACCAGTCCCTCCAGGCTGACAGGGTAATGATTCGGTGCCATGTGGCTGCAACCAGCCTAGGAAGAGCCTGGGCTGCAGCAGGAGCAGTGTGAGTAGTTGGGTGAGGGAGCTGATCCTGCCCCTCTGCTCCACACTGGTGAGACCCCACCTGGAGTACTGCATCCAGTTCTGGAGCCACTATTACAAGAGGGACATGGATGGGCTGCAAGGTGTCCAGAGAAGGGCCATGAGGATGAGCAGAGGGCTGGAGCTGCTCTGCTGTGAGGAGAGACCAAGGACATTGGGGCTGTGCAGGCTGGAGAGGAGAAAGCTCTGAGGTGACCTTCATGTGGCCTTTCAGTATCTCAAGTGAGCTACAAGAAAGCTGGGGATGAACTTTTTAGGTTGTCAGGTAGGGATAGGAGTGGGGGGAATGGAACAAAGCTGGAAATGGGGAGATCTAGACTGGAGGTTAGGAAGTAGTTCAGCATGAGGGTGGTGAGAGCCTGGCAGGGGTTGTCCAGGGAGATGGTGGAAGCTTCATCCCTGGAGGTGTTTAAGGCCAGGCTGGATGAGGCTGTGGGCAGCCTGATCTAGTGTGAGGTGTCCCTGGGCATGGCAGGGGAGTTGGAACTGGCTGCTCCTTGTGGTCCCTTCCAACCCTGACTGATTCTATGATTCTACAATGTGATTAAATGAAGGTGGATGGTGCTTGGTGGGAGCATGAAGCTAAGCCAACCATGGCAGCCTGCAAAGTGGGGCTGGGCATGGACACAAGGCCAAAGCTGTCGAGTAAGAGTCTGAGTTGTCAAATTCCTCAGCTGGGTGTAAATGACCTTGCTGAGACATTGCATCACCCATCCCTCCTCTTCACTTTGCTCTAGGATGGTTTTAAACTAAAAGAGGGAAAATTCTTCCTTAAATCTGGTCTAATTTTTTTTTCAGAGATGGTGGTGAGACCCTGGCCCAGGCTGCCCACAGAGGTGGGACATCACAGAATGGTCTGGGGTTGGAAGGGACCTTAGAGATCATCTAGATCCAACCTCCCTGCCATGGGCAGGGACGCCTCCCACTACACCATCCTGCTCAAGGCCTCATCCGGCCTGGCCTTGAACACCTCCAGGCAGGTGATAGATGCCACATCCCTGGAACCACTCCAGGCCAGGTTGTTTGGAGAGCTGAGCAACCTGATCTTGTTGAAGATGTTCCTGATGACTACAAGGGGGTTGGACTAGATGACCTTTAAAGATCCTTTCCAACTGAAACCATTCTCTGATTCTATCAAGAGATGTTCATCTCTCTCCAATGGACCAGCAAAATGTGTTTCAAGTTGGGTTGGGGTTTTTTTGGTTGGGTGTGGGTTTTTTTTTTTGTTTGGGTTTTTGTTTTTTTTTTTTTTTTTTTTTTTTTTTTTTTTTGGTGATGGTTTTCTTTCTCTTTCTGCCATTAGGAGCCATGTTCATTAGGAAAAATATCAGAAACCTCTGGGGCAGATTGTGCTTCTAATTCATCTTCCAAATGTATAATGAGCCAAGAGTAAAGTTTTTTAGGGTGAATTTAATTGACCTTTGCAGTAGCATTAGACAGATTGGCTTAAAGTCTATTAGAGCATAATGTATGTAACCTGGTGAGATTTTAGGGAAGGTTATTGGAAAAACCTATTCACTTGGTCTGCTTTTCTCCTTTCCTCCCTCTTCCTGATGAGAAAAAAAATAAATTAAAAAATGGATAGGTCAGGAATAGATTGGGATGAACAGAAAGGGATAGGAGCAAACAGACAGGGAGATAATTAAAAGGGAGAAGTAAGGAAAAGAGTAGGAAGGAGAGAGAGGATAGCAGCTCAAGCTACAGTGATGCAGAGGGCTTGGTTGCTTGGGGATGGACGTGAACATCCACCAACAGAGCAGCTGGCCCATTTGCTCAGTGACATGGTGCCAGCTTCCACCAGCTTGAGGATCAGGCCCTCCAGGGATGGAAGACATCCCAGCTTTGCAGGGATGGCTCACAAGCCCCTGGTTCCTGCTGTCTCACAGGGAAATGTGGATCTGCGACCGCTGACAGATGTCAGCCATGGTGTTGCCTTGCTCTGGATGCCACAGAAGACAGGCTCTGGATGCCTGCTTAAAGACAGGCTTTGGGGTCACGTTGAGCTGGAGGAATTCTGCAGTGTGAGGGTGGTGAGATGCCTGAACAGGCTGCCCAGAGATGTTCCAGCCATGGAAGTGTTCAAAGCCAGACTGGATGAGGCTTGGAGCAACCTGGTCTGATGGAAGATGGGGGGTTGGAAGGGTTGGAACTGGATGATCTCTCTAGCACAGGGACAGAACAAGAGCACACAGCCTCAAGCTGTGCCAGGGCAGGTTCACGTTGGGTGTTAGGAAGAAGTTCTTCCCAGCAAGAGAGATTGGCATTGGAATGGGCTGCCCAGGGAGGTGGTGGAGGCACCACCCCAGGAGGTGTTTAAAAGGAGGCTGCATGAGGCACTTAGTGCCAGGGTTTAGCTAATTAGAAGGTGTTAGGTGATAGGTTGGACTCGATGACCCTAGAGGTCTTTTCCAACCTGTTTAATTCTGTGATTCTGTGATCCTATGATCTTCAAGGTCCCTTTCAACAGAAACCATGCTATGGTTCTACAAACTGTCCCTATGGAGGCTGGAGAGGCAGGCCAGTGATACATGCAGAGAACCACAGAATCATTCTGGTTGGAAAAGCCCTCTAAGATCATCAACTCCAACCATCAACCCAGTACCACTGTGGCCACTAAACCATGGCCTGAAGTACCAAGTCTGTGTGTTTTTTCAGCACCTGCAAGGATGGTGACTCCACCACCAACTCCCTGGGCAGCCTGTTCCAATGCCTGACCACTCTTGCAGTCAAACATTTATTTTAACTTTGCCTAATATCCAGGCCAAGCTCAAAACAAGGAGGACATCAGACCTTCATTATCACTAACAGGAGCTGTCTAGGGGCTGCTGAGAAGCAGCAAAAGATGTGGCACCAGACAGGGTGTGCTGAGCACCCACACGCCTCTTAGATTTGCATCAGTAATATTGCAGCAATCAAAGGCCCTGGGCAAAGCTGGATACCAGGCATGGCACAGGTCATCCCCACCCTTCCTCATTTCACAATGGCAGTTTGCCAATCCCAGGAGATTTAGACACTGAAATCCCAGGAGCCTTGGACACTGAAATTCCAACCTCACAGGACACAGCTTTCCCAGGCCTCCCAGCACCATCCTGCTTTGTAGTCACCTCCTGAAGCCAACACGGGTTGCCAGCTCTGAGCCCTGCTGAAGGCAGCACCTTTGTCACAGCCCTGCTCATGGTTTGGTTTAGAGGTCCTCCTGCTGCAACCACATTCACCCAAATTTAACCTGTCAGTGCTAAAAAAGTTTTCTTTGCTTTGATATTTTTCCACTAGCCCAGAAATGAGGGATGGCAAATCAGCTTGGGAAAATCTGCTTGGTGGTATTTTGAAACATCACTGGTTCCCTGGTTGTTTTTCTCTCCTATCCAGCCCTGATAATCTCAGGCACACCCTGTCCACATAGAGGTGGGGCATGAAATTCCAGGCTTGCTCCAGCCCACACCATTCCCACCTGCATAGAGCAATCACCTCTGAACTCATCCCCTCCACAACAATGACCAGACAGGGTGTGAACCCCAGAGGTGGGCAAACAGCCTGCTGCTAAGAGCAGAGTGTGGCAGAGCTGAACCTGGCTACCTCTGGTGGCTCAGGTGTCCTGATGTTGGAATCATCCTCCCTCCTGACTCCTACAGCCTTATGGAGAGCTCTGCTGGGATGTTCTGCTCTGTGGCACGGTGGATTCTTCATGGAATCACAGTATGGTTTGAGTTGGAAAGGATTTAAAGATCATCTGGCTCCAACCCCCTGCCATAGGCAGGGACACCTCCCACCAGCCCAGGTTGCTCAAGGCTTCATTGGAGCTGGCCTTGAACACCTCCAGGGAGGTTGTGGAGCACAGAAGCACCCAATGTGATCTGATCTGATCACACTGGGTGATTCTGTGCTCCACAACATCCCTGGGCAACCTGTGCCAGTGTCTCCCCACCCTCACTGGAAAAAAAAATTTCTTCCTAATCTCCAGTCTCAATCTCCCCTTTTCCAGCTCAAAGTCACTGCCACTACAAGACCTTGCAAAAAGTCCCTCTCCACCTTTCTTTTAGCCCCTTTCCTGTACTGCAAGGCTGCTCTAAGGTCTCCTTGGAGCCTCCTCTTCTCCAAGCTCGTTTTCCCTCTGTTGTGACAAAAACGAGATGTCAAGCATCCCGATCTCCAGTTACAAATCCTCCTCCCTGCGCTGCCCGCCGCTAACTGTGCCTGTTGTGCCGGCAGCTCTGCGCACTCACAGCTGTGGTGCACAAGCTGGGCTGTAGGATGCTTCTCCCTGCCGTCCCTACACCAGTCTGGCCACCAAAGGGTTACCGACCTGCTCTCCTTTCCAAACTTTGCTGGTTTTTTCTGTTCCTCTCCCCTGAGAGGCTGCAGCAAGGGAGAGGAGGGTTTCAAAAGAGAGCCGGAAAATGAGAGAGAAAAGGGGAAGGTTTTCAGCTGGATGCAGTCAAACGGAAGGCTTTGTGGTTGAGAAAATTAAGGGTGTAAGGGGTCTCTTTGTGCTAAATGCTCTGGATGGGATGAAAGTAAATAGAGCTCAGCTGGGCAGGGAAGTTAGGGCGACATTGAGAACAATTTTTAGCTCCGTTAGGTATTAATTTCCCATACATCATCTGCCTGTCCTCTGCCCGTTTGAAGTGCTCAAGGTTTCAGGCTTCAAAGCTCACGACGACTGCCATTTGCACAAAGCTCAGGGATCCGTGGGGAGCCACCTCAGCAGGTTACAGCCCCGTGTCTCAGCAGGACCCCCCTCTCCACACAGCCATCCCCATCCCCCCCTCCCCGCTCCATCCACCACCGAGATCAACCCTGGGATGTAGCAGCTCATGCCACCATGTGGCGAGTTCCTCAGGTCTCTGCTGCAGGAGGGAGAGAGGAGAAGAAGTTGGGGGGGCGGGGGTGGGGTGGGGGAGAGGCGAGACGAAAGTGCTGACCCACTTCGCTGCCCGAAGAGCTCATTAAAACCCCACCACATGTCCACGGGCGCCTGGAAAAGCTGGTGGGGTCATAACAGCCCATCCCTGGCGTCCCTGTCGCTGCCGAAGCACCTCCCCAAATCAATGGTGCTTTGTGAGGTTGCGTCAGCTAAAGGAGGATAAGGCCAGGGATTGTTTCAGCAGTGCAAAGCGCCACAAAGAGAGCCCTTTGCTTGGCTCCATGCAGGCAGCCTGCAAATATCTGGGGGTTTTCCAGGGAGGTTTGGCTCTCACAGGAGGCTTCTGTCCTCCCGCACCATGCCTGGCCTCAAGACCAGTGCCAGGGTCCTCACCTCGCCCGTACCCACTGGGAAAAGCACCTTCACAGCCTCACCTAAGGCTTTGCAGGGATTTAATAACAGCACCAGTGAGTCTTCCTGCCATTCCTGAGCGTGGAGCCAGGCAGGCAGAGGTATTCCCAACTTGCTGGCGGGCGAATAGAGGCATGGCTGGCCAAAGGGCAGGGGGTTAGAGCTGGACATCAACCAGAGCCAGCCCAGGCAATGCCCTACCATCTGCCTGCTGCAAAGCAGAATGAGCTGAGGTCACTCCATCTGAAATAGCAAGGGCATAAATATCCCACAAAATAAACAGCAGTCACAATTAATAAGAAAGAAAAGAAAAGGCAAAAAAAACCCCCAAACAATAATCAAATAGCCTTTTTGCTCTGGCACTTTGCAGCCACAGAGCTGAGGGAGCATCACATGGCAGAGGAACAACTAATTATAAGTAGCAATTAGGATGATAATGAAATAATCTACCTTTGAAAGCTGACTCCCATTAATTTCCTCCTGCTGTAAATAAAGTTGAACGCTGGCATCGAACGCAGCTCTTCGCCCTGCCCTGTGTTACCAACCTGCATGGCAGTGAGCAGCAAGGGCATCGTGGAATGGTTTGGGTTGGAAGGGAGCTTGAAGATCAGTTGGTTCCAAGCCCCCTGCCATGGGCAGGGACACCTCCTACTAGACCAGGTTGCTCTGAGTTCTATCTAACCTGAACTACAACAGCTCCAGGGATGGGGATGTTCAAGGCCAGGCTGGACAGGGTCTTGAGCAGTCTGGTCTAGTGGAAGGTGTTTCTGCTATGGCAGGGGGGGTTGGAGCTAGGTGGTCCCTTCCAACTCAAGCCATTCTGTGATTTCTGTGATTCCTTGAGTCTATGATTCCATGACTGAATGATTCTGTGTTCAAACCATCTCCCTAGGCAACCTGGGCCAGCATCTCACCACCTTCAATGTAAAAAAACCTCTTCCTTCTCTCTAGTCTAAATCTCCCTCTTAGAGTTTCACAGCACTACTCCTTGTCCTATTGCTTCACTCCCTACCCAAAACCCTCTCCCCATCTTTCACTGCATCCCCAGGATCCTGTTGCAGCATCAAGCTCCCCAGGTCAACACAAAAAGCTCTGCACTACCTGGGGTGAAACAGAAGCCAAGCAGCACCACAAAGATTGCTTTTATCTCCTCCTCGCAGCCACTGCAAGCAAAGTGAAGCTTTTATTTCACAACGCCGCTGGCGGCAGGAAGAAAAACGGGGGGTGAAGGAGAACACTTGGGATGGAGACACTGAGGAGCAGCATTTTTTTCTCTTCCTAGACTGTGACTCAGGAGAACACGTGGGCACAGGCTGATGTGTGAGCCAGCAGCTAAGCACTCGCCTGCCTGATGAAGTACTCAAGGTTTGCACTTCATCGCTCTCCTGAGTCACAGCCGGCACCGCGCTCCTGCTCCCAACTCATCTCGTGTAAGGTGTCACTTGGCTGACCCATGCCTCCCTTAATCCACGGGGAGATAAGGATGCTAAGGCACAGCTCTGCTCTGGTGCCACCCAGATGCCATAAATACTCTCTGCTTTCTGGCTTTGGATCCTGTTTTCACAGAATCATGGAATCATAGCATGGGTTGGGTTGGAAGGGACCAGTGGAGATCATCTGCTCCGAGCCTCTTGCTGATGGGACCAACCCTGCTGCTAAAATAGGGTCACCCACAGCAGGGTGCCCTGGATTGCAATGTTCCAAGTGAGTTTGGAAAGCCTCTAGAGAAGGAGACTCCACCAACTCTCTGGGCAGGCTGCTCCCAGGACTCCAGTATCCTCACAGCAAAGAAGTTTCTCCTTAATTTCAAGTGAAACCTCCTGGGTGCTGCTCCTTGTTCTGGGAACCACTGACAAGCACTCAGCCCCATTCCCATGACCTCCAGCATTGATCAGATGCCCTCTCAGTCTGCTCATCCCCAGGCTAAACAGCCCCAGATCTCTCATCTTGTCATAAAAGAGATGTTCCAGTCCTATCAGCATCCTCACAGCCCTCTGTTGGAGTCTCTCCAGTAGCTCCCTGCCCCTCTTGAACTTGGCAGCTCAGTCCCTCTTTACCCCTAAACTTCCAAAACCTCCTCCCTGTGGGAACCTTGCAGAGAGCCACTGAAGCACAGGATTTGGTAAAAAAAATTAAAAAATGCAAAATCTGGGTGGTGCAAAGAGGAGGAAAAGCAAAAGGTCAGCCTGCCAGAGAGAGGTCAAAACCCCTTTGTGTCCCTTGGGCAGGATTTTCCCAGCCCAGATGCTTTGGAGCAGCCAAGATGGTGCTGAAAAACCAGAAGGGCTGAGGCTGGCATCAAGGAGTGAGCAAGACCTGAAGGATTTATTTTCCCTTTGTTTTCAACTGACAGGGTGTTTGCAGAGAAACGTCAATTTCAGGAACCGAAACTATCTGTGGATTCAAGTCAGGTTTGAGTGAACAGTTTCTGCAGGGGGGTAAAATAAATAAAAAATAAATATATATATATATATATAAAATAATAAATAGAACTGGGAGAAAAAGGAGCTGAAAAGAAGTCAAAACATCTCGTGGTGATGTTTCTCGTGTGTTACATTTCAATCTCTCCCTTGAAATGTCATTGTCATTCCCCCAAACCTGACGTTTAAAGAATGAAGAGAAAAAAAAAAGAAAAAAAAAAAGAAAAAAA
>VWZE01024654.1:0-129653 GCA_013396675.1 Eubucco bourcierii
CCTGTCGGGTGTACTTTTTTTCTCAGTTTTAATAAGGCTTTTGATAGAATGATAGAATCATGCAGGCTGGAAAGGACCTCTGAGATCATCAAGTCCAGGCATTTCACCCACTCCAGCAAGTCTGTCACTACACCATGTCTCCAAGCACCTGCTCTGTATGGCTTTTAAACACATCCAGGGATCATGATTTGCAGAGGGACTTGTTGAGATTTTTGTGGTTTTTTGTTTGTTTGTCATTGGGGTTTTTTTGGTTGGTTGGGTTTTGTTGGTTTTGTTGTTGGTTCTGTTATTTTTTTTTTTTTGTCCCCTTTTATTTTCTGTCTTCTGAAATGCTAAGAGAGATTATCTGTTCCGTTTATAAAGATAAGTAGTAGGAGGTCTCTGGGTTGGAGACAGTTATGCTGCATAGGTAAGGTAGGGGTTGGATGGGAAGAAAAATGGTCCAGCTTACATATGTATTTATAGTATAAATTATTATAAGTATATATTAGAAATTTATTATGCATATATTGTATAATATTAGAAGTAAAGGGTACATAGACCTGATGTTTTCATATATATGCTCGTACCATAGTTAACAAAAATAAATCATCTGGTGTTTATAGTAGGAAATTACCAATCACTATCCGAGTGTGTCTGAGAAAGTTTTCTCTTGATGATGTATTCCTGTGACAGTATTCTGTGGGCAAAGTAATTATTCTCCTTGCTTTTCACACAGAGAGCAAAGTAATTTGTCTTAAACAGCTGTTATGGCAAACACAGATCACCCAGTCCTGCTTTACTGTCCAGTGCAAGCCCACTCTCTTCACCTTGTGGTCTATTCTACAGGCTAATTCTGACCATCATGCAAGGCTGTCATTGGAGGTCAGCTAAGGATGCAGGTTCCAACTGCTAAAGCTGGAATTTTGATTCAAGAGGCACTTGCTGCATGGTTTAATAAAAGCTTCATGGAGTAGCTGACTGAACCTTGGATGGATGCTCACAGGGTTAGAAAGGTGAATTCCTCCAGAGCTCTCAAATTTCAGGTCTATTCCCATACCTGCCTGTCAAGCTTGACGGTAACTCAAACTCAAGAAACTACACACTGCAAACTTTTTCTTCCAGAACTGCACAAGCAACTATGTGGTGGTCTCACCCTTCTGAATACTCAGGGAGTAATTTGATTCAAAACCAAACAGCTGTAATGCTGAAGGAGACGACTGAATATTTTTTTGAGGAAAGCTGAATTTTTCTGAAAAAAACCTGTAGCAAGAGAAGCTCCCAAAGCACAGCACTCCATTCTGAAGGGCAGTAATGAAGGAACAAGATGACAGCAGAGCACTGACAGCAGCTTCCTCTGACTGAGTTTAGCTCATTTTCCATAGACCCCAAATGACAGTCTTGAACAGTTCCTTTCCCAGAAAAGCAGAAGGCCCTGCCATATTTGTGATAGGAAGGTGCAAGCTGAAGATGCAGCAGAAAGATCTGCTGCCAGCTTGAGTCAGCAGCACAGAGACAGTAAGAGGCATAAAACTGGAACATCCTGGCAAAATGCACAGAACTTGCCCTACATCAGAGCTTAACAGAGTTTCTTAAGAAAGACTACCTGGAGTTCACAAACAAGCAGTCTCTCACAGGCCACAATCACGAAAATGGCTGTGTGGCACCCTCACTGTCATACTGCCCTGTGTGAGAAAGTAACACAGAGTCAGAATCTTGGGCTCAATGCATTTCCTCCAGTGAACACCATCTAGCCCTGTGAATTTGGGCTTTTGGATTTAAACCCCCTTCTGACTTTTGGTCTGGGACAGCTTGATGCACAAAAAATGGACGAGCACACAGGGCATCCTGGTGTCATCTTTGGCTTCACCGCTGCTTTTCTGAATTTGCAGGTTTGTCACTGTCTGTCTTGATCCTTAGTTCCTACCTTTAATATAAGGTTAGTTTTTCTATATCTCACCAGTGGCAGAAAATTAAACATTGTATATAACATAGAGTAATATGCTGGCAATTGATAATACTGATAAAGTGAGCACATCTGATGTATTTTATGGTCTTTCAGTGGGGGCATGATTTCATCAGAAAGGCTGAGGGTACTTCAGCCACTCTGCATTTGGTATGGAAGAGTCTGAAGGACAGGCTGTCTCACTGTGGTCCTATTGCTGTTACAGCAGAGAAAAGATGTGGCACCTTTACAGCATAGGAATGGTCACAGTGGTGGGAGAAGGATGCTCCTTTACCATGGCAAGTGGCTGCTTCTATACAGCAGCACAAACCCACACATCTCCTGTGTTGCAGAAGGAAGTTTTGTCCAAGTCTGCCATAAACCATTTCACAATGATGTCATGAGGGCTGATGTGTACAGGTTGCTCTGATGACAGAAATCTTATTGACAATTGCTGTTATTAATAATGAGTAATTGCTTAAAACTTAATTTTAAAAAGTCACTTTAGGATTATCGAATCCATCTGGAGAATATTTCACAAGTAACCAGAATGGAACAGAAGCATCCAAATGTCATACAATTAATGTAGATTCAGTAGCACAAAGAGGAATTTAACTCAAGTGTGTATATATATATATATGTATATATAAATATAAATGTGTGTGTGTGTATTTGTGCATCAGTTGTGTGTAATCAGTTGAAAGGCAGTCTTAAAATATTCAGCAAAGAATGCAATTGCTCTTATTTAGCTAAATAAGATTTTTTTTTTTGCTAAATAAGTTTTTTTTTTTTTAATGCAGATACATGTATTAATGCATTTCTGTGTGGTTATAGTATACTGAAGAATTGGTTGTTACACACTTCTCATCCTTTACTGGGATTTGCATGTGTAACAGAAGTCATCCAAAGCATATCTGTTTTGTTCCGTTTATCGTGTAGCTGAATACTTAGCCAGTGGACAGATGTTCAATTTGCTGACAGCTGTGTTAGTGTAAGCTGTTACAATGTCCAGCTGTTTGTTGCCAGCATGTTACTGAAGACCCTTGTCCATACAGCTCTGCAAGGTTTTACTTCTGGGTATAGCTAGCATAAGGTCCTTTGGGCTAGTTCAAACCATCAGCGTTGGCCATTGATGTTAAGATGTGCTGGAGGACACCAAGTTTTTCTCCTACAGTGTCTTCTGATAGAGGCCCAGCAGCTTCACACTGGTGAACCTCAAGCCTTTTGAAGGCATTTTTAGCTGACAGGCCAAGCCCTCCCTGGAAAGGCATCCATTCACAGTCTTGTGCAACTATCAGTTGCAGACACATTGTGGATAATCATCTCCTTCAAGGATCTTCAGTAGGGATGAGACCTTGGGTATGTGTGGAGCAATTCAGATAGTGTTATGTCAGCTACCTAGGCTGTGGGTGTTTTTGACGTCTTAGGCTTAAGCTGGCAGTAGACACCTTTTTTTCTTAATAATCAGACCTTTTTCTTCAGTGTTGAATAGCTCTGACTGACAGAAGGTAATTGCTTTGGAGAGCTACAAAAAAGTTTTATACAGCACAGCCTGAACCCAGTGAGCTACAGATTCAAAGATTAGTTTAAGGATGTTTAAATAATTCGAAATCCTGGATTCTTTGTGAGGAAGATTCTTAAGAGAGAGCATTATAAAAAGAATGTCTCTCTAGACATAATAAAATTATTCAAACTTTTCCTAGAGGAAGTAAAAACTCCTTCAGTCTTCCTTGGTTAGACTCCTGGGGTTCTGTTTCTCATAATGCGATATTTAGGAGCAGCTAGGAAATGTCAATATTAATGTTTGTATCATTGTAATTTTACAGAAAAGAAAAAAAAAAAAAAAGAAACCCAAAACACCACAAAAGCTAGATTCTTTTCACAATGTCTCTTACAGACCTGGGGAAGTTCTCTATCTGATAACAGTGTGAGATAGAATCATTGAATCATAAAATCATAGCATGCTCTCTTAGAAAGGACCTTTAAAGGTCACCTACTCCAAGTGCCCTGCAGTGAGCAGGACCATCTCTAACTAGATCAGGTGGCTCAGAATCCTCATCTAACCTGATCTCTAATGTTTCCAGGAATGGGGTTTCTACCACCTCTCTAGACAATTTGTTCTGGTGTGTTATCACCCACAGCATAAAAAGTTTCTTCCTTCTATCTAGTCTAAATCTCCCCTCTTTTAGTTTAAAGCCATCACCCCCGTCCAGTGGCAACAGGCCCTGCTAAAAAGACTGTCTTCATCTTTCTCACAGGTCCCTTTACATGTCAAGAGGCTGGAGTAAGGTCTCCCCAAAGCCTTCTCTTCTCCAGGCTGAATAACTTGAACTCTCAGTGTTCCAGCCCTTTGATCATCTTCATAGCCCTCCTCCAACAGGTCCATGTCTTTCTTGTGCTGAGGACAGCAGAGCTTAACACAGTATTTCAGGTGAGTCTTCACCAGAGAGGAGTAGAATCACCTTTAGAATTCAGAAAGCTGAGAGATAATCCTTGCCATTTCAAACTACTGAGTCTTCTTCAATAAGTGATTCCACATGCTGGTTGAGAGTCTTTGTTTTGACCCTTCGCTGTGCTAAGCCTACGAATCTTAAACATTTCTTTCTGGTTTTGACCTATCACTTTAAATTCAATATATCTATTTTAGCTGTAATTTAAACTAAATTGTCCCACAGTCTGATGAAGACTCTTTACTTTCAGTGCCAGAAAAGGGCATATGTCACAAGAAACAGTTTGCACATGTACTTCACTGTTGCTTTTTTGACAGATGACCTTGATGTGACTCTCCACTGGGGGTTGAGGCTACTTATGTCCATGTTTGGTTCAGGTTGCCTTGTTACTATTTGCTGCAACTAGGGCAAAGGTACAAAGTTCTTCTAATTTTTGTCTCAGTGCTTCTCAGTATCATCCAAAGAGAACAACTTTGTTTTTCAAGGGAGGAATCTGAGACCAGGACTCTCATTTACTGTACACTCATTTTCAATGTTTTACAAGAATTGAACATCCAGATACTTCAGGCTGTACTAAAATACAATGAGACTCCTGAGGTACAAAAAAACTGAGAAAGAAACTGCATATGCCCTTTTCTGGCCATCTCTCTAGAATACCAGCAAGAAAAAAGTTGAATTAATATGGATACAATCCTTGAGGCAGACCTTTTTCACTTCAAAGCATAACCATGAAATAATATTCTAATTAATTATAGTTATGTAGTCCACTGTGGAGTACTAGACCAAGTCTTTAAGGCACATGTTCCAGTGTCCCTCCCGCTTTAGGCACTACAGGACATTAAGAAGTTGGATAATTAACTTCAACAGAACTATGGATGAGTAAGGCTGGGCTGTTAGGAGATCATAGATTATGGCTGTGGACCAAGAAGTATATAACGGAGTTTTCAACAAAAACAACTGCAAATACTTCATATGAAGAGTTTTCTGTATTCTCCTTCCTTTTTCTCTCTCCACTCCCTGCCTACAGACTGTAACACTTAAGAGTAAGTACAAAATTATTTTTGAGTGTTCATATACAAATGAATAACTCTACAAATTAAATTTAAAATAAGTTACCTAATAATGAAGACATTTTTGATTTGGGGGCATGAGCACTGCAAATAACAGAGCAATGCAGCTTTTAATTGGTAGTTTCACATCACAAATGTTGTAGCATTTTTTTACCTATGCCACCTGTATATGTAAGCATGAGGGCAACCACATTAATGATGGTATTTTATTCCAGTCACAGTGAGTTCATGTACTTTGGAGGAAAAATATTCTTTTCAATATGCCAAGATGGTAAAAAAAAAAAAAAAATTAAAAAATTCCCAGGGCCTCATAGTTCAAGAAGCTTGGGTTACATTTTTTAATGTTTTTTAAGTAACTTATTGATGATTATTGATGATCTTGATGGTGACATAGAGTGTGTCATCATCAATTTTGCAGATGACACCAAGGTAGTTGGGAGTGTTCATCTGCACAAGGGTATGGAGGCTCTGCAGAGGGACTTGCATAGATTGGATCCATGGGCCAATGTTAATGGAATGAGCTTTAATAAGGCCAGATGCCAGGTCCTGCACTTGGGCCACCAGAACCCCAAGCAACGCTACGGGCTTGGGGAAGTGTGGCTGGAAAGCTGTGTAGCTGAAAGGGACCTGTGGGTCGTAACAGACAAGCAACTTAATATGAGCAAGCAGTGTGCCCAGGTGGCCAAGAAAGCCAATGGCATCCTGACTTGTATTAGAAATGCTATGTCCAGCAGGAGTAGGTAGGTGGTGAGGCCATACCCCGAGTACTGTGTTCAGTTTTGGGCACCTCAATGCAAAAGGGATGTGGAGGTGCTGAAGTGAGTGCAGAGAAGGGCAATAAAGCTGATGAAGGGCCTGGAGAATTAAACCTTGTGAAGAGTGACTGAAAGAGATGGGGCTGTTTTGTTTAAAAAAGAGGAACCTGAGGGGAGATCTCATTGCTGTCTACAGCTACCTGGAAGGACGTTGTGGAGAGGCTGCTGCTGGTCTCTTCTCGCAGGTAGTTGGTGACAGAACAAGAGGGAATGGCCTCAAACTGCAGCTGGATGTGTTTAGACTGGACATTAGGAAACATTTTCTCCCAGCAAGAGTGGTCGGGCACTGGAATGGGCTCCCCAGGGAAGTGGTGGAGTCATCAACCCTGGATGCATTTAGAAGTCATTTGGATGTGGTGCTTGGGGATATGGTTTAGGGTGAACCTTGTAGAGTAGACTTGTCAGTTGGACTTGGTGATCCCAAGAGTCTTTTCCAACTTGAATGTTTCTGCGATTCTGTGGTTCTGTAAATGTACCTTCTCCATAATAATTTAGGATGCTTTTCTATGACACTGTGTGTGTGATGTTTCAGGCTGTGATGGCACTAGAGATGCATTCAGAGGTTGCTTAAATTTTCCTGCAGACAGGAGCTAAAATTAACAGATTTCACACTATTGTAAAAGGAGTTACAGAGTGGGCTTCTTAGAGGGCCACTGACTGTACTAAAATGCCTCCATAAAAATTAACCTCAAGGCAAGAATCTGTGGGAGTTTCTAAAGGCTTTGTATATTGTTGCTAAGGTTTTATTGTAGAGGTAGATATTCATGCAGTTTTCTTTGTTTCTTAGTGTTTACTCTGTTTCCATTTTGTTGCATACTTGTGTCATGATTCAGCTCCTAGAAATAGCCATATTCTTCTGGGCTTCTAATGCTCTAACAGCTTGGCTCTCCCTGCAAACAAACTTATTTAGCACCAAGTTGCCCTGCCTTCAAAAAACATTTCCAAAGGTTTTTTGAGTTAGAGTTGCATTAATCTGAAGGATAGAGTCCCCTCAGCCTGTTTAGCATTATACCTTATTCAATAGACAGTTTAATGGATGATCCACAGCAGTACATTACATTTTTGAGCTCTGGGAATTACTCTGAGCAGCCCAAGACTGGGGACTGGATTTGATGGCTTAAATCCAAAAGCTTTTTCCTTTTTTTAAGTACCAAATGTTGCGTCTTGCCAAGTGGGATCATTTTCCCATCTGTTGAAAGGGTTTCTGCCCTTGGTAACTATGTTCAGTTTCTTAGGCTCACACTAGTATAAAATAGAAGTAACAGAAGTTAGCAGTGATGGCAGTAAGCAACTGAAGTCTAAGGCAATAGGGAATCAGACCTCTCTGCATCTTGAGCGGCTTAATATAATCTCCATTGTCTCCTTCTCCTTTTAGTAAATGATGTCTCATTTTAAAATGTTTGGGAGAACTTTTTCTGTGATGCTTTCTTGACTCATGGATCAGCTCTCTGCAAGGTTGGGAGATAATCACAGTATCACAGTATCACCAAGGTTGGAAGAGACCTCAAAGCTCATCAAGTCCAACCCATTACCACAGACCTCAAGACCAGACCATGGCACCAAGTGCCACGTCCAAACCTGCCTTGAACACCTCCAGGGACGGTGACTCCACCACCTCCCTGGGCAGCCCATTCCAGCAGTCAATGACTCTCTCAGTCAAGAACTTTCTCCTCACCTCAAGTCTAAACTTCCCCTGGTGTAGCTTGAGACTGTGTCCTCTTGTTCTGTCACTGGTTGCCTGAGAGAAGGTAACCTCCTCCTGGCTACAACCACCCTTCAGGTAGTTATAGACAGCAATAAGGTCCCCCGTGAGCCTCTTCTTCTCCAGGCTAAACAATCCCAGCTCCCTCAGCCTCTCCTCATAGGGCTTGTAATTGTGCTCTGATGGGAGCCTTTGAGATCAGTGTTTATTTTGTATCCCAATGGACTGTTGAGTGCAAACCCCTAGTTTTCAGGCAGTGTGCCAGGCCCAAAGTCACCACTGCATCTTGATAAGCCCTGGCCTTCAACAATGTGAGCTGCAGGAGAACCAGCTGTAGATGGGCTGGGCTGGTAACAGCTGAGCTTGGCCAGGCACAGCTGGCTGCCCCAGAGGTGGATTGGGTTGAGACAGGAGGTACACCAAGCTGACATACTGGGAACTGTAGAGCTACTGAACTGAGTACAGAGCTTGTCAGAGCTTGGTCCCAAGAGTACTGTTTTGTCTTGGGTCCACAGAGTTTAAATCTCCACAGTGGAAGACAGAAAAGGACTAATGTTTATAAACACAGATATACCAAACTGTCAGAGATGTATATTAGTATGTGGAATGTACAGGCTCCAAAGAAATTACTGCAGTGGATATTCCCCAGTAACTGGAAAATGTATTAAAAAATAATTGTGTGTGGCTATTTTTGTCACAACACATTTCAGAACAGCTGCCATAACACTGGGAATCTGCTTCCAAAAACATATTCCAAAAAAACCCCATCATTTAGCAGCAAATGACATAAAAGTAGAGACTACAGTACACAGAGGCATATTCCAAAAGTACATGAAATAATAAACTTCTGGTTATTATTGGGTTAATCAGCAGTGTTCTGGAAAGTACCAAAAATTGCATGTAACTGTTTCAAAAATCATGGGGATATTTTGAACATTTCCACTGGGCCAAAGGAAAAATAACTATACATCCTTTTTAGGTGATTATATTCAAGAGATTGGTGTTGCTAGAGTGACTTAACATCCATTATTGCAATTATAATTTAGTGATAATTACTCTGTAGAATTCCAATGTTCTATTACCACAAGTAAGAGCCCATAGGGAAAGCCAGCATCCTGCATCTCCAGGGCCCTGGGATGAGTGTCTGTGATTTTATAATTTCCAGATCTGTTACATTTAGTTTGGGGAAGGCTATACCTGCATTGGGTAGGTTAGAGAACCCTCTCTGCTGATTAAAATGAAGCACTGTCATTGACATCTCAAATTCAATACATCTAATTAACATGGAAAATAATTTTTACCTCCACTGGTTAAGACAAATAGACAAGTTATAAACACTTGCAGGCACTATGCCAAAACTTAAAAGCAATTTGTGTTTTATGAAAGTCTATTTAAGGTTCCCTTTTGAATAAAAAAAAAACCCAACCAGATAAAAAACAAAACAAAGCAAAAAACCCAAACAGAAAACAACTCCCTCACACAACATACATCTTCAGAATCAGCATATCAAGCCTCTGAAATCAGTGTGTGACCAAATCCACTTTTGCAAACAGCATTCCTTCATAACAGTGACTGAGATAAGGTCTACATTTCTCTCTAGAAAATTGCACAACAGTGTAAAGGGCAAATGCACTTTAATTTCTGTATTATGTAGCCCCATATAGAAGAAGAGACATAAATATGAGGCACCTAGAAAATGAAGGAAATCACAAGCGATGGAGAAAGGAAGTGGGGAAGGGCTGAGGCTCTTATGGGTCAATGTGAGGGCCAAAGCTCTTTGAGGTTAGTGGAAAGCTCTGAGCAGAATCCAAAGGGCTGTCAATTCAGGACAACATTATCTACACTGCTCCACACCTTTGTACCTTGTTTCAGTTGGATTTAGTGGAGAAAAATAAATAAATTACCATCAGGCTGTACACAGCCCAATCCGAAAGAAATAGTGGGCCAAGACCTCATCATTGCTCTCTGGCTGACAGAGGGAATCTTTAAAATACTTTCCCAGCTCTGGTTGGAGTAGCCAAGGGAGATCTCTAAATGGTATGAATGGATCAAGAGGCACAGCTGAGTGATGCTTCATTCCTTGCAGCACTGAGCTGCTGACATAATGCTTTGAGGATGTAGCCATCAGTGCATCATGAACAGTGCAGGAATTCAGACAGACTTGTAGCCCGGTTTAGGACTGAGAAGACAGAAGCATGAGGTGACAGAACCTTTCTTTCTGTGTTTTGGTCTTTAGATATCATAAAGCCAGGAGAAGTCTTGCATTTGTCCGTTAAGAAGACTCAAGGCAGGCATGCTGTAGGGATAGGTACTTCTTTCAGATACCTTTCTGGTTCTGACAGCAACAAGCTTTCGAACCAAGGAAAGAGGCAAAACAAACTATGTAATATCTGTAATTGCCTTCACAAGAAAATAAATCATCCAAATAGATCAGTTTTTCCATAAGGAGCTAGAACCTAGATGAATAGCTTCACTTTCCAACTCATGGCTCTCAGAAGGTCTGGGGGAGAGGGTAGGCCTGTTAGCTTTTCACTCTTACCTGTGGCTTGCCCACCCTTGAAATGACAAAGACTGTCTGTTTCAGCTGATTCCTAGTTCTTGCATGCACAGCTGCTTATTGTTAGCAAGGTAAAAGTGATATATGAGAACATCAAGCTCTGTGTTACAAAGCTTTCTGTTCAGCCTTTTCACCTTAGAGTGTGCTGGTCCTAGCCCCTATCCCCTATCCCTTTCTTGAGGGAATGGACAAGTGCAGGAAGAAGAGGAAGGACTCTTCCCATCATGGCAGATGGGGGTAGAGTAATACCATGCCATAAAGAAGAGGAGAGCTGAAAGATAAAGAGGAAAGCTTTTAATGGTAGTCACTCAAAATCTGACATTCTTTTCATTATGCCCTCCTCTGCACCATGTGGGAGGATCTGTTTTGCCTTCCTTATAAACTTTGGCCACCCTCAGTGTGATGTTGATGCTCTCATTGTGGCAAAAGTCAGCGTTGCCTGCACTGACAGATTTAAGACAGCTCTGCAATAGACTTTGATTTCCAAAAAAATATTGAGCTACAACACTTAGAGGGTCTTCAGGTTATCCAAAAATAACTAATAATTTATTTTCAGATGTTGATGTGCCTTTGTTCAGTGACAGACTTCTGGAGGCGAATGCTACAGAATAAACTACTGAGCCATTTCTTGCAACACTTTCAGTTTGGGTTCCAACCCAAAAGCACAGATCCAAGTTCTGCTGCCTTGGGGATTTTTTTTTTTTTTCCTTCAGTGTGAGGTTTGGATCCAGCCCACTATAAAGAGCCACTATACATGCAAAATTTTGAGATTGCTGTAGGTTTGGACTCTATCCACTGTTAAAGTTGAAAAGGTTCTGTCTGGGTGTTTTGATACAGGCCTGTCTCCATTTTAGTTTTGGAAACAAAACAAACCAACCAACTAACCAACCAAACCCCAAAACTCAACCCCCAAAACTCAACCCCAAATACATACACAAAAGAAAACCCCCCCTTGCAAGTAGGCATGTGCAGAAACAATTTCAGGACTCAGCCCTCCAGCCGTCATGAACTGACACCCATTGTTTTCAGTGGGCTCCATGTGTGAGTAATTATGCACCTGGGAACAACTGTTTGCAGGATCAGGCTGATGCAGAATAATATGCTGATGAAAACTTAAAAGGTAGCCATAACATTTGATTGGATTGCTAGAGACTGTTAGTAAAGAGGCTGTCTGGATGCAAGCTATTGTCACTCTCATTTTAAGAGGCGTTTTTACACAGTTACATTTCTCTGCCCTTGCTTTCCAGGGCATCTCCTGCTTCCTCTTCTAGGAAAGGACAGCTTGCAAAAGCATGTTAACAAATTCAAGTCCTACAAATGAATTTTACAGTCCTCAGTGCTGGTTTTTCTCACCTCATGAATACAGAAGTGTCTATGAATTTGAAAGATTGTTTTGGGGGGGATGATCTCATCTCCCAGCTTTACATATTCTCTAGTTTCGTTTTCCTCTGCAGCTCCTTCCATGCACTCAGCTAGTGTGAGCCAGACTTTCCAGAAAAAGACTAACTTCTATTGCCTGTCTTCCTCTTCCTTTCTTTACATTTGCTGCTTGAGTTTAGCATCTTGTTGTGAGACAATAGCTTTTTTCTTTACAAGAATAGTATTTATTCCTTATCTTTTTAATATTTTATATACTTTTTAGTGTCCTCAAAAGCAGAATTTTACTATTCCACAGAACGAATAAACCCCAGGCTTCCAAAAGTGATACAATGGAAGCTTCAGCTTCACAAGCACAGCTGCAAATAAGGCTCTAATTGCCAGCTTAGGAAAAGGGCTGAAAATGTCTAGCCAGTGAGAGTGCAGTAAATTGGAGAGGTCAAAGCAATAGAGAACATGCTTCTCTTTCACAGGGTGTAGCATATAATCCCCAGGAAACATAGTCTAATGTGATGTGTCTCCAAACTTATTTCCATTTTTCTTGTAGAGATAATGAAAAGCAAACCAATAATTCCTCATTTTCTTATTAAGTCTTTTGTTGGTATTTTACTACCTTTAGACTCCTTATTTTGTACATTTTTTTCCCCAAAAAAGCAAAGGGAAACATTTGTAAAACTTATTTGTGTTCTTTCAAACATTTTTTTTGTTGTTGTTTGTGTGAAGCTCAAGAAAACTTCGAAAGTGTCAGGAAATAGTTCTGGAAGGTAAAACACTTGCTGGATCAATTATAAAAGACCTTAATGAGAGTTGCTAAAAAAACTCCTTGTGATTTCCCTTTAGCCCAAATTTCATATTCCTGTTTCAAAGCATGAATGTCAGAGACATTCTCAGCAAGAGTGTATCAGGCCTTATTTCAGAGGCATGAAACAACATTTTCCCTCTCAAGAACTCTTCTTGAGAAAAAACCACAATATTTTGTTAGTTTGAACAAACAAACAAACCCCATCCCCCAAACCTCAAAAATACCCAGGGGAAAAAAAAAAAAAAAAAAAAAAAAAAGCAAAAAGCATCCCAGGGAAAACAAAAACACAACAAAGCAAACGAAATCCCCAAAGGACGACAACAAAAAGAAAACAACAACAACAAAAAGAAAATTACAGCCTCAAATGGTTAAAGATTTGCAAGTCTACAAGCAGCTGGCAAGATATTCCCATATCAAAGCATGAATGTCAGAGACATTCTCAACAAGAATGCATCTGGCCTTATTTCAGAGGCATGAAACAACATTTTTCCTCTCAAGAACTTTTCTTGGGGAGAAACACAGTATTTTGTTAGTTCAAACAAACAACCCCCCCCCAACCTCAAAAAACCCAGCCAAAAAACCCAAAACCAAAGCAAACAAAACCCCCCCAAAAAACAAACAACAACAAAAAACACAAAAAGAAAATTCCAGCCTTAAATGGTTAAAGATTTACAAGCAGCTGGCAAGAAGGTCAGATATTGGGGTATGTTCTTGCAATTTCAATAATAGGGGATGCTATTAGCTCAGCCTGTAACTGATATTCTAATGGGATGTCAAACAGGGGATATTAAGGAAATATTTAATTATATAGCAAACAGGCTTCTCTGAACTAAATCTCTCAACCTTTTGCAGCTGACTCATTAGTTGATTCTGAAACGTTGTGTCTTGGACCATTGCTGCAGAGACTGCCAAGTGCAGGATCGACTGGTGCCAGCTGTTAGGGTAGTTGTGATAGGATGTATTCCCAGAGGGCATTTGCTTTGTTTTGAGTTTCACTATACCCTAGTTATGTATTTATTCTTGTTTTGTGCACTTAAGGGCAGTGCAGCTCAGGAAGGTTATGAAAAGAAGTGTCTCAAAAGTCAAGATAAATAATTGCATCAAGAAAACATTAGCAAGACTTTTTTTTTTTGTTTGTTTGTTTTTTCATCTTGTGGCTTGTTACCTATATTTAATAATGATTAAAAAAAAAAAAAAACCAAACAGAAAAAAGCAGAAAGTGAAAAAACCACAAACACCCAGACAACACCAAGGGAACAACACAGAACTGTAACAATAGTTTGGCTTAGTTATAACACAGCAAAGATGCAAAAACTATTTCAGTGCTAATTTTACAAACAATAGAGAATGTGATAGCAATCTGTATTCTGTTCTGTTATGAACAGCCTGGGTGCTGGTTTTCTCACTCAGAAGTGTTTAGAAAGGGATAGGGGAAATAGAAATCATAGAATCATAGAATGGTAAGGTTGGAAGGGACCTCAAAGATCATCCAGTTCCAACCCCCTGCCACAAGCAGGGACACCTCCCACNCATTACAAGACCTTGTCAATAGTCCCTCCCCAACCTTCCTGGAGCCGCCTTCAGATCCTGGAAGGCTACTCTAAGGTCTCCTGGAAGCCTTCTCTTTTCCAGGCTGCAGAGCCCCAGCTCTCTTAGCCTGTCCTCATAGCAGAGCTGCTGCAGCCCTCTGAGCATCTTCATGGCCCTCCTCTGGACCCCCTCCAACACTTCCATGTCCTTCCTGTGCTGGGGGCTCCAGAACTGTACACAGTACTCCAGATGGGGTCTCATGAGAGCAAAGGGGCAGAGTCCCCTCCCTTGCCCTGCCTGCCTCACAAGACCTGTAGCACTTCTGACTGTCCTCCTAAAATCTGTCAACATGTAACAGGGACTAAAAGGCCAAAGAGCAGGCATACATTTGTAATGATTGTCAGCCAAAGAAGGCAAAGTAACTGATATAAAATTTTGACTGTGTTGGATCAGCGAAAAAAGCAACACCTTCACCATGTGGGATTTGTTGTCATAGAACACCAAAACTTTATACAGGTCAAAAAATGGAGTAGTTAATTCAGGGAAAAGGAGTCCATCAAGGACTACAAAACATGAAGGTAAAAACTGTCCTTCAAGAACTCCTTAAAGAGTTCTCCTTCATCTAAGAAGAATGTTGTGTGAGAAACATGCCAAGATACTACTTCTGTTCATATACAGGAATAGGAGAAGGGAGAGTGTTCTTCCTAGTGCTGGTGGTGTGAGGTGGTGCATAACAGTTCCTAAGTGCCAAAGAAGCAAGATCAAACACCATCATGTTGGTGGCAAGAGGGAAATCATTGCATGTTTGTCACTCTACTAGCTCAGTTATAAGGTCCTTGATGTGTTTGCTGCTTGTTCTTCCATTCTGTTTCCCTGGACAAGATGTACCACGGTCTTTATTCTTTCTGTGGCACCAGTCCAGACAGCTAGTGATGGAAAAGATTGTGTTTATCTTCTTTCAGTTTGTACCTGTACTGTCTTTACGGTTTGTGAAACTTGTTTCTGTTGCTATTTTATTGCTAGCTAGGCTTCTGCAGCAGGGGATATCCACAGACCACATCAAAGAAGAGCAAAATGTTACTTACAAGTGGGAACTACTACTCTAGCAGTAGTAACTACTTCTCTAACATCTGTTGTTCTTCAAAGCGTGGTCTGCATTTTATACACAACCTATGTATGAGAAGGGTTTGATTTTCCCTGAAAATTCCTGCATCTCAGCAAAGCCAGCAAGGTGTAAGCTAAACCCTACAGAAGGAGGAGAGGCAACTCAGACAGGCCTGCATGGGCATCTCCCAGAGTACAGAACATGCTGTGCAGCTCATTACCAGGTCTCCTTGCTTCATTTCTTCCCATTCCTTGCTCACGCTGTTTGCCTGACTCCCACACCCACGTAGGCCAAATGCACACACTCAAATACAAATCAAGGCCACAACACTGATGAACAACTGCTATTTTCTTCTGCCATCTGATCACAGTTTAGCCACTGCTGTATACTGTTTTCTGCCAGTCATTCACAAAGGTCCAAATAACAACATTCATTCTCATGTTGCCTCATTGGTCATGTCTTTGGTGAAAATAACTGATCCTGTATTTCAGACAGAAGTTATTTTCAGCAACAATTCTAATCCCATTTGTGTGGTAGATGGGGAATGGGAATTGTATCACAGTATTGCCAGGGTTGGAAGAGACATCAAAGATCATCAAGTCCTACCCATCACCACAGACCTCAAGACCAGACCGTGGCACCAAGTGCCACGTCCAAAGGTGCCTTGAACACCTCCAGGGATGGTGACTCCACCACCTCCCTGGGAAATTTGACACGATTTATTTCTGAAGGAAACAAATAATGGTTGATAAGTAAAGATCTGAGAATATAATTTAAAATTACAAATTCATTTTTGCCTTTGTCTTTTCCACATCTCTCCAGCTGTTATGATCCTGATGCTTAAATGTGTTTTATATAGCTCCCTCCAACTCTCAAGAAGCTCTGTTGCATTTTTGTGACCAAGTGGTGCCACTCATTGCTTGAAGTAGGTAACAAGAACTGTGCATTCCTTCAAGAAAAGGAACATCCCCAAAGGCTTACTTCAAATTCTGTTTTGAATTTGGAGCTAAAGCTTAAAATCTGATTATTGCATCTTCTTTTTAAATGTGCTTTTAAGTCTGGTCACATGTGGAAAATGTTTTCAGTTAGAAAAACATAGTTAATGTATTTATTCCTACAAACTGCATATGTGGCACGTGGTACGAGGAACCTTTATATGTATGAAAGCTAGCCATATGAATTTGATTGCTCCTGCTGCTCCTTATGTGAGCCTGCTGCTGATGTGGCTAAGTACAGTGATGTGGCTAAATACAATTTGGTCCTTTCCTTTGCAATACTCAAGGCTTTGTGAATGCGTATCTTTTCCTATAGCCTCGTGGAACTACTCACATCTCTTTCTGTATGCTCATGGAACCATTTATGTTCTCTTAAGGACCATGCTTTTTTTTTCTGTTGTTGTTTGTTTTTTGTTTGATTTTTGTTTGTTTGTTTGTGTGGTTTTGTTTGCTTGGTTTTTTTCATTATTAGTATTATTTTTTTTTTCCTCTTCTTAATGTCAGCTTGTTAAAGAGTGTTACTGTACATGGTATTACTCAAGTTCTTACCTCATCTTAGAAAGTGTAATTTTCATTTATTTTCTTGGAGCTATATAGAGCTTCTTCAAATTTATGACAAGAAAAGGCAAATGAAAATTCTGCTTTCAGTGCTCATCTGTTTTGTTTGAGCTCCCTTAACTTGCAGAAGAAATCTGAAATGAACATTCAGTTAACTGAATATTGAACCTTAATTAAAAAAGACAACTTCTTCTTCTTCCTCTTCTTCCTCCTCCTCCTTTCTCTTCTTCCTCCTCCTTCTCTGTCTTCTTCCTCCTTTTTCTTCTTCTTCCTCCTCCTCTTTCTTCTTCTTCCTCGTCCTCTTTCTTCTTCCTCCTCCTCTTTCTTCTTCCTCCTCCTCTTTCTTCTTCCTCCTTCTTTCTATTGTTGTTGTTGTTGATGATGATGATGTTATTCTTTATTATTATTAGAGTACATAGAGTTAAGCTGAGGAGGCCGTGGTCACATGCCCCTTTTGGGCCACTAACTTCAGAAAGCCTGGTAAGTGGATTAAGAGAGAGTAAGAAAGGGGAGTGCTAGGACAAAGGGCATTCAAGGTCAGGTCTGTTTTTATGAGTTCATCTTGATTCCTTGAGTCCTCTTCACTGTGGGTGGTAAATGAGTGACCCAAAGTGTTTACAGCTGAAGTCATCTTTAGACAGGTGGACTTTGATTCAATTTCCTTGAATTCCACCATAGTCCTGTTGCTGCTTCATGTAGAAAGATACTTACCAGAAACATCCCTTTTCAGTGTATCTTTTAAGACTTCCTACATTGATGCTTTACGTAAAATAGTCAACAAAACAAGCAAAAAGCAACAAACTCCAAAGACCTTCTGACTCTATCTGTCTAGGGTAGTACTCATGTCAGGAATAAAACCTCTCAAGCAAGATGATCACTCACTGTGTAGCTGGTGATTCTAGTTTGCATTGCAGGGTGCATCTTTAGCTGGATTAGGTGGAACTTCCCAAACTGTGAGGGATTTGGAGCTGTATGACCACTCCAGCATGTCTATGATTCGTTGGTAGTGATTATCTTAAACTACTTGCAAAACATCTCCCAGCTGGTTAACTGCACAAAAAGGCTGTCTTACATGACCTTTTATGCAGCTACTGTTTCTACTATTTAAAAGTATCTTGTCTAGGTACAGTTTGGACTCTTCTGCTGGAGGAATTGCCTGAGGGGGGCTCCTTAGTGTCCAGATTCTTCACCCAGTGTGTTAATGAACAATTAAAGCATACCAGTAGTGCCTATCTGTTGGTCTAGGCACAGTGGGAGATTCCTGGAGGGATCTCAGGACTCTCAAAAACTTGCCCCTGGAGTGTTCCAGGAAGTACTTTGTAAATGTTGTGGAGGCACCCATGAAAATAGACAGTGATAGCTACACAAAATGTGAACTTTTGTAACCAAAATTGTTTGGTGCTCTTCCCAACAAAATTACATTACAAGTTTGGGTATTGGTTGGGAATAGATTGCTATGCAACTAACTCTTAAGCTTTCTCAAGCTTTAAGGAACATTCTTTCTAGAAAGATGAACCAAAATGTATACACACTCACTTGTAAAGGGAAAAACCTCACACTATGCCTTCTTTGGGATGGTTTGTGTAGACAAAGGAAATGCTGAGCAGCTCTGCAAGGGACTCTTTTGATACAGGCGGGAATTCTAGCTGTCTTTGTACTAAAATTTGGAGATGGCTCATGTACATTCTTCTCACTGCCCAGAAGTTAGGGAAAGAAGAGAAAGGCAGTCAAGCTTTAGAGGAGAATAGAGACAATAAGAAAGGCAGAGGTTAGAAAATAACAGAAACACCATTTGAGAGAAAATGAAAACAGTTGCTACATTACTTGAAGGCATTTCAGCTTCTCAACTGGTTGCACGCGTAGACAGCTTTGACACAGACATTTGCATGCTTAGATTTATAACAAAATGTTAGCCACAAGGGTGATATATTATTGTAGACTCAGGCATTGAGGTAACCAAGCCAAAATAGCAGAAATAGAAGGCATTTTGGGGGCACATGAGGAGTACATATGCACAGCTGTGCTTGCCCACTTTCCCATCTGTACACAAGCACACCCACATGGAATTCAACTGTACGTGCCCTAGGATTGTTCCCAAGCTCCTCACACCTTACATGTGTATGCATGAATGTATACTTACAGGTGCTTATGTGTTGGGTGGAAATGTATATTCACATGTTCCATGTCTGCTCCTGGCATACTTCCCAAAATGTATTCCTCTTGCCTCTCTTACTGTGTGCCAGGGGCAGCAGTGGCCACTGGTATACAACCACGTCTAGCTGCATGTGCTACTGCCCTCTTTCACCAAACAGTACCCAAGAGAGAGCAATGCTGCTACAAACAAGGGCAGCAAAACTGGTGAAGGGTCTAGAGAACAAGTCTGGGATTGTTCAGTCTGGAGAAGAGGAGGATGAGTGGAGATCTCATTGCTCTCTACAACTCCCAAAAAGGAGGTTGTAGTGAGGTAGGGGTCTGTCTCTTCTGTCTAGAGTAAAGTGATAAGACAAGAGGGAATAGCTTGAAATTGTGCCAGATGAGGTTTAGATTGGATATTAGGAAAAATTTCTGTACTGAAAGAGTGGTCAGGCATTGGATCAGGGTGCCCAGAGAGGTGGTGCACTCACTGTCCCTGAAGCTGTTCAAGAAATGTGTGGGCATGGCACTTCAGGACATGGTTTAATGGCCATGGTGTTGTTAGATCAATGGTTGGACTTGGTGACCTTACAGGTCTTTTCCACCAAAACAGTTCTTTGATTTTTCTGGCTTCAGATATTAAAAGAACTCTACTTTGTGTTGGGGGTGGTGTTCGCTGAGAGGTGTCAGCTGGGAAATTTGGAAGAGGATGTCTAATTTAATCAAATTTAAAATAATTCAAGCCCCCAGAGCATGCAGGATGGGAGGTGACTTTATAGCTTGGATATATATGTGATACCTGGCTTCCAACCTGTAAGTGACTGCAGGATGGTGCACACCTAGAAAAGCCGGTGCTGAGTTGGAGGTGGGTCAGGCACCCAGTGCCCCTGCCGTGATACAGGGGAACGTTTGCATCTAGGGGCTTGGCGCAGCCCCACAGTGAGAGCTGTGCCGGAGGTGAAGCACAGCTCCAAGTTCAGCTTCCCCAGCTGCTGAGCTTTCTGAGTTTTGTTTCAAGGCCACCTCCTGTAACAATGGGAAGACTATAGATGCTTATATATGCATACAGTATCACAGTATCACCAAGGCTGGAAGAGACCTCAAAGCTGATCAAGTCCAACCCGATACCACAGAGCTCAAGACTAGACCACGGCACCAAGTGCCATGTCCAAACCCACCTTGAACACCTCCAGGGACGGTGACTCCACCACCTCCCTGGGCAGCCCATTCCAGTAGTGAATGACTCTCTCAGTGAAGAACTTTCTTCTCACCTCCAGCCTAATATATGCTTATACATGTTTTTTTTTTTTCTATGACACAAAATAGACTGGTAATTCTGCAAATTGTTTCTCTTTTTTATGGTGATCTTTTGGCTTTTTCTCTTGTTTTGGTCTTATTGTTTAGAGTTTGGGTTTGTTTGGGTTTTTTTAATAAGTTTTTCAATTTTTCTTCATGCTTTCCCATTTTCTCTTTTCCCTTTGCCTTTCTACTGTAAGGGTTGACATGAATGAGATTCCTAATACTTAAACCCTAAATTTGAGGTCAGTTAGTAAAATATTTACTGAGCCTCTGAGTCTGGTCTGTTTAAAAATTCCTCTATCATGACAAGACTTTAAAGCACAGATGCCATGATGGTGTTTATTAAAACTTGCTCTTGCAAAATTTAAATCAGTATGAACAGTAGTCCACTACAACCTAAGCTTGATCAGTAATTTATTCCATGAAAAGTTACATTAAAGGAAAATTGGATTGGCTTCATCTCATCGTGCTTAAATCATCTACAGTTTAGACATTTACCTCCAGCTTAGCCTCACCAAAGCTTTACCTCACCATAGCCTCCTTATATGGTCAAGAGAAGGAAAGAGGCACATTCTTTATGAGATTTATTTGGCCAATTTTTGACTAAGAAAAATTTCACCATAGAAGATCCAGTCTGTTGCATGACTTGCTGTGAGATGACTCTTGCTCTTAAACATTAAAGCTGCACAAAACTGGAATGGAAAGATACCAGTAGTTTGAAATCTAATTCTTTAAAATTAGTAAAAAAAATAGAACTTAAAGAGTTGTTTTGATCTGTTTGCCATCACATAGTTTGATTGTTTAACACTGTCTGACAATAATTTCTGTATTGTCTTTTTGACTCCCAACATCAGCTACAGAAAGATGTAATTTATCTTTCTCTTATCTATTTTTTTTTTGCAGTAAATATATTTGGGTCTGTTATGCTCACTGCAAAAAGCCTTTTTTTTCCTGTCATCCAGATTCACTTCTTTAAAATCTTGGTTGAATAGGTCCTGCATCTGAGTTGGGGCAATCCCAAGCACTGATATAGGCTGGGCAGTGACTGGCTTCAGAGCAGCCCTGAAGGAAGGGACTTTGGGCATACTGATGGATGAGAAGCTTGACGTGAGCCACCAGTGTGCACTTGCAGCCCAGAGAGCCAAGCGTGCCCTGGCCTGCATCAAGAGAAGTGTGGTAGTACACTGAGGGAGGTTATTCTCCTCCTCTACCCCACCTGGAGTACTGGGTCCAGTTCTGGAGCCTCCATTACAAGAGTGATACGAGTGTGTCCAGAGAAGGGCCACCAGGATTATCAGAGGGCTGGAGCACCTCTCGAAAGGACACAGACTGAGAGAGTTGGGGCTGTTCAGTCTGGAGAGAAGGCTTTGAGGAGACCTTATTGTGGTCTTCCCATATCTGAAGGGGGCCTATAAAAACGCTGAAGAGGCACTTCTGAGGATATCAGGTAGTGATAGGACTGGGGGGAATGGAGCAGAAGTAGAAGTGCGCAGATTCAGATTGAATGTCAGGAAGAAATTCTTCGCTGTGAGGGTGGTGAGACACTGGAACAGGTTGCCCAGGGAGATGGAAGTCCCATCCCTGGAAGTTTTTAAGGCCAGGCTGAATGGGGATCTGAGCAACCTGCTCTAGTGTGAGGTGTCCCTGCCCATTGCAGGGGTGTTGGAACTAGATGAGGTCCATTCCAGCCCCGACAATTCTATGATTCTATGAATAATCATTTAATGTGACTTTTCTTATATTTGTAGACCTTTACCTAGGCGACATTTAACTAGTCTTAGTAGAAATCTCTCACTGAAAACCAGGTAGGTTACATGAAGAGGTGTGACTATCAATAGATTTTTTTTAACCAGTGGTTTGACTGACAGCTGTCAGGAACCATGGATTTGCCATGTTATGAATATTCTTATTATTCTTTTCCTAATTTTTTTCTTGGGTAAAATCTATGCACAACTCAAATCCATGCCTATTTGTCAACTTTATGTCCAAAAGAAGGCATGGAAATCAACCAAATAACTCACCAAAGAAAAGGAGAGATTTAAACTCAGATGCTCCAATATACACACGTGCATAATTAAAACCTAGCTCATGGCTGCAGTTCCTTTTGGTTTCTGTAGTAGTTTAAAACTGTTAAACTTTCTTCTGCACTGCATGCCTTTCCCAAGTGCATCACAAGTGTGCTTTACTATGGCCTTACATCTAGCTGTCAAGTTTGTGGCACCCACCATTTGATGATTTTGGTCAAACTGTAACAATGGAGTAAGGATATGCTGTTACATAGTGACAGTCATTGCAGGACCACCAACCTGCTGTCACTGACAGCTAGGTGAAGAGCAAGGCTGTAGGATGCAGGCAGGGAGAGCATTTGGCTCACAACCTCTTTGATGGAAATTTAATGTCCTTCAGCTCTGCTTTTTCTGTGAGATGTTAAAGACTCCCTGATTATTACAGCTGGTTGAAAATTTTCCAGTGTAACACTTCTCTGTTGGAAAATGCTGATTTTACAAAATTGAAACATTTCACAGGAACATGTTGATTCCATTCAAAGTTTCAATGGAAAGCAGGCAGGCAGGCTGTCCAGGAAGCCTGGGCTCCTGGTCACATGCCAGCCTGGGCTCCTCTGGCTCCCCACTCACCAGGCAACTGCTCATCCAGCTTCCGGACACCCCAACCCGTCCTTTACCTTGGGAGTAGGGTGGCTGAAGGGAGGGAAATTTGAAACTGGGGGCATACTGACCCTCAGGTAGGCTTTCTTGCACTAGTATTTCTTTGGAAATGTTCTTTTCTTGACAAAAATATGAATTCTGAGAGAACATTTGCAATCACTCCTTTCCACAGGAGAGAATTTCTCTTCTCTAGGCTAATCTACCAGTGAGGTGGCAATATTGTCACCCTCTGCTTTCTTTTGCTTGTGCGTGGCATAGTTAGAAATGTGATCTTAGGTGGACTGTATCCAGCATAGTCACACTGAAACAGGGATGCAGCTGTCAGTGCCTGAAGTGTTTATTTGCTATGATGGGCACAAAAAGAGACAGATTCTCTCTGCAGACTGTCATCATGATGAAATGAATTCACGGTTTCATCTCTGGGTGAACTCAGAATTGTCCTAGCAGAAACATACCAAACAAGGATTTTTTATTTAATTATTCAGAAATTGCTTAGGTGAGGATAAATAACCTCATTCCTCCACCCCCATCCAGTCCAGGAAAATAGGTATTAAAAAATAAATTCTTTAATTTTAAGTCTCCTTTAATAATTGCATTACACACCATAAGAATTTCTAGGCTCAGCTGAAAGAACTCTTTATGCATTTTGATTAGTATGTCTGCTGGGTTGAGCTTTACTCTTATGGTCATAACTTGAGCTTAGAATCCTGGTTTGAGGCATGTATGACAGGCACCTGTAGAAATCCATCATCCCATCATGGCTCATGTACCCTTTAAGACTGTGTCTTCGTGTTGGTGCTCTTGGCATTTGCCAGTTGTCTCACTATATGGTCAGGCTGCTGACATGTAACTACATTTTTGTAAAATGTTTTAGGTTATTTGGATTAAAAAAAAAAAAAAAAGGTGATAAAAACCCACCTGTGGAGCAATACACAAACTATGAGTGTTCATGTGGACATGCTTACAGGTTTTGACTTGCACTGAGGTGTCAGACTGCTGATCATTTCTGTGGTAGATGGCACACTTACAGTGCATCCAATCAGTCAATTAATAAAGAATAAAGCCTGCATATTAAGTTTAACAAATAAGTGTTCATAATGGAAGTCAGTGTTGTGGGGTTGGGTTTTTTTCACAGTTTTGCTGGTAGTCTTGGCTTTTGATCTGGGAACTGTTGTTAGGAGCCATTCCACCACAGATGAAAGGAGTTTAGAAAATTCCATATCATAATGCAGTTAGATCAGTAATTCATGGAGCAGGTAATTCAAAATGACTTGCCAGTCCTTTGATTACACACGGTTTATGACTATTAGCAGTTTCCCCTTTTAAATTTGTATGCTTCCATACTTCCTTTCTGACCTCTTTTTCATCATTTATAGTCCAATTTGGTAGTGAAAAAGCGTAACTGGTGCTCAAGTGCATGGCTGTCATTCAAACCCCAATGCGTTACTGAGCAGTCTGACATTTGTGACTATGAAAAAAACCAAAACATTAAGCAGGTGTACAGAACACTAACCAGGTCCCTCCAACAATGCTTTATGGGATTCACAACTTGCCTCGAGGCTATAAACCTGATTCAGCCTGAGTTTTCAAGGTAGATTTAATCTTGGTATTTACACTCCCAAACATATCTTGCAGTAGAACATAACTGCAATATAAACGAGACAAACGCATTTCAAATGGAAGGCCACAGGAAGAGAAGTGTTACTGCAAGAGCTTTGCAAGGACATGTGTTCTTTGAGGGTTAACAATTATCTGTCCTCAGTTTGTAAAATCAAGGGCTGCATCCTCAGCTTCAGTAAACTGGTCTGCTCAGAGGGGTTCTGGTTCTAAGAGTTTCTAAGTAGAAGTGTAAGGGTGTAAGGTTCAAATTAAAAGCAAGCAAAAGAAATGTTGTTTAATCACTTTTAACATAGTCATCTGCTATACAGGTGTGCACATATCACATTTTATTTCAGTTATACTTACCAGGTTTCTGGAAACCGGTGTTGCAGCTTCCCAAAGGTAGAGAGGTTTCTACAAGCTGGATGAATAACATCAGGAAATGTGTTAAAAGAAGTTACTGTTTTGTCTATAAAGGCCTAATAGAATGTTCAAGTTGCTGAAAAAGGCTGCCTGTAGAAGCATGGCAAATATTAAACTATTCAAGTAGGAATAAGAACTGTGAGTCTGAAAAATAAATAATTCTCTAAGGTGCTCAGTTAAAAGATTCTCTCTTTTTTGTTAATATATGAACATTAAAACTGTTCACAAAGTCCTTCCATGGCCTCCCTCCTAGCCAGTAGTCAGTGCTAGGGACTTCCTTTGCCAGAGGTGCATCCGGATCACCGTGCTTAATAGCCATTGATAGACATATCCTTCATGAATTAGCCTAATCTCCTTTTGAATTCTGTTATAGTTTTGGCTTCTGCAGCATCCTGTGTTAATGAGTTCCATGATTTAATTGTGCATTGTAATGAAAAGTGCTTCCTTTTGTTTGCCTGAAAATTGCTGCTTAAAGACAGCGGGGACACTTGCCTGCTGTATATGCTCCCTTCTGTGCAGCGGACAGAGCTGGTTTCTCTGCTCATAGCCTTAACGAGGTCTTTGTTTCTTGTGATGGCAAAATCCATAGTCAATAAGAGTCAGAGAATGACATGTTGAGATTGCTTCAGTACTGCTGTGTCCAGTTCTGGGCCCCTCAATTTAAGAAGGACATTGAGGTGCTTGAGCGTGTCCAGAGAAGGCCAACGAAGCTGGGGAGAGGCCTCGAGCACAAGCCCTATGAGGAGAGGTTGAGGGAGCTGGGATTGTTTAGCCTGGAGAAGAGGAGGCTCAGGGGAGACCTTCTTGCTGTCTACAACTACCTGAAGGGTGGTTGTAGCCAGGAGTAGGTTACCTTCTTCTCTCAGGCAACCAGTGACAGAACAAGAGGACACAGTCTCAAACTACGCCAGGGGAAGTTTAGACTCGAGGTGAGGAGAAAGTTCTTGCCTGAGAGAGTCATTGACTGCTGGAATGGGCTGCCCAGGGAGGTGGTGGAGTCACCGTCCCTGGAGGTGTTCAAGGCAGGTTTGGACGTGGCACTTGGTGCCATGGTCTGGTCTTGAGGTCTGTGGTAACGAATTGGATTTGATGATCTTTGAGGTCTCTTCCAACCTTGGTGGTACTGTGATACTGTATTTAATGTGTGAATAGCAGGCAATGTATGATATAGGCAAGTCGACTGCCAATATTTTGGTTTGATATTACACCTGGGCTTGGGATGGCACTTGTGAATAAAGAGGCAGTAGATCTCTAGGAGGACTGATAGATGCTTTCAGCACATATGCACTCATGCACACATCAGACAGCTTCAAAAGTGATGTCTGCTCATGCCCTTTGTGTACCAATGCTTGCAGAGATGCAGAGAGGAGATGTGGGCAAAATATGATGAGTGAACCAAAAGCTTGGAAAAGACCACACAGAAAAAACATTTGGAAAGTAAGCGCTGGTGGCAGCTTACAACCAAAACCAGAGAAAAGTAAGTGGATGTTTGCCTCCTCCTCATCTTCTCTTTTGCTTTGTACAGGGTTGCTAGGTGGTGTCCATGCCCTCCAGGAAATTTCTGACATGTGGACGGTTCCACATCAGCAAGAGAAAATGTGAGATAACTTACACACGGTTGTGTGATGACATAAATTAATCTCTTGTCTTTTTTGTTTCTTGGAAAAGATGAAAAGGTTTTGGTTCAACTTTACAAGTAAAAAAGTGCATTGTTTTAGGATTCTAGGATATTTTTTTGGTTCCAGATTCAGGCTTCCCTGGGTTTGCCATTTTCATCCTCTATTAAGAAAAATACAATAAAAACACAATAAAATACAATAAAAACAATTTAAAAAATCTTAAATTTAAAATCCAAAGAAACAGAATGCATAAAAAGACTTAAATAGTTTTCTAGAGTCTGTTTAAAATAAAGAACAAGACCTTAGTAAAATTTAGCATTTTGATACTTTTTGGACAAATTATCTATAGAGTAGATATTTTTTCCCAAGATATTTTTTCCTTTTTCCAAATATAAAAGATTCAATCACAATATCTTTTACTAAAGATTTTGGTTTGGTTTTGTTTTTTCATTCTCTGTTCAGCTCTTTCCCTGCCTCACTATATGTTGTTCTTTCTTTTTCTCAGTCATTTTTACTCAGAGGCCTACCAAAAATTCAATCTGAAGCCTTGGTCTGTCCATGTCAAAGCCTTGCTGAACAATCTGGATTGAGCTCTCTAGGTACAAATGAAAAGAAGCCCAGATTTGCTCCTACTTTGAGAGGAAAATAAATCCTGCAATTGCTTTATTCTTTTTCTTCCCCCCTCCCCCACCCTGCCCTCCCCACCCTTGTTACCTGATTTCCCTTTAGGAGGCTGTAAGTTCAGTGATCACTGTTGTTAGAAGATCTTACATTTATCTGCTTTTCAAGTAATAATGGATTGCTTAATGTTTCTACACCTCCTACCATAGCTAAGCCCTAGTCTAATGTTTAATGCAGTTCTGCAGAAGAGTAAGAGGACAGATAATTTGAAGGTGGCCTTTACTGCTTTGGACTTCACTCTACTCCTCTAAACCAGTTCTTAGGTGCTGAGGGTGGTAAATCAGAACTGGAATGGCTGAGTAAGGAGTTACACAGAAAGCTCATTAGCCCTCTGCCCTCAGCTCCTTTTCTGTCCAAATAAACAATCTTAGAGAGTGAACTGTGCTAAATCCCAACTGTCCAAAGGCCCTCAGGCTCCTGACACAGCAGAGTTAAAATTTGGCTCTGCATAAGAAAGAGATCATCTTCAGGACATAAATGAGTGGCATTCTGTTAAGTCTACTTAGTATTTTAGTGGATATTTTCTAGCAGGAAGGAAAATGAAGGTTTTCAATGAATTACACTAAATTAAAATAAAAAGCATTATAGCCTCACCAACTGAAAAAAAAAAGTAAATAACAAAAGGAAAGCTTCTCTAATAAAATGATAATACAATAAAATGTAATGTAATAAAATGAGAATCTAAACAACAGGTAAGCAGTGGGGTTTTTTTTTCCTAGGTATGAGAAACTTTTACTTGGTTTGACAGAACAATTCTATACTCTTGGGGGAAAAAAAAAACCCCAAACAAACTCAAAAAAACTTTTGTTCATGCCTTGTAGCCTAGCAAGCTTAAAGAAAAAAAATTCCTGTGCCTAGAATTCAATTTTTTTAATTTTTTTTTTTTTTAAAGGTAAAACCCCCCAAAACCCCCAGAAGGACTACCCTTCTGTTCAGGGTATTTGGCTGCTCCTTGCAGGTGTTTGGGTTTTAAAATGTTTGGGCAGAACACCAATAATTTGGTTTACAGATTACAGTGCTGTCCAGTTTCCTGCACATTATTGCAGGGTGGAACAATGACATTACAGCAACTCACGTCTGCTATTAACCTTTTCTTGTTTTGTGGTTTGGTTTTTGTTTTTTTTTCCCCTGGTCTTTTTAGACTGTGTGTCTCTTTGCAAAAGCGTTGAAATGTGTCTTGGCCAGTTACCTCAGCTGTTTACCTAAGTAGCTACAGGACATCTGTTTCAAGATAGGTTACAGGCACGTCACATTTCACCTTCCTGAAGGGGAAGAGGACAGGAAACTTAATTTTCAAGTTCAGCTTTGCCAAAGTCTTCTGATTTCCATAAAGATGCCAGAGTGTGACATCATATCTACTGTGTCCCTCTGCTTTATGGCTGGAACTCCATTGCATGGTGGAAATGTTGCAGGAGAATGATTGATCTTGACTTTTACCAGTGCCATACTAAGCAAAAGTAACAAATGCTGTCATTGCTGAAGCTTGTGAAAAAATATTTGTAGTCATGGTTGTAGCTGGAGCCAAAGTCAAAGGCACTGAACCAGAACCTCCACAGAACCCAGACTTTTCCAAGGTCACATGTTGTTTTATTTATTTGTTTTAACTTGACTAAGTAGGATTTTAATCATTTAACCAGGATCCATGTTCATAACAGTCCTGTGGGTTTCTGAGAAAATGACTCCTTGGTATTTATAAATATGATTTCAATTACATATAATTATTCAGAACAAATGTCTTCACCTACCATATCATGTAACTGCAATTTGTGCTTCTGCTTTCAAGTCTGATAGAGTGAACACAGGTTAACTGGCCACATGAAATAATTAACAGAGGCTTTGTGGAAAACAAATGCATTCAGAAATAAGACTGCAAAATCCTCATCTCTACTGTACTTACACAAATCAGCCAAATCCTGGCTTTTGGGCCATAACTGTGACAAGTGTCTGTAGCATTGAACATAGGTCCCTTGCTAGGGGCCATTATCAACTGAATGTTGCATGTTGCAAGTGATGATTAGGGATTTTAATTATATCATGGCAAGCACTGTAGCAACTAAATACTTTTCTTTTTTTCCCAGTACCACTTCTCAGCCCCTCAGTCTCAGTAAAGATGTGGCCATGTTCTGCTCAACACCTGACATGCTTCTCAGGAATGGCTCCATTTCAAATGTAAGTGAAGTGATCCTTGCACAGGAAACCTGATTTACAGAACTACTGAACCTTCACATTTCTGACAGAAGTCAAGGTGAATTGTTGGTTTAAATCCCCTTCTGGATGACTCTGGCTTGCATTGGTGATTCTTTGGGTAGAAAAGGGCTACATGATACATCTATGTTATCATTTTTATTCTTTATGCTGTATCACAGTGAAACTCCTCATGAAAAATGGCTACATGGTGCATTTATGTTATCACATTCTTATTCTTTATGCCAAATCACAGTGAAGCTCCTCATCTAAATAAAAAAAGGCTACATGGTACATCTATGTTATCACATTCTTATTCTTTATGCCAAATCACAGTGAAGCTCCTCATCAAAATAAAAAAAGGCTACATGGTACATCTATGTTACCACATTCTTACTCTTTATGCCAAATCACAGTGAAACTCCTCATCAAAATAAAAAAAGGCTACATGGTATATATCTGTTACCACATTCTTACTCTTTATGCCAAATCACAGTGAAGCTCCTCATCAAAATAAAAAGGCTACATGGTACATCTGTGTTGCCACATTTTTATTCTTTATGCTAAACTCCTAATGAAAAAAAAAGAACAGGGAATAGTGCATGTTGTAAAATAAAGCTTTCACAAAGCACTATAAGCTTTCCCAGCTCTACAAGCAAAGTTGCCATGAGCCATTTTTTAAATAACTTTCAGAAATATTATATTACAAATGTTACAAACATATATAAAGGCACACTAAATGTTATGTCAAAGTTAAGGGTCTGACTTTTTTAACCTCAAAACTAAAGATGATGTGACCAACCCATATTCAAAAGGAAATGTTGATAGACCCTTAACTCTTGTGAAGCCAGTGATTACTGGCATAAAGAAAAGAAATAACACATTCTGAAATAAAGCTACATAGTTTATAGATGTATAAGTTTTAGATTAAGCCAGGACCTTTTTCTGTGTTTATCAACAGCATTTAAAAAAAAAAAAAAAGAAAAAGAAAAACAAAGCAACAACAAACCTCAGCCAGTAAGCAAACCTGGAATACCACAAACCAATCAATAAAGTTTAAAAACTTCAGTGAATCTAACCTATAACAGGTCCTTGTTTGGAGAACATGCTCAAGAAACACATGTGCCTTTAAGAGGTCTTGAAAGAATTTACACCCATGGACCATTACCATTTCCAAACACCCTGCAGCTTTACCAGCCCAACATGTGCTGACTGTATATCACCATGACCCTTTCACTAAAGCTCTTTTGACTGGAGTGCTTTTAATACCCACTTTCTCAGCTGAGCTCAGGAGTGATTTGTTTTACATGCCACATTAATCCTTTCCACATTTTCTGGATGAGGCAACCACAATTCCACTTGTGAGGTGTTTCTAAAACATAGTTATAGGAATAAAGCAGCAGGGTCCCAGACTTGACAACTTCCCTTTGGGCAGCTGACAAAGTGGGCTATCGTGGCTGGTGCTGGAGCTAGCAGTTGTGCCCGGCAGCGAGGGTGGGCTGCTCTCCGTGGTTAGTTGGAGGCCCAATTATTGTTGGCAATTCAGCCACAATTAAAACCCTGTAGGGATCTTTGTAGATTTAATGTCCAATGACTGCTGATGCAGATTAATAAAATCCAGTTCGTCTTTTATAAGCTTAAGATGAAATGCAACAGAGAGAAACAGAACTGAAAGTATAAATCGCAGCTCCGTAAAATCCCAAGAAGTTTATGCCTCACACCTACATGATTGGAGGAAAAGAGCTTTTCATAAATGGGCAATTAGTGTTCAGTGTACTGGCTTTTATTATGTGGTAATTTTACAGTTTTCACTTTAAAGACACCCCCCTCACCCCNAAAAAAAAAAAAAATCAAAGGCCAAATGACTTTCTGTTGTATGCATTTATGAGCTTTCTGCATTTATAATGTTAGCTCAACATTACTAATGTAGGGGATTGAAAATTTAGTGTTGTCAACAAGGCTAACAGAGTGGACCAACCAATTATAAAGCTGGTTTTACATGTCAGCGCTGTGCACATTTTATTAACAAGTTAGTATTATACTCCATTTTTTATGTGTTAAATCGAACTGTACAAGTAACTGGAGGACAAAAATTATGTTTCTACCCAATTTAATTTATTGCTCTTCCCCCATAAATTTTACTTGCAAGTTCAATGGTCTGAGCTGAACTATAAATTAGAGTGAGGTGAGTCTGATATATATAACTTGATTTACCCTGGTAATTTCTGAATGAAGTGTCTGGATCTGCATGCCTGTCTATGTTTGTCTTTAAACGAAACTATAGCAACAGAGCAAAAAAAAAACCCACCCCAAATTAGTGGCTAATTAAGAGTTTTCTATTAAATGCTTTTCTGGTCATACACCAAGCTACTCAACAGAACTTCAAACAACAAAAATAGCTTCATGATTACTGATGTGCAACCATTCATAGCACATGGCAGGTGTCACAAAGCGGTGCTGATTCAGTCTTCCAGACAAATTTTTTTCAAATGTTTTCTTTTATTTAAGCAAGCAGGTAAAAATTCATGGCAAGATACATTTGTCTTTTTAGTTTGCATCAGGTGCAGTTATGTGTGAAGGGAGCTGTGCTGTTGGAAGGCAAGTCAGTTATTTGCCTTGATCTTATATTAAAAAATCTGTTCCTCAGGTGGAATTTTGTGATCCCAATTTTAGTGATGAGCTGACATTCCTAAATGAGGGAATTGTTTGCATGCTGTTAGAGTATCTTTGTTCTAGTCTTATTTATATCTGTAAGTGAAACAGTACTTAGAACATAACCAGAGGCCACATATCTGATTTCCCTGATCTGCCAAGACATCTGCAACTGCTCTGCAGGGTGACAACAATGATATTTACACAACATCTCTCTCTTTAATTTGTAATGAGATATTTATTGATCTGACTTTTCAGATACACTAACAACCTGCAGCTGGGAGCTGCAGGCACCCAGCATTCTTACAGGTCTCAGGGTGGGACCCTGACTGCTTTCCTGGGCATCAAGTAGGACTTCTCTGCCAGCTTCACCAGACTAAGGCTTTGCTGACTGCTTTTTCAGTAATTTTTTTTACTTCTCTCATGCTATGCTGCTAGAGACCTCAGTAGCATGGAAACATAAGCAGGTCTTCACATTTTCTTCTTAAGACATAGGACCATAGTTCAGTTGAGGAAAAGTGTTTGGAACAAATGTCAGAAGTCCTTCCTTTCACGTTCAGTTGAATGTGGGTATAGTGCAGTATTGTGGGTATAGAAAGGCTGTCCCTCAACCTGCTCTTCCTGCTTTGGCTGCCTAGCTGTTTCAAATACTTCTTGAAGCTTGTGGGTGAGAAGAGGTACGAGTGAGACACTATTTGTTGCTAGTAGGATAATACAGAGGGCTGTGTGAAGTGTCCAAGAAATACATTTTGCTGCCATTGAGGAGGTATTGCTGCCAGTGAAGAAGAGAGAGGATACCACCTCACTTACAACACTTCCCATCAATATTCCCTCAGGACATGTACCATGTTCCAACATATTGTGTGAGCTGAGTGTGGACATTGATTCCATTAGCATTAGCTGATGTACCAAAAACCCAGGAGCTGAGCTCAGGCAATGTCTGCGTTTGAGGAAGACTGCATGTGTAGCAGCAGTGTGCACCCTAGAAGAAGAAGGCCCAACTTTCATGCAATAACCAGACAGATGGATACTGCCAGCCATGCAGCAGGTACATTTCCTTTAAAGACTTGATTTTTTTCCTCTGTCAAAGAAATACGTCATTTTTTTTCAGGCAAAGATTCCTATGGGAACAAGTTAGACCGTGTGGCTCTCAGATCATCATGTTTCTACAACTTTATAGGACTTCCTCAGGCAGGCTCCAGGCTGGCTGGCACAAGTCTGCAGGAGAGTGGCACTGTGCAAATCTATTCATGCCAACCCAGTGGAGTTCTGGCCATACAGCATCATATTCACACTCCTCAGCCTTATTCACTTACCTTTTAATAGAGCACTGCAATGACACATCAATAGCCTGTCTGGTCTTGGAGCTGTCTGGTTCAACATGAGCTTGACTCCTTTCAGAGCACAGGATTTTCTTCAGCCCTATGGGGTTGATGTGCACTGGTTTGACCACTATACCCATTCCCACATATGTATCTTTGGCTCTTGAGGAATAATATAATTCCCTGAATTTCCACTCTTATAAAAGTGCCTCTGCTTAAAAAAAGGAATTTCATATACATAGAGGCATAAACACCCCCACCCCCAATCCCATCTCCAGATAAGTCACAGAACAACAGCATTGTGGGGGCCTGGAACAGACTTTTGGAGATCACTGTGTCCAAACCCCTTGCTAAAGCAGTTTCACCAAGAGCAGGTTGCACAGAAACTTGTCCATGTGGGTTTTGAATGTCTCCAGACGTCACAACCACTTTGGCCAGCCTGGTCCAGTCTTCTGCCAAGCCTGTAAAATTTGTAGCCACTTCTACCATGATAACATCACCTACTGTATGTCACAGAAAATACTATCCAGACAAATAGCTTCTCAAGATGATGGTCTAAATTGTATGAATCAAATGGAAATGTATTCCTTTATTCCTTCCTGAAGCTTTGAGTGTATGTGGCTTGTTGCTCTGTGTGGAGTTTTTTTGTTTGCTTGTTTTGTTTGTTTTTACTGTCCACCCAAAACGGGAACATTTTAGTAAACAGCTTGTTTTGTAGAGGAAACAGAAACATGCTTCCATGTTACTCTTCTTTGGAAATTGTTACTTATGGGCTTGGATTGCTTTTATTTTTATTGTTTTCAGTAGCCATTTAATAAGAGCTTTCTAACTGTACCTCAGGATACAGATTTTGGCTGTGAAGAAGACAACAGGAAAGAAATGACCCTTGAGCTTTTAAAAAGCCTCAGATAGCTTTTGATCATTTTTAAGATCTCATACTTCCAAAATTCTTTTATATGCCAGAAAAAAAAAAAAAATCAACTCAGCTGTATTTTGTGTTGGTATATGGTCTGAGCCACAAAAATTGCCTACTTTTGCCTTTGGGCAGTTTTTCAATCTTAACTAAACCAAGTCCATAATGTATGCCTGCTGGCCAACATTCCAGGTAAATGAATAGCTTTTAAGGAAAAAATGATGCTGTTTTTCAAAAGCTTGACATTTTTAAAATACAAGTCCAGAATTGAAACCTTCAATAATTTTTCCATGCCTATATGTTGCAAGCAGAAAAATGTTACACAAATGAATACATCTGGGATTATTTCAAGCTGTTATTTCCCACTAGGGAAAATATTTAGAAATAAGGCCCTTTTTTTTTTTTGTGTGTGTGTGTATGTGTGTGTGTGCTCAAACTACAAAGAGGCCAACCATCTTGATGCTTTTCCAGATTTTTTTAATGGTTTTCCTGATATTGTATAGTGGCTTTACTGCCCTGTTTTGTATGCCCTTATATTCACCAATAGTATGCATTTATGTTGGGCTTATTCCAGTTTTTAAATCTGTTTTGTGGCATTTATGGCCTAAAGCTAATAAGGATATTCAGTATTTTCTTGTAAAATATTGAAAATACCTTTTACCATGAAAATAAAGGGGAAATGTTTTTTAAAATGAAGAAAAAAAAATGGGGGAAAAAAGAATAAACAACAACAACAACAAAAATCCCCTTATTTCAAACTCTGGCAAGCTTTGCCACAGTGGTAAAATGCTGTTTCCTAGGCATTGGGGAAGTATCACAGTCTCACAGTATCACCAGGGTTAGAAGAGACCTCAAAGATCATCAAGTCCAACCCATTACCACAGAGCTCAAGACCAGACCATGGCACCAAGTGCCACGTCCAAACCAGCCTTGAACACCTCCAGGGACGGTGACTCCACCACCTCCCTGGGCAGCCCATTCCAGCAGTCAATGACTCTCTCAGTGAAGAATTTTCTCCTCACCTCCAGCCTAAACTTCCCCTGGCACAGCTTGAGACTGTGTCCTCTTGTTCTGGTGCTGGTTGCCTCAGAGAAGAAGGTAACCTCCCCCTGGCTACAGCCACCCTTCAGGTAGTTGTAGACAGCAATAAGGTCCCCCCAGAGCCTTCTCTTCTCTAGGCTAAACAATCCCAGCTCCCTCAGCCTCTCTTCATAGGCCAAGTAGGAGAAGGTCATCAAGACACACAAAAAAAGTCTCCTTGCTGACCTCACCTCACTGGGCATCAAAGTAGAGTCCAGTATAGGTTTGCCAGTACTTGGGTAGAAAGTAGTACTACTGGACTAGGCTAGGTGGAAAACATTTAATGAAATGGATCTTTATAAACATGCCAATTGGTTAAAACTGAAACTTCTCCCCAGGAAAGGATTTGGATGCATTCTTGTACATGGAAACTCTGGAAGATTTGTTTCATTGATCAAAACTTTCCATTTTTATTTTCTTTAGAAAAAAATTGCATCCTGCTTTTCTGGCTTGAAATTCCTTTGCATTTTGGAAAACAAACCAAGTGGAGCATGAAAAACGTAGTCTCTCACATGAAATCTTTTAGGATGAGATAAGTACAATGCTGCTTAAGAGAGCACTTCTAGTTAAAGAAGTATCTCTGGATTTCAAGTTGTTTATTTTCACATCGTTTTTTTTCCCCCTCAGAAATGTGAATATTGTCTTGGAGCAGAAATCTGATTCCTGCCTGTGTGTGTCCAGTGCTTTCATATCACGCGAGCGTCTTTCCTGAGGCTTGTGTTAAAGGCATGATCCCGATGCCCATATTACGGAAGCAGAGGTGTAGAGCTGCCATGCTACCAAGGTCAGTGGCAGAATTACTGTCTCCGAAATCCAGTTTTAAATGCAGATATTGGCTGGCGCTGGCCAGGTGATGCGCAGGACCCATCCTGCGCCCTACTGTATAACGGCACCGCAGTCTGGCATTCCCGCGGCAGTGCTTCCTCTGCAGCTTGTGTTTTCTCAGTATAATAGAGGGTTAATTTGAATAAAAGCCTTATTTACATTCACAACTGTAAAAAATTGCCTACCAAGACCCGAGGTGCCCCAGCATGCGGCTCGGTGAAATCACGTAACATTGAAATCATTATTCTGACAGGAACCCAGCCAGCCAGACGCCTACAGAAGCGCTTTTCCTCTCCTTCGCTCTGGGAAGCACGGCCCGCAGCCCTCTCCAGAAAGCTCTCCAGCTCCATTCATTTATTTATTTGCTGCATCGCCAGGTCACTCAGTTCTGGTTTCTGCGGCCCCGGGCGGGGGGAGCGAGCTGCCGGGGCGGCGGGGAGGCCCTGCCAGCTGCCCCCTCCTGCAGAGCCAGCGGCGGGGAGTGCGGCAGCTGCAGCTGGAGCCGAGTCTTCTCCCCGGGGAACGGGGGCCATCGCCACGCATCCGACACCACCAGGCTTCCTGGCCAGCCACCTCGTCCCCTTGTTTACAAGGAATTGCATGTATTTGAGAGGAAAATGGGACAGCACTGGCTTGGCTCTGCGCAGGTCTGCTTCCTGCCGCTTCACGTGGGATGTGTAGGATTTGGGTTGCATTAGGGTTTTCAGAATTTTTTCTTTTAAAGTGCATTGCAACTAGGAAAAGGCAGAAGAATAGGTCTATAATGAACATTGCTCTGAGAGCCACATAGCCTACAAAGCATCGCTAGCCAGTAGCTAGCTCTTACCCAGCTCTCCTCCCACCCATGCTTATTAGGAAAGTTCAGATAGTAGTTCCCATTTGCTGTTCAGAATAGCACAGATGGAAGGAAATGAATATGCCATTTGCTTTTTGTGACCTCAGGGGAGTGGAGCAAAAAATGGATGTGAAAACATTGCCAGAACCCTGAAAGTTATATTCTCTCATTCATTAGTTTTCCTGCTTCTCTATTCCATATGCCCTCCTTTCCTTTGGCTCCATGGAAAAGTATTGACGAGCCAAACGAGCAATACAATTAGAGCTTATGTATGACCTGAATGGTCTGTATGGCTTGCCTGGCCTGTTAGCCAGCATGGCTGCTGTGCTTCCAGAACTGCTGAGAATAGCACAAGACTATAGGCATGAAAGTCCACAACTCTCTTACTCTCCAAAAGGTCTTTTGATGTATTATTTGTGGATTAGTGCATGTGAACGGTTCAATACAGCAAGAAGTCACAATGAATAAACAGAAGGGACCAGATTCTTCATAAGGATGTACACATGGTTCTCATTTTAAGGCCTGAACCAATCCACTTAAGTTAATGTAAATCCTTCTCTTGACTTCAATGGGAATCTAGCTTTTCTGGCTCGCTCCAGTAATGGACTTCGGCACCTAAGGCAGGATATAGGTGGAACAGTATCCAAAAGTGCTCTGCAGAAACCCATGCTTGGCTGCTGCCTAATCCTGGAGGCGCCTAGGCTTGCTTGATTTTAAAGTTCTGTAGGTGACAATAGTTGTCCAGATCATGTCCAGATCAGTCTGATCTGAGCAGCTCATCAACTAGTTCTTTCCTCAGACTGGTCTAAAGCCAGGAACTAAGCAGAAGACGCCTAAGACTTTTGAGGGCCACATCTGGTAGACGTTTGCAGAGCATCCTAGCATACACTGATGGATCAAATGCTCTTCATATCACTCTGCTTTAATACTAAAATGCCAGAAAGCATTTCTTCCAAACCCAATTGGAGAAGAACAGAAGAAAGAGACTCTTTTTTTTTTTTTTTTTTTTTTGGGTGTAAAAGAGTTATTTGATGTAGATAAGAAATATGTTTAATTAATCAAGGTATCTTCATATCCCATTTTTTCTCTCCTAAGCATTTAAAATTCTGATTGGGGTGAAAAATAGTCACCTAATCCCTGAATAATCTCGTGGCTAGGAATGTCCACATTCTCTCAAGGAAGGTGAATGGAATCTATGCCATATGATTAAATACAGACTTCGACACCCCCCTCCAGTTCTGAGTTTGGAAGAAAAACCTTCTGCTTCTATCAGGATTGTGAGTTTCTAACAAAAAGGAAAAGTATTTAAGATGTACACTGCTTTTTGCACAGGTAAAGCTTAGTTCCTTTGAGGCAGAGAGGAATTCTGTGTATTATATGAACAGTGCAAGGTGGAAGTGTTAACCCTGTGTCAGACACTTGGCAAAATAGAAATACTGCAAAAGAAATAGAACATTTTCAACACATCCTGCTTTGAAAATAAAATAACTTGGCTTCTTAGTGGTATTTTTTCATTAAAACAGGGGTTTTGCTGTGGCATTTATGTGTCAGGAGGAGCCCATTAGGCCATCATAATATTCCTTTTCTGTTGACATTATCTTTTAATTATATCATTCGAAACCACATCTCTAGTGGAGGATCGATTTTTATAGCCCAGTTTACATATCGCTTCAGGATCTAATCCTGAGGAGGTGTTACACACTTTGAGGTTTCTGCTTCCCTTTTTTAAAATAATTTGGAACTCATGACTGCTTAAAAAGGCATCAACAAAGGTGCCTGTCTTGCCTTTGAAGTCATTTTTTGCGGAAATCACAGTCACTGACCAAAAGGTTTCAAAAGATTAAATTGTGCTTATTTTACGACATTTTAAAACAGCAGGGTTAAATGCTGGGCCAGCTGCCAGGCAGTCAGCAGCACCCATACTTTCATGTTCAGCAGCCAGACACATCTACAGCAGTTATTTCTGAGTAGTTATTCCTGAAATATGTCACTCAAAACAGCAGAGGGGTTTTAAGATTTGTGTTCTTTGATGACGGGCTAATGAAAATGTATTTTTTATATATATGCCATGAGTGTAATGAATTTCAGAGTCATCTATATAAATATGTATATGGAAAATCAAATATTTATAATTCTCTTTGTCAACACTGGCTTCTCCCTATAGTTGGAATCAGTTTGGAGAGCCACAAAATCATGAGTATCAGATGCTCCTGTCCCATAGTGTTTTTTAATCCACACGCAGCAAAACACTTCCCCTTTGCTGCTCTCTCCTCTATACAGGGACTGTAATGGACTGAGGCCCAGTCTAAACTCCCAGAACTGCTCAGGGAGACACAAATCTTGACATCATCATCTTTGATGAGGAACCAGAGGAGAGGGAGTACACTCACACAGTGTCTCTCCTGGGCAGCGGCACTGTGGGCTTAGTAGATTTTTTTTGAAGTTTAGCTCTGTTGTAGTCAGGAAGTGATCTGCTCCATTATATAAATTTTCATTCTGGTCTTTTCTTTCTAATCCTCCTGTGCTGCCTGGTTTCCCCTGCCTTGGTGTGTTGCTTTCTTTTTTCATCTGCCTTTTTTTCCATTTTGAGGACATACGGGCCAGACCGCGCTGGTTTCCGTCACTTTGTATTGTGCAGGTGTTGCAGAGCTCTGGATTAACTGGCCCCCGGGGGATGCTCCCTGTGTAGGGAGCCAGCCAGCTCAAGGCAGTATAAACAGTGCCAATTCTTCTCCTTGTGCTGGCACAAGGAGTGACTGAGAGATGCACAGAAGCAGAATAGAGTGCTCTTGGTTCTTAACAGGTACATCTTAGGGACTAAAACAAACTGGGACTGGTTAGGGTGTACTTGAACTACAGAAGCTTGTCTAAGTTCTGCGGTGCCTCCAAGTTGACACAGAAGCAGCCACTGAGTTGAGTGACCATAACCAGCTCCTCATCTCCTGCTCTGAGTGGATCTTGGCACAAGGCAGAATATGGGCCTTTTATTCTTGTCCTGCTGGCTGGATGAAACCCCACTGTCTACAGATCAAAGGGGTTTGATGGACTGCCAAAAATAGTAAGCTATACGTAAAACATGTGCTCCATTTATAGCAATCATTTGGAAAGTTTCCTGCTACTGCAGAAATGCAGATTACATTGATTTACAGTCCAGTGCTGCAAAATACTGAGAAGCTTTTCAATGCCTGCTATTGTATGCATTTGCAGAAAGGCTGGGGAGATTTCTTCTTCCTTCCTTCCTTTCCCCATTGGTATGTAATACATAATCATGTGAAGTACATCTCTCTTGAGTTTTTGCATCGCTTTGGTGAAGTGGGTTCCTATCTACACTTTGAGAGACACTGTCACCTGTGCTGATGTCTTAGCCTTTGAAAAATGAAGTGCTGCCTCTTTTGATGTAAAGAACATCTCTTCAGTATTTATGGAACCATTTTATGTTACTTCTCAGCCTACAGGCTTTCTGATAGGTGTGGAAAACGTCCTGCATGTTGTTTTCAGGCACTTTGATGGATTTCTGGGAACACAACAGTGATTAACGTAGCAATTAAATAGGAAGGTACGCAAGTAAAGCCGCCCCGTGTATTGAGCACAGGTCTGACTGTACATGAGCCTAACTGTGCTGTAGTCAGCACACTTTCCCAGACCCATTCATGGTTTTTGTTTTTGACAAAACAAGCTACTTTGAATCCTTCTTAGAATGGTTGTACTATCACAGAACAGGCACATAGGTGCTGCATTTATAGCCTGCTTGAGCTCAGGTTCTTTATAGCAAGGAAGACATAGTACACTGGGCAGTATGAGCTGATGTGGACACTTGGGGAGGTAAACCAAGAATTACAATATTACCAAGTTCTCAGGCAGGCCATCCTGTGAAGATCTCTGTTAACCAGACAGGATTTGATCTAGTTTACAAACAAATCTGGAAAGACAGTGGAGCATCCTATGACTCATGAGAATGCTTGTTACTCCATGTACTCAGATATGTATAGTGAAAAGAGTAAATTTACTGGAAAGTTCACTCATGCAAGAAGAGAATAAAAGCTCCAGAAATGAGCAGTGACAGTAAGCAGTGTCGTATAACCCTTCAGCCCATTTGCAAACAGTTATCCTCTTCGATGGATAATAAAGATGAACTTGGCCTTAGTTTCATGACTCATATTAAGGAAGGATGTCATAATTTTCTCTTCAATAACTTATATACCTAACAACATTCAGAAATTATTGTTTTCCCTTCTTGCTTGTATTTTTCTAAATCCTTTTCCTTCAGAGCATAGCTGCTAATAAGCACCATAAGAGTTAATGATTCTATCTCTGGATACTATTAAATTCACCCTAATTCACTCCTCTGCTTCCTGTCTGTTAATGTCCTGAGGATCAAAGCTCAATATACTATTTTAGACAAAGAATTCAAAATGCTACCATCCATATTATAACTTAACAGGAAAGCATCAGTTGCTTTACCTCCCAATAGTCATTTTCTGAATTACGGTTTGGTTTTGGTCGGTTTTGGTTTGGCATTTTTTGTTGCTGCCTGTTGGTTTGTTTGTGAGGTTTGTTTGGAGTTTGTTTGGGCTTCGTTTGCTTGTTCGGGCTTTGTTTAACTAGTTAGTTTTTTCTGTCTTATAGCCTTGGGATCCTAATCTCAAGGACTGCATCAATCTCTTTTCAGGCACCGCTACCTACGTGCGAGGAATTTGAAGCATAAATATGACTCACCTGAAAATACTAAGAGGAGGTTAGATACATTTCAGAAAGAAATGTGTTTAGAGCGGTAGGAAGAGAAGCCTTTTCTCAATTGTTTTTCCTTTGCCTGCCAGTCACAAAGACGTTGTCCTTTAGCGAGCTACTATGCTGAAGTTCTCGCAAGCGCTCCCGCACGCCGCACCATTTGCGGCCGAAGGCGTTGCCGGGAAGGGGCTGTGTGAACTATGCGATCTCCTCAGCAGTGGCTACGGTTAGGTTCCACGCCTCGTCTGAAAGTGCCGGCCGAGGGCTGGGTTCTAGCCCGAAGCCCTTAGCCTCCACAGTGCGGCTGCCCCGGGCCCGCCGCGCCGCGCGCGCCCACCCGCGCCGCAATGCGCGACCGCGCACTCGGCTCCACGTGTCTCGCGCCGCCGAAGTGTCCGCGCAGCCGTAGTCGCGGCTCCCCCTAGCGGGCGCAGGGCACAGCCCGAGAACACCTGAGGTCGCTGAGGTGCGCTCGTCACGGCTGTCCTGCCGCAGGGCCGACCGCATCACAGAGCGGTGGCGTGCGCCTGCCTTAAGCGGCGGTGAGGAAACCCTGAGGGTTCGCATGATGTCGCCAGTTAAAGAAAGAAAAGAGGAGCTTTGCACAGGTGAGCACACCACCAATTATGGCGAGGGTATAAGCGCAACAGAAAGTGAGGGTAAAAGAACCGGCAGGATGAGTTTAAGTGACGGCTTCAAAGTATTTATTTAAAGCTTTTCATTCTAAGAGCGTATTACATGCCTGAGCTTTGTGATTTTGTGTCTGTATTACTCCAACCTTTGCACCACGGTTGCGGATGCTCCCTCAGAAACAAGGCATTGGAGTGTAGGTATAAGGTGAGCGATTGCCGATTCCTAATTAGTTCATGCAGCTTACAAAGGCCGCGTGACGTACTTTCCTCTGTTGTTCGTGAACAGCTACTGCTTTGGTGCCCGCTGATACAGAATGCCCTCAGAGGCAAGCCTAGCACTTAGCAGAAGTGAGCAGGCACTTCTGAGGCAGTGCTGCTCGAGCCGCGTAGCGTGGCTGGCACCGGCTACAGGCCTGACAAGTGCCCTTGCACAGCCCCCGCGCCAGCCTCCTCCTCACCCGCAGCACCTGTCCCTGCCTTTCCCCTTTTTAAGTTGACGCCTAGGACTTTTTATTAGTTATTTAGCCCTGCTCAGTTGTACGGTGTGAAGAATGAATATTTTTCCTTCTGCGTAATGTTGTCTTTACCAGTAAAATTTAGCTGGAGCTTTATGTTTGGAGGAGCGAAGAGATAATGGGAAAGGGCAATAACCCAGGCCAACTGTGTGTATTATGCATGCTCTTTTAGACAAAGGCAAGGAAAACAGTCTGGCTGCTAAAGGTAAAATATTACAGGCTATATCATAAGGTTTGGATATGGCAATACGTACACAATGCTTCTTTCACAGGATTCCTACTGTAAACTTTGTCCTTTACTGGGTGGTTCAATCCTCTCTAATGAAAAAGTTGCCCCACTCTGAACTTTCCTGGCTTTTTTTTTTTTTTCATTCTGAAGAATAGTAATAACAGAGACTAAAACAAAAGACAGAAGAAAATATACTCCAGCTTGTGTTAAAAGAATCCTTCTTAGAAAATGAAAAGCTGTGGTACCACTGGGATCAGCCATTCAAAGGCTCTGAGACTTTGCCACAGCTCCACAGCTGCTGCAGAAATTAATTTGATACAGTGCTGCATTCCCTGTAAGGTTAATTCACACTTACCTGGTAGGTGACCTATCCAGCTTGTGGACAGACAGGGCAGTAAGGATGAAGACATCAGAACCCAGGAGCAGTACAGCTATATTTCTGTCATCTGTATGCCCTAGTTCAGAGAGACACTATATGAAAGCATCAGTGTTTTTTTTTCCTCTCTGTCTGAGCTGTTCTCTTGGGTTGCTGTATAATAAGTATTGCACTGTCTGTGTTTTGGGCTGGTTGGAATACACCATTCATGTATGATACAGCCCTGCACAATAGAAACCTAACCAAGCCACAGATAGCATGTGCATGTGGAAATACCAGGCAATAATCCTCATTTTATTGCTGTTATGCTTTCAAATTTGCTGCTGCTCTCTGAGAGATTGTTTACATGTTCTGTGAAAGTCTCCTTCAATAAGCATGTCTTTCTTTTTTCTTTTTTTTTTCCCCCTAGACCTTTGTTTGCAAGGTATGCGTGCAGTGGTGTTCACGTGCATGCAGATTGCTCCCTAAATTCCTAACCAGCTTAGGACACTTGGTTTTCTGATGGAATCCTGGCTATGTTAGATAGATAGGCACACAAACTTGCTGGTCCATGTTTTAACATTGGTTATCATCATGTAGCTTGACAAACACCTCCTTTCTGAATGAAATTACTGTATCTTGTGTACACAGATTCATAGAATCATATAATGGTAAGGTTGGAAGGGACCTCAAAGATCATCTAGTTCCAACCCACTGCCATAGGCAGGGACACCTCCCACTAGTACAGGTCACTCAAGGCCTCATCCTGCCTGGCCTTGAACACCTCCAGGGAGGGAGCAGCCACAGCCTCCCTGGGCAACCTGTGCCAGTGTCTCACCACCCTCACTGTAAAGAACTTCCTCCTAACATTGAGTCTTAACTCTCCCCTCTGCCAGTTCAAACCCATTGCCCCTTGTCCTGTCATTGCAAGACCTTGTCAATAGTCCCTTCCCAGCCTTCCTGTAGGCCCCCTTCAGATACTGGAAGGCTACTCTAAGGTCTCCTTGAGGCCTTCAGGAAACTCTAGCAAGTCAGTGTGCTAATGGTGATGTAACCTCAGGAGTGCTACCTGAAACCCAGAGAACTGGAAAGTATTCAGTCAGCATGTCAATTTATTGCTAAAGGAAGATTATATTCCAACAGAGAACGTATGAAAATCAATATACCAGTAGGCTACAGTGTGCTGGTTTGAGGCTAATTGGAATATTTAATGGAGAAAATTATGTTACAGGCTGTGAAAAGGAAACAATGGTGATGGCTACTTCACTCATAGGCTTGCTGAGATGTGTAAGAAAGTAATACAAAACAAAGATGAGACACTCTTGGACTGTCTAGTTTCTGGGCTTTCTCCTGTCTACCAAGTAACCTCACTACCCACTTTCCTTCTAACTCCCCTGGCTGATCCTCCAAACTCGCCTTGCGCATAAGGCAAACCTCGGGGTAAGGTATAGGGATGGGGAGAAGGTGGAAGGGTGGTTGGAAGTCCCTCCTGGGGACTCTGATTTCTGGGAGGGGAGTTGTGTTTCTGTATTACCTTTAACTTGTATATTTCTGTAAATATTCATGTATATTGTGTAAATGTTTGCTTGTACATTGTGCTAAGCTGTAAATAGAGCTTCAGTCCTTAACTTCCAGCCAGTTGAGTCTAGTCTGGGTCATTTTACTAAGTGTGGGGGGGACGGGGAACTCCCAACCACCACATACAGTCTTTTATTAACTCCTAGGTGTTATAAAATACAAGGGTGTGCAAGTTGGGTGCCACTTTTCACTTTTGGAAGTTGAGTGTTACTAGTGTGTGTTGGATATTAAAAGGTTTGGTCTAATAAATGCAAAACTGTATTGCACCAGTACACCAAGTTCTAAAAACACAAGTGATGCAAAAAGAGTCCAGAGTATTCATTCTTCAAATTTGGTGGTGTGCTTTCTTTGGTGCTGTTTGGTACTTTTGTATGATAGTTGTTAGTTATGCTCAAAGAATTACTTTGTAATTGCATTCTCACAGGATGTCCTTTTGTTTTTCCAAGGAATATTCCCCAGTGTTTCTCTTTTCCATCAGATTCCTCCAGCATGACCACAGGAAGACATTATTTCCCCCTTACTATACAGGAATATGTATCAATGCAGGACCTGTGCCATGCTGTTAAACTAACAATTGCTCAGTAATTCATGTCTGTCTTTTCAGTGGAAATACCTGATCCAAACCTGACTGAACTGACTGCAGGCATTTTTGTTGACTTTATAGACTTTACTTCAGACTCTGTCTGTGATACAAGAGAATCAGCCGTGCAGGACAGGGGTGTAATTCCATCGAGGACTTCTGGTGACCTCATAAACCATGAGAGCTGGCATTGACTTTAATGGGCACCACGTGGTTAAGTTCCCATGCATCATTTTGAAAATGTAGGGCTTCATTTGATATTGCAGAGAGGAATACCAGAGCTACCGTGTCAAATTGTTTCTCTTTCTTCTAAAGAAGCCACTAGCTTTATGTTACAGTTAGCCCTTTTTGGTAGCAAGTGAAATATGCCATTCTGGAAAATGAGTATTTTCTCTGGCAAAATGAACTTTTAAAAGTACATTTCATAGCAAAGCACATAGTTGGGTTATTTTCTTTTAAATAAACTTTCTAAAAGGATGGCAATAAATTCAAGGAAAGGTGTGGTTTGTATAGCATTGGCTTTCCTCACAAATTTTCAAGTATGAGACATTTAAAAAAAAAAAATTAATTTGTAGATGAGTTAGAAAATACAGTAATGGGATTGTTTTGGGTCAGTTGATAAACTAGACCCTCTTAAATCTGGTTTAAGTTAAACTAGGTAAATTGGCTCAAACTGCTAATGTTACATAGCCTTGGTTAAGAGTTACTTTACCTAAAGTACTCTAACTGTATTCAGAACACCTGCTTTAGGACTTTGTTGTTAGGAGTTTCCAGGGGATCAGTAAGGTTGACTTGAAGTCTCAGTTTGTGAAATTTGTTCTATCACTTTTGTAAGGCACTTGCTGACTTTCCCTTGCCTTTTCTCAACCTAGATTTTGCTTGTTGAAGCCACTGTGCAGCTGTTGTGCATATGTATAAAATGTTGGCAGCTATCAGTCTAGAAATAAGAGCTGTCAGTGTGGCTTTGATTCAAAGAAATGTGGTAATAGAAATGTAATCTATGTTTGCCAGCTTATCTTTTTTGTCATATGTGACATCACTATATAGCAAGGGGACACTCTAGAAATTACTCATTGTGATGGATGCATACCACAAAAGGATCTGGTCCTTAATTCTAAGAGTGCAGATCAGTGAACTGCCTAATTTCTGGTTTGCTTTCAACATTGTAAGTAATTTAATTGCTAACTTGGGGCATAAATACAATCTTTGTTTAGCAGCTGGATAACCTTCCTGTATTAGATGCATTCTAGAGTATGTTATTTTTTCTTCAGCTTCAGATAACAAATCACCTTGAAATTGAAGGGAGGGATGAGGATACCTTCTAGACAGATTATTCAAAAACTATCTACCGTGGCCTTCCTGCTGCTTTAATGTGAAGTCCCTGGCGTTTGTCATTCTCTGGGGTGCATCACAGCTCCCCATGCTGCATTGCACTGAGTAGTACATATTTTGCACCATGTGCATGGCTCGGACACAGGGTATAGCATATGCACTCTTCCCTGGAGCTATATCGTTAGAGCCAGGTGGAATAATTGCATGTTTTTAATTTAGAAATTTTCTTAAAGAATTGCAAATGTGAATGTATGGGAGAAGACTGGTTCTCTGGTGTTGGTGTCATAACACAGTAGGCGTAGATTTTATTCACCAAACTCCTCAATGACGCACAGAATTATTCCAGTTGTGATCTCATGGTTGAGGCAGTTAATAAATTACAGGCTGTAATAGCCTTGGGATGCAAGTTGTATGGTAGTAGGTTAGAGAGTTTCTACAGGAAAGGGATCCCTAAGGCTTCTTGAGTAAATAGATGGATCTTCTCTGTGCCCCATGGAAAATGATGTATGTTTTTGGTTTGTTTCTACTACTTTCTCCACATGAAACGTGTGTTTGGTCCAACAGTTCTGTGGTTTCCTCACTTTGTGATAATAATTAACACCCTCACTGAAGTCTAAGCAGTGATGACATTTGTTCAGAGGCCTGACTCTGATTTTTGTTGCTGTTTTGCCTTACGGTACTTTCAATATGCAATTGAAACCATTTTGGAAAATCTAAAGGTTCAGAAATTGGTGGTTTTTTTGGTCTTACTGTCCATCTAGAAACTCTTCCATGCAATATGTCCTTCAGCTTTTGAGGATGTACAATCTGTCCAGGGCTGTGGGTCTGGGTTGGTATGAGCAAACTGAAACTAAAGCCGACCATGCACATGCAGCAGACTGGGAAAGATTTTCCCTTTTTTTTTTTTTTTCCCTGAAGAAACACATAAATAGACATAATTAAGAGAAAAGGGAATAAGTCATAATGCAACTAAATTTTTTTAGAAGGTAAATATGTTAGTAAAGAAAAAAATGAAATAATATCTTAAACCTTACTTTTAAAGTTCCTGAAGCTTCAGGGAAAATTTATTTTAGGAAAGATGACAATAGTTCTCTGCTGCCCTCAATAATCTTGTAAAAAAGATTAATAGCTTTGGAGTAGATATACATATTTTGAACTTCCTTTCTGGACAGAGCACAAAGAAAACCTGACTTGTGTGTGGTTGTAGAGGAATCTTAGGTGGCTTTGTGTAGGAAAGGCAGGTAGCTGCCAGGGACACACAAGCCTCCTTCCCTTTCCCTTCTCTCTTTTTTTTTTTCCCCCTCCCCCCAATCACTTTTATTTCAATATATTGTCTTCCCCCCACCCCCGATTTTTCCTAAATAAAGTGAAATGTCAAATCAGCAGAGAATTAAAATGTATTTATAAAAAAACAACCAAAAGGGCATCTGATGTTTTACAGACATTCCAACACCTTCAGGAAATTTGAACTCACACCAAAGGGTCTGATATTCATTTGAATCTCCATCTGTGCTGAAGCACATGTGTGCACCCAACACACATTGAACCACTACAGCGGAAAAAAAAAAAAAAAAAAAATCCCTGCTCTTAAATTATAGCAGCTCTCTACAATTCTTCTGTGACCACAAAGGCTTTGGTTGTTTTGAGACATTGCAGTGGCTTCGGGTGATCTGATCAGTTCAGTTCAGTTTTGTTCAAGAAATCCCTCTGCTGAAAGGTATGGAAAAGCTGTAGGAGAAACATGGGGAGCTACAAGCTCACAGCATGAGGGTAGTTTGAAGTAAAGGGGAAGGGTTCAAGAAGTTGGTGTGACAGCAGACACCCCACAGCCAGAGCTAATGCTGGAAACATTGCAGTTTTAGTTCCCTCACCAGAAATCCCCATGATTGCAGGAATGGATATAGTCATTAGTCCTCAATGGGAATATGACCTTTCCATTTAAGTATCTGTGTGATGCTTTTGATCCTTTTGACTCTCTCTAAGGGATAGATTAAGTATGTGGCACAATGTCTACTCCTGAGTGAGGATTAAGCCTGGCTTTTGGAAGCAGAACTATATTGCCTAACCCATCATCGTTTATCATGTTCTCTGGGGACTTGTTCTCCATTTTTCTTCCCCTCCCCCCTATCCTTTTAGAAAATCTCCTTCTCTGGGATTTAATATTGATCTCAGCTGCATTGGCCTTGGCTTCTCTCTAATAACTTCTGATTTTATGCTCAAACAGGTCTTATGTCTCAGATATCTTGTTGAACCAAGTACTGTTCTGGGGCTTAGCCCTCGGAACCCACACTCCTCTTAGCACTTTTTGTGTGCGTGCATTTTAATAATAAATGCCTTAAAACAAGTTTGCATCACCTTGTATTTCAGTGGAATTCCCTGAGGATAAACCCTGCCCTATAATATTTGTATTCAGATGTAATGGAGTGAAGCATGTGATTACCTTCAGGACCTGTGTAAATCCCATTAACTTCAATTAAGGCCAAGACCATGCTTTAATGCTTCACTAAACAGAGATGCTTGAAGCTAACACTCACAGAATTGTTTTTGCTGAATCAAGTCTTAGCATTTTATCCATTTTTGTTCCTCTTTCTCCTCTACTCCCTCTGATGATGTAAAGACCTTTGTTTTGTGGTATCCTTGCACACTGCCTCTGAGTTAGAAGCTACAGTGGGACTGAAGGTCTCATTCAGAAGAGGATAAAATTAATCCATTCTGCAGCTGTGAACCAGAGAAGTCCCAGCAAGCTTCCCAGTAAAATGAAAAAGTGATGGTATGCCACGCTGGCTCATAAAAATGTAATTTAAGCACTGCCCTCTCAATAAAAATATCACATTTAGGACACAGTAATCCCCTTCTGAACCTTATCTTACTTTTCAACAGCTCTTTGGACTCTCACAATTGATGCGCTTTGAATTTCCTGTTGGTCAGGTAGCAGGACTTTCTGTACCTCCCTCACACAGCCACAGCTTTGCGCTTTGCTTTAAGCAGGCAATATCCACACACAGCTGGAAAACTGAATCCAGGGCCTAAAATTCAGTAAATTCAGGAGCTTTTAGGTGCTTAGTTGGCGGGCTTCAGAACTACTAGTGCTCAGAGCTGTGGCCTTTGTAGATACTGAACCAAAATGAATGAAACTTCAAAAATGCTCTTCAGTTGTTTTCTCAAGACTCCTGCCAGAAGCTGTGCCTTCTTTTCATGCTTTCTTTCTTTTTAATGAGCTCCTGATTTACAACAAGAAATCACCAGACACCTAGGTTCTATGGGCTTATTAAAATAGACAAATTCTTTGGTGTTAGAAAGTCCCTGTAAGAATATGTATTTTTTTCCATACTAGATTGAATCATTGTAGGCAAGTGACCTAGTCCTCCTCTCAGCTATGGTCTGGAGGTTATATTTCAGCACAATGGAAAAATAGCCCTTTCCAGCTCCTGGCTCAATAAAACCCATGTTTTCACTGGGGGCAGGATGATTCCTTTCTTGCCTCTGCAGTATTCTGCATTTTTTTAGATATCAAAAGATTTGCTTGCTCTGCTTTAGCATGTACAGTGCAGTTAATCTTCCAAATAGGAGTCCTCTTCCTAGCTTCCATGTCTGAATTGTATTGGTGATTTATACTCTCAGAGTCTGTTTTCATGATGTCTTTCCTGGCTGTCTTGCATCTCTCCCCTGTGGAGCACTGGGCCTTAAAAATTGTTGCAGTAAGGACAGGCAATCAGTCTTCTCAGATACGTGTTGGATTTTACTGGTGCCTGAGTCTATAGAACGTGCCAATGTCTTTTGTGGTTCTGGAAAGGAAGCCTCAGGAAAGTGTGGAGTTTTGCTTTGGATAACAGAAAGCTGGTTAGGACTTTTTAAACAAAGTGTTCTTTTTTATTGTTCTTTTCATCAGATAATGCTGGGAATATATGAACAAATTTCAGAAGGAGTTTTGGAACTGCAGGGCGATGTTTCTGCTCAAAATCACAGAGCCATGTGTTAGCTTCTGCTCCTTTCTGTCTATGTAGCCTTGTTGCAAAGTGCAGCACTGCTTCATGCAGATAGGGGATTTAGGAATATAGGAATGGCCATGTTAGACCAAAGGCCTCTCTAGCTCAGAGGCCTCTGGAACCGTAGTCAGTAGTACATGCTTGAAGAATGCATCTGCTTAAGGCCAAGCATATGCTGACATTTTCTGTCCTGATGCAAATTGGAGTCAGTCATGTGCCATTTAACTCTGTAATTAAGAGTCCTTGGTAATTTTTTTTTTTGCATGAATATTTCTAATTGCTTTTCACACAATGTAAAATTCTAAAAAAGATTCACAGATCATGCATGTGCCTTGCATGAAGTGTTTTGCCTGAAGAGTATCTACTTTTGGCTTGCCAACCACTATGTCTATATGTTAATCTGTAGTTCTTGTACAGGAATAATCCCTGAGTCATTATTTCTATCTACCTTCTTGTCATTCAATTTTTTTTAGACCTTTATTACTATTTCCATGGACTGTTCTTCAAGCAGAACAGTCCTGATCTGCCTAACCTTCTTCATATAGCAATTACTCCACACCTTCCTCCTTCATTGACCTTTATCAGAAACAATTCCAGTACAGTCTCTTGTCTGCACCATACCAAATGTGTGTGGTTTAACCTCAGGCTACTGTGGACATCTTCTGGCAAACGAAGATTTAAATATTAACTGAAGCAAAGTTTGCTCTCTGGTTTCAGAAAAGGTGAATGCTTCAGTTGCAGAACATGTGAGTAGTCTTCTCTTTCCAGTGCTTCAGTGAATGTTATTTAATACCCAAAGAGAAAGATGGAAGTGTCTGTGATCACATCTGTAGCCAAAAGCATTTGGCTTGGAAGTAGAAATGTTTGGACTGTCTGAGCTGCGTGTATTGCTTTTTGTCTGGATGAGTGATGAGGCCTCCCTTTGCTTCTGTCTTTGAAAGACCCTTACTTTATCCCACCATAGCATGAGGGGTGAGGAAGGTAAGATGAAAAATGTAACATGGGACTGCAAACCAACCATCTTTACCCTGTGGGATGGGACAAGTTCACTTTAATTTTACCTTCAGTCTGAACAACTTGGGTTCAATTCACTTGCCTAAACTAAATGCAGAGGTGGGCCTAGGTGAACCTCATGAGGTTCAGCAAGAGCAAGTCCAGCGTTCTGCACATGAGCCTGAACAATCCTCACTATCAATGCAGATTGGGAGATGAGGTGACAGGAAGCAGCCCTGTGGAAAAAGACTTGTGGATACTGATGGACAAGAAACTGGACAAGAGCAGTGTGAGCTTGCAGCCCAGAAGGCAAATTGCATCCTGGGCTGCATAAAAAGATGTGTCACCAGCTGATACAGAGTGATGATTCTGCTGCTTTGCTGTGGTGAAACCTCACCTGGAGTGCTGTGTCCAGGTTTGGAGCCTTCAATATAGGAAGGACATGGACCTGATAGAGTCAGTCCAGAGGACAGCCATGAAAATGGTCAGGGTCTTGGAACACCTCTGCTACAAAGACAGGGTGAGAGAACTGAAGTTGTTCAGCCTGGAGAAGAGAAGGCTCCAGGGAGACCTAATGCAGCCTTCCAGTATCTGAAGAGGGCTACAAGAAAGATGGAGAGAGACTGTTTACAAAGGCCTGTAGTGATAGGACAAGGGATAATGGCTTCAAACTAGAGAAGAGCAGATTTACATTGGATGTTAGTGTGAAGGTTTGGGAGTTCCCCGCCCTCCCACACTTTGTAAAATGACCCAGACTAGCACTCAGTCGGCTGGAAGTTAAATGATGAAACTATATTTACAGCTCAGCACAATGTACAGCAGATATTTACACTATATACAGAATATTTACAGAAATATACAAGTTAAAGGTAATACAGAAACACAACTCCCCTCCCAGAAATCAGAGACCCCAGGAGGGGCTCCCAACCACCCTTCCACCTTCTCCCCACCCCTCTACCTTACCCCAAGGTTTGCCTTACGCGCAAGGTAAATTAGGAGGATCGGCCAGGAGGGGTTAGAAGAAAAGTGGTTAGTGAGGATTAATCAGCAGAGGAGCCAGAGCCCAGAAGCTGCTAGATCTCACCAGCAGCTCCTGCTTCAGCAGGCAACAGAGAGAGACTGACTTATCTATTGTTTTGGTTAGTGTTCCCAAACAATTCTCCAGCAAGCGTATGAGTGAAGTAGACATCATGATGTTTTCCTTTCACAGCCTATAGTGTCATTTTCTCTATTAAAATATTCTAATTAGCCTCAGACCAGCACAGTTAGGAAAAGAAATTGTTAGGAACAATTTCTTTACCATGAGAGTGGTGGAATGCTGAGACTGGTTGCTCAGGGAGGTAGTTGAGGCCCCACCCCTGGAGATATTCAGGGTGAGGCCTGACAGCATTCTGGGCAACCTGATCTAGTTGAGGATGCCCCTACTTGGTGCAGAGGTAGTTGGACCAGAGGACCTTTGGAGGTCCCTTCTGACCCAGACCATTGTAGGATTGGAGACACAGCAGGCTGCCTGGGACACCTGTATGGGGCTAGCAGATAAGGAAAAGGTGCCTTTCTGGAGGGATAGCTGGTAAGCTGAACAGGTGTTTTCAGGGTTTTCAGGTTCCACAGAATACATCTGTTTGTCAGTTGCCAAGACATCTCATTTCTGGCATCTTGGTTCTCATTGTGCCCTGCAGATTTGTCTCATGTCGTACAAATCAGGTACAACACTTGCTTTGGTGTGAATCTGCTTATTTGTAAAAGGCATGCACAAAATCCTGTTTTCTTAGAAGATGGTAGCAACAACCAGTAGCATTTTTAGCTTACTTAGATAGTCAAGTTGGTTTTGGCACTCAGGTCAGTGTCCCTTTTTTTTTTTTTTTTTTTTAATCTACACTCTTGTGACTGTTTCCTTTAAGGACTTCTGGCTTCTTACCTGTTTTAATGACTTTATGGTAGTCATTCAACCCTACAATAGATTCAGGAATCTCTAGGCCTATTCAACTTCACCAAGGCTAGACCTTCCTGTGTCCTTGAGTATCTCCTTACATAAACATGTTCAGGTTCCTGAGATGGTTGTGAACCTGATCTTTTCTCACCATAGAAGGGACTTTGCTTCCCTGGTCCCATTTTGCAGTCCATTCAGGTGGGGGTGTGGGAAGAGAGGTTGCCAATGAAGGCTGAGATAAAACACTTGAGTACCTCAGCTTTCTCCTTTTCTGTCGTTACCAGCTTGCCACTCTTGCTCATCACTTGTGTACAGTTTCTTTGACCTTCCTTTTCTGGCTGACATACCTGTGGAAGCCTTTCTTGTTCTTTGCATCCCTTGCCAAATTCAACTCCATCGCTGCACAACTGGGCAGCGTCTCTATTTGCTTCCCAGAATACCTGCTGATGGTAGTGATCCATTTTCACTTCTCATTTTACCAAAATTAAAAGAAGAATTTGCTGCTTAGAGGTATGAAATCTCTCTTCTCTGCAACAAATATTTATTGATTTGCAGCCTTTGCTGAAACAGAGAGATTTACAGAATTCAATTTATGGAGGGTGCTGAAAAATTGGGAGTCAATTGCCAGAGCTAACTCTTACTCATTTGGCATCACAATGAACTTTACCTTAATTCTTGCATTGGCAGATGTGTTGAGCATGTGCATGCCTAGTCCTTGGAGAGTTAGGGATTTGGGACTTCTAACATTACTTTTCTTTAGGGACATCACACTTCTTTTTTGGATCTAAATTCCAGAAATTTCAATAGGTTAATGTTATAATTAAAGTATTTTTCTTCTGTTCTCTATGAGACTATCTAATCTGCTGAGTATCTAGATTCCCAACACACATGTGCTTCAAACCATGATCTAGAATAGTTAACTGGCTGGCCAAGGAAGTGCCTAAAGTCAAGAGAAAAACAGTGAACTGCCTAGAGCACGTGAATAGGTAGTACCTATTTCTTGAAGGTTGAAGGATACCTTAAAACTATTTTCAGTGGTTTAAGCAGTGCTTACTTGAGTCTTTTAAACTACTCCAGAGTAAAGATAGAGGATAGCACTATCTACTTCTTTAAATATGGTTAGAACTGTATTGATATGGAGCAAACCGTGTCAAATCCTGGGGAGAAGAATTACTTCTCCTGTGTTTCTGTTGGCATTTCTGAAGACTACACCTGTTACTGTACTTTTAGGGAGATGTGTCTTGATGGTTTTTCACTGAAAGAACCATCTGGGTTGTGTTCCTCAGGAGATTTAGACGTATCTGAATGACAGAGATGTGTGACAGAAAGCAGCTAACAGAGGCAACCAGGAGATGCAGCAGTCTGTGCTGATTTGGGCAAAAGAGTACACAGAAACTCTGTTGAGGATGGTGTAAGCAAGCTCAGCACTGGTGGTGACTTTTCATGGGGCAGCAACCTAAGGAACTTCCTTAGGCATCATTTCAACCTAAGCTCCCAAGGGAGGATGCAGTTCTGCAGGTCTGTGGGTGCAGGGATGCCTCGTTGAGGCTGGAGCTGAGGGAGTTGGTGTCCTTGGCTGCAGGAGTTGTGTACTGATGAAGGATGCATCACCGAAAGAGCTGCAGGAGGAGTTCTACAGACTACATAGCACTGGAGACAAGAAAAGGAGTTTGATGAGGTCTTGTCAGACACGTCGTAGCTCTGGATACTTGAACTCCAGCTGTACAAAGGCAGTGCCAAACAGAGTCACTGGTGTCAGAGACCTGTATGATGGTGAAGGTTCTAAGCTTCTGGCTTCTAAATCAGGCAGATGGTGTCTGCTCTGCCTGGAGATCTGGAGCTATAAAAAAATTCAGTGTTGTGTTGCAGACAAGGAGTTTGGAGCTGTGTGTAGAGTACACCCTGAGCTTGCTGAGCCTGAGCCCCAGCAGAAAAAGGAAATCAATACACTGGAGGAGAAGAAATTCTGTTTAGACATAAAAAGCCCTTCCACTATCATGTCACAGAACAACATGCCCAGAAAGTTTGTGGAGTATCTATGCTTGAAGATACTTCAAAATGCGCCTGAATGTGACCCTGAGCAATCTGCTTGAGCTGACCTTGCTTTGAGGTAAGTTTCATAGCAAACAATCTTCAGAGGCCCCTTCCAACCTCAGCAATTCTGGCTTTGTTTGACATAGTAGAAGGTCGTGAAGACAGATCAAAGGAGGACAAATTAGTCAGTGGGGTGATAAATTATGAGCTTCTGGTACCCAGACTAGTTCATTAAGAGCTAGTTAGACATATTCATATGTGGAAAACATCTAGTTTCTGGATCTGGATGAGGATGGAGGATTTAGCTGTAAATCAGGCCTTTTTGGATGATTTTTCTTTGTTTAGGTTCCTGAATCTTCTGTGTATCTTCTGTTACTAATAATTTTCCATCTTCAGGCCTAACTAACCATGCACAACCAAGAGAGAAGTAAAAATGTTCACATCCTTCTCCAAAAGGAAAAAACAAAAAGAGATTTTTGTTTTAAAAATTGCGTATATGTACATTTTTACCTTTGAGGCCATATCATTGCTGTTGCCCTGTACCAGCAGCCCTGCGTTCTTCATTTGAATATGTATGTAAAATGGATGACCCTCACCTTCCCACAGCTGTGCAACTGTTACAACCTTATAGCTTCAAATAATGTTTTGCAGCTGGGGCACAGGGCTGAAATAGTACATGTGGTACTTGCTTCTTTATATATGGTATCCTTCAGTTCTAGTATGTGTCTGCTGTTCTTCAGTAGGGCAAGTACTGACACAGGGTATTTTGCTCCCCTTTAACTCTTACACTTCCTTTTCAACCAGATGGAGAAACTCTTTCCTAAGCCATTCTGTCTCTACTGATATGTATATTGACACCAATGGACTTCTGAGTGAGTTGGCCTGTCAGCAGTGGGTATTTTTCTCCTCTGTTGTCATTGGAATAATGACATCTCTTGCTTTATATGGTCTTGTGTTCTACAACTCAATAATCCAGTGCAACTCTCAGTGTCTGACTGCAAGACACCAGTCTAATTCTCTGGTAAGCCTAAACAAAGGAAATCCCTTGACTTCAGGACAAGAATGTGTCCTGTGTTCTTAGTATTCTGCAGGATAGAGAGCAAAACTGATACCTTACTTTTTTCTTTTCTTTTAAGTCAGCCATTCCACATACCTGCACGACCAGATTCCTTTAAATTGAAGCAAACAACACAATACATAATTGTTTTACAACAGTGAGATTTTATTTGCTATTTTAAATGCTTTCCTTTTTTTTTTTTTTAAGAGGAGAAGAATATAAACCTCCTAGAGCTGAACGTGCTGAGGATGACTTTCAGCTGCTGTGTTCTTAGCTGAAGCCAAGTGCCCTGGAAATGCAGGTATGTTTACATCTGGGTTTTATTTCAGGCCCACCTTTAATAAAGATGCAACAACGATAAAACAAAACACAACATAACATGATAATATATGGCACATAATAAAGAACTGCCCTAAGTACACAGGGGGCTCAATTTTGCTTTCACTCTATCTCTGTGAAACTCCATTGTTCAAGACTAAATCTTTACAATTGTCAGGGTTCCTTGTGGTTCAAAAGGAGACATTTTCCAGAATAATGAGGTCACTGGTTCCCGTTTGCCATTCCACAGTATTCTGTTTATTCCTGGAATCCCTGTTCTTTCAGCAATAGCTGATGTTCTCTATAGCTGTTTTTCCTGGGGGAATTGAGACTTTAAACATTCATTAAAAAGTGAATTGCTATTGTTGACAAAATACAGATGGCCAAGCATGAACTACTGACACCTAGGAGTACACTTCCAGTGCAGTGCATGGTGCTATGGGCATGTGAATGTTCTGGTTGCTTTTACCAAACCAGTATGCCTTTGTTACCAGACTGGCCCTGCTATATGCTCATGCTCCTTTGCCTAAGTATGGCACAAGCTGTTAAAGTAATTTCTTTTAAAAACGAACTGAACTTATTTCTGCTTTTGAGAGTGAGAAAAGATTTGCTCTTTTACAGCAAAACTATTAGTGGACAATACTCCTACGAGGTTCAGCTCACAAAATAATTACATTGAGTCAGAACTCTGCTTCAGGCTGCTGCAAATGTAACACTCAATGGCTCCCAGAGGCTCTGTCTAAACTGTGGGGTGTGCACCACAGCCATGTCCCTGATCATCCAGGGGGGACCTGGCTGGGCCGGAAACCGAGGTGTGGGGGCGGAGGGTGGAAGGGAGTTAGTGTGGAGCCGGGGTGCAGCTGGGGCACACACTCACACACATGGCTGTAGGGGCTGGGAAGTGCGCCTGGATTCCACAGGTTAGACATAGTCATAGCTTTAAGTCAGCCATGGATTTAAATAGTTTATTAAGCCGCAGCCGCCAGACTTGGTCTCTGTAGACTACAGTTAGATGCTACACCAGGCTGTAGCATACACTTGTGTAATCACATCTACTACACTCAGGTTAGCATGGTGTGGAAAAAGCTGGGAGAAGGCCCCACTTTAGGAGTACTGTGGGATAAGCTAAGACTGAAACGATAAGGTTAAACTCCTCAGGGGTTTGTGCATCTTTTAAGCACTACTAGAAATAGGTAATTTGGGCAGATAGGTAGAAATTTCATGTTTGGATTGTTTGAAGCTTAATGTTGTTTTCTGGTTTTACATTCTCTGTTCATCTTCAATGTATTTTTATTTAATTAAACCACATATATATATATGATTAATGCTTTTAAAACTGTTTTTCCGACTGCTTTAAGAAGTCTTCTGGTTTTTTAATTCCAACTTCTTTATTAAAGTTCTGTGGTCCTCCTTTCTCACTCACACTCTCTGGTGTTTTTTATCAGCCTTTTGGTTCGTTCCCTTCCCCTCTAGATGTGGAAAATTGTGATTTGCCATTGTTTCTCTCCAAACAGTTGTGGTATTTCCCATTCTGTTGTGTGTGTGTTTGTGTATGTAAAAGAGAGAGAAGAGGAGATACTCTGAGGCTGCCAGCAAAAATCAAAATTGGAGGAGACAGGAGAGCAGAGGGAGTAAGAGACTGTCTTATTGAACTTGGAGAGGAATGAGGCCCACCTGGGGCTGAACCAGCCATTGAGAAGATTAAGGAAATAAAATAATTATGGAAAGTTAGTGCTGGAATTGTGAATGGGCCTGAGAGACCTGGCTGAGGCTCAGGAACTGGGAGTGGTGACTGCATGAACTGAATCAAATACCCAGTCACTCAAAACCAGAACAAATAAGGATAAAGCAGACACACCGAGAAATTGTACTTTTGTACTTTGACTTGCATTTTTAGCCTTATGATTTGAAAAAAAGATGGTTTTTTTTTTTCTTTCCTGAAAAATGGAATTTGAAAGATACAAACCCGAGTCTATTTGGTGAACCTTTAAAAAGTACTGTGGTCAAATATATGCAGAAGCAAGAACACAGTCTGTAAAAAAAACAAATAGGTCCTCAAATCTCTGACCTTTCAAACCGGAGCAAGGCTCTCAGCATCCATGCGGTGAAACACAAACGGGGTATGCACAGCTGAAACAGACATAGCTGTGAGCTTAAGGTTCCTACTTCTCCCTGGTTTTTCATAAAGAAGACTTAAGGTAATCTCTTTCTAACTGAGTGGGTATTGTCTGCTTCTGAAATGCATAATCCTGAAGCTAATGTTAAAATGTAAAGAACAGGACAATAGCTTGAAAATTCATTTTTCTCATCATCATGACTCTACTGTACACCACAATGAGATTTTAATGCTCTGTCTCTTACTGTGTCGTCTCTGTGTTGCTATTTCTTTGAACTTTAGCAAGTTCATAGAAAAGAAATGCACTTTAATAAATTATTTTCCAACATGCACCTTACTGTAAAAAACCCTTCAAACACTGTTGAAATGATCTACTTTAGTTTCCTAGTACACTTTTTGTAATATCAAATAGATCCGTTTGGTAGGATACGTATTTTTAAATCTTAGATGAGATGTGACTGGAACTTTAAAAACAAGTCCTCAGGTAGTATAAATTGTCACAACCATTAACTTACTTCAAATTCTGGCTATATAAATTATGGAAATAGACCAACTTGAAGTTGGTGGACATGAAAATGAGATGAATGGTACAGCTTTCATTATCATCTATGTGGATCATGGTATCCTACACAACCCTTGTTTTTCACATTTCTTCATGGATATCCCTTATTAACTCCTAATAAGAAATTAGCTTCTATCAGAATGAATGGGCTTATGGTCTGATGTTGCCTGTATAAGCTGCTCAGCATATAAAAAGGTTGTCAGTAATGGGACATATGATAAACAGGAGAAAACTTTCTTATGAATGGGAAGCAAGTTTAATGTGATAAGTGCAATGGACTATCCTATTTTTGTGTTCTGAGTATCAAGTACCATCAGCACTTTATGACTGAGGGATCTGTGGAAGGGTGGAGTAACAACAGAGTAGCAAGGATCTGAGTAGGATTTTTTTCTTCGGGAAAGAAAGAGGAAAAAAAGAAACAATCTCTTTTCATCACAGCTTGCATCTCTGATGTAGTAAACAAAACTGACATGAGAACACATCGTTGTGAGGTGTCACAACTCATGCTACCAATTTTTGTAGGTCATACAGTCTTTACCAGACCACTGCAGAAAGCATGCTGTTTTGAAATGCTTGGAGGGGCCCACCAGATATTAACTTAAGAATTATTGGTTGTGGGTAGAAATAGGTTGAAGGCATTTCCTGCTGTGAACGACACTTGGAAGTTCTCCTTTTGCAGTAGTGTAGAAAACAACAGTAGAATTTATGCAGCATTCAGAGACAGCAGATTTCCCCAGATGCTTCAGAAATCCTGTCAAATTAAAACTGCTCTTCAGTAGTGCTTCATATTTTTGTTTTTATTGGCCATACACCAATAATTCAAGTGTGAATGTAACATGAATCTTATTTACTTGCTGGTGGAACTGTAGATATTGTGGGATACTGCAGTGAATTTCTTTCTGTTTTCTTTCTATTCTGGTGGAAGTTAAATAGACTTTTAAAGTGACATCTTCTGGAGATGTAGTCAGGAGCTATGGACACTACCTACCCTGAGATTACAAGCAAGTCTCCATACCTCTCTGACCTGACTCATGACCAGATGAAACTGTATGTTCTCTTTCACTGATGCATTTACTTCTATAAATATTACCAAACACTTCTGTACCTAGGAGGTGCAATGCGAAAATCTGAAGTTGCATACTTGGGAAGATCTTTCTGTCTAGCTGAGTATGTTTGCTGATCACTCTGTACCTCTGAATGTGAGTCCAGATCATGTTTTTACTTACTGTGATAGCTTTGATGTAAATTGGCCGGTAGCCTCTGGAGGGAGTTTAACGCTACACTATCCTAACAGTCTTTACACTGGGATAGACATAGAGATGGAAAGTTATTGAAACTTTCCTCACCCCTGTACAAGCCCAGGCAATAGCAGGTGAGCAAGCCCTGGATGCCTGCTGTCCTTTTCTATCTGTCAGCAGAAGCTGGAGTTGGAAAGTAGCAGTGGGAGGTGAGCAAAGGTTTGAGTGGACAACCATAATGACTCTAACTATAAATGAGCTAGCATGAAGATTGGTGTGCTGACTGCTCGAGGGTGAGCAGTTTAAGTGTTCATGGAAGGAGGCAGAAGGCATTTTGAATCCTGCTCCCTTTTTTCAGTTGCTCTAGGGAAGAAGCTGCTATGAGATGCCTGTCAAATGCAGCCATGCTAGTGGGACAGGCTTAGCCCTACGTGATGTTATTCCCATTTTTCTTTAAAAGCACAGATGAGGTTGCTAGAAAGCTTTTGAATGTTTGGATCTGAATGTACTTAAGACTGAAAGTTGTGCTCCATTCTTGTGAAAGGCTACTGAGAAGTGCTCTTACACATTTTATTAATTATGCTGTTCCCGAATTTAAAATAAGTGGAGTAGACTTCTAAATGATTTTTCATTATCACCATAAGCTGTGAAGTTGAGTGGGTACTGTGTGGCTGGCTAGCTGCAGAAAAAGAATTTGGAAAAAAAACTTTAAAGATTGATTTAATGATGAATGAGCAATAAGTCAGTCCTCTAGCTTTCTCTTGCTGTTTGAAGACTGAGGGAAGGAGAGATTGCTTGCCTTCTCTGTGTCCAAATATATTCATCACATAAAATAAATTCTAAATTCTGTAGAACTGTGTTTATTCTATAACTGTGTGTGTATGTATATATATATATGACTATAGACAACACTGAAACTTCACCCTGCTTATGTTAATGAGATTAGTTCATTAGTTCACTGGATTTATCAGAATTCCCATCTATCCCCATTGAAGTACTAGACTCCACTAAAGACAGGTTCACTTTTTAACTAAACCTTAGAAATAGCTGAATACTTTATTAATCTTAAAATATTCTGTACATGGCAAAGCATCAGACAATTCAAGTTGGTTTTATGACTAATTTTTGGTGTGCCATTTAGCTCATTAGCGCAGGAAATCAAACCCAGTTTCATTGGTCTGTATCAATGTGCATCTTGCTAAATAGAACAAGAAAGCCATTGGTGTAATGTTAGTACTACTTCTAAGGAGTTGTTAGAATTTACTTGATGTTACAGATTAGCATGGATTTACATTTGGTTGCTTTTAAAGCTGGGAATAAAGGAAACTTTATTTTTTAAAGTTCAGGGAGAAAAACACTTCCTAAGCCCTATCAGACCCTCAAAACGAAGGATTTGTGATCAGGAAAAGCAAATGAACAGCTTGTCTCAAAGCTGTGTTGATTTTAACCAAATGAGGAAAAGCTTCTTTTATTAGACAGGTGAAAATAGAGTATTATATTTGCAGGAGGTAGGGGAAAGAGGATGGTTGACTGACAATGTGCAAATTTAGCTTCTGTCTCTGATTATAAGACGTAATAACTCTTGAAGTTATGGAACATCTGGAGAATATTTCATGAAAACTATTCCAACCAGTGGCTGGAAAAGGCTGCACAGGGCACTTGTCTGTCCCAAAGCTTGAGCTGCGACCATGCCTGCTCAATAAAATGTTTAGGTGTGTTGCAGGTTGCCAAAGTACAAACCCCACTAGGAAAGCAGAAGGTTTCCACAGATTTGGGGGAGTCTTTGATCAGGACCTTACAGTCACTCAAGTAGGACCTACTGTATTATTTGAAAATGTAGGAAAGAGTGAAGTCTGATGTGCTGGATATTTTTAAAGAGTTAATGAACTGACATATGTTTATACTTACTACTGATAATCTTTCTTTGGAAAACTCATCTAGCTTCTTAACTGTACAAAATTGGCATCCTATATGACCTAAATTGGATTTGAAAATGACATTTGGATAAAAATAAAAAATAGATCCCACTAGCTATATATGATCACTTTATTATGTTTGATAAGAATGAAAAGCCAGAGGATTTGACAGTCCCAGAACTTGGCATATAAATGAAATTCCTGAATGTAAATTAGACAGATTAAACTATCCTTTATAAGACCCTTGATGAGGAAAAGGATGCATTTAAAATGCAATAAACTTCAGACCTCCTTCAAATGGCTTAAAATAAAGTCCAGAACACTTACTAAATAGGAACTCTACTGGTTTTGATTTGATAAAAAAAAAAATCATATAACCTAATTTGAAAAAAATCCTGTCACTGTATTCACCTTGCAGAAATAAATATGAAACCATATGGAGAAGTAGATTTCCACAAATGTACTCCAATTCGAGATGAATTAACTGTATGCTCCGTTTGGTAATCAGGCAACAGCAAATCTCTTGAATTTCTCTACAATTATTACAGAAAATAATTTCAACTTCTGTATGAATTCTCCTAAGCAATGCACAGAAAATAATGTGCTTTTGGTAGTAATTCTAAATGGATGTCATAATGATACGGTGTAAGGTAGAGGTGTCATAAGTAGAGATGAGGTATTTTTATGTTACCGAGTTGCAAATATGATTGGCTGTGCTGGTAGAAAAAGCACAAAAGAGCCTTTGTTACACTCTCAGTAGAGCTATTTATACGTTGTGACTTACTGTGTCCAAGGGCTGCTTCCTGCTTCCGTTAAAAAGTAGTCCCTCCAAATAAAATAAAAACCATAAACCCTGACATTACTCAATCCCTGTCTATTGAAACAACAAAAAAATATCACATGTGATTTTGTATTGCCTATACAGAATGTGCTCTCCCGAGTTTACTTAAATACAGTTCCAGATGAAGCACGCTGCGAAAGTGATGCCTTCCGTACTCACAGAAGCAGAAAGATAGTTTATTTGCTTTAAAAATAGTGATAGTCTAAGCAATTAGGTGCATCAGCATGGTATAGCTGGAGCTGGGCAGAAATGCAGCAGTTTTGGATGTTGTGTAGAGCATAAGCTCTCCAGGCAGCAATTACTCTTTCTGTCTTTTGCTTGAATGGGCTAGGGGGAGACCCTGATAAGGCTTCCATCTTCATAAAGAACTAATGCCATAAAGTCTGATGCAAAACATATCTGTTTCTGCACATCTGTTCTTCTTCCCTGTGCCCATGGTGAACCACAGATGCTTAGGTAAGTGGTGTAAATTAAAGCAGCCCTTGCACTCCTCTAAGATTGTGCAGTTAATAGCTTCCTAATGCTCATTCTGTCAGAGTAACAGTGCCAGACCTCTTGTATATTCTTCTTAGCATTTTTTATGCCTTTTTGTATCTAGTATGTGACAGTTTCTCAGTGTGTCCAGGAAAGTACCTTGCTAATGGGCTTGTGCTAGTGAGAGGGGAAAACTGTGCTCCATGTGGGAAAATTTATCTTAGCTGAGCTAAATTCCTGCTAGGGATTGCCTTCTAATGAGGTTGGGATGTGGTAGGAAGCATTACCCCCTATTTCTTTCTCTTTCTACATTATGGCTGTAATGCATAGCCCTTGCTAGCAGACATATAGGACCATGGAGGAAGAAATATTACACTGTGCTGTGAAATGTGTCCTCAGTTGCAGGAGCATGAAACAGAGAGACCTCTGCCCAAGTCCTGCTGGCTGCTCAGACGTGACAGGCCTGCTGGGTTTGTTTAGCCTTGAAAATGTCTGTGCCCTGTGTGTCTAGAAGCCATAGAGCTGGTTGCACCAACTAAGCATTACCTTTCTGTTGAGAGAGACCTACTTATATCTTCATCAGGTTAAGTCTATATGGACTTATGTCTATAAGGACAACTATGAATCCCTCCAAGGTTAATTCATCACCATCCTCTCTTCTTCCTGTATATCTAAAAATGTTCATTAATAGGTTTCACTTTGATTTAGTGGTATTTTTAAAGGTGATATGTCAGGTTTCCTACAAACCACAAAAAACCCAAACCAACCAACCAAAAAAAACCCCAAACCCTAAAAGAATGAAACAATCAGATAAGATTTCTGTTCTTCCCAGTTTTGGAAGACTCATAACTTTTTGTAGTCTCATAGTATTGGGCAATAACCTTAGTCCAGACAGACAGGAGAAAAATGTCATCTCTTCATGCAGATTAGTACTCAATATAAGCACAAATAAGAATGAATAAAAAAAGATGAATTTTAGAAAGTGAAAGTTTTCATTATAACATAAAAATATTTAATAAAATGTCAACTAAATTGAACATAGGTTGTTTTTTTTTTTTTTTATTAGGAGGGTAGAAATTCCACTGTTCATGAGTTCCTAGTCTTCTCCATCATACTAGGAATTCTAATTGTGGTATAACCAATGTATATCTCTATTTAACAAAAAAAACCCCAAAAAACCCCAAAGGTGTTGCTACCTCAGCTATCTGTCTGACTGGGTATTTTTTTCCAAAACACTCGAATGTGGCCTTTGATTTTTTTTGTCTGTAATTATGCCATAGGTTGCCAGAGGGAACTGAATCACTGTTTCCTTGTCAGGAATAGTGTTTGTGGATGGCAGTATTGGTATGAATGGGAATGAAGTGAAAATTGGAATCCTTTAACTGCATCTAAACCAACCCTTATGTACATAGAAGAACATGCACATCTCTGTCCCCAGAGCACCTTCACATCTCTTATTTTAGATGTGTTAATAGCATTTCTAGAGTAATTTTGGCTTAATTAGTACTATTTTGTTTTGAAGCTAAAACAAATCAGAATTTAGCACAATCTCTTAAGAGCCCTGATTCCTTTCCACACATTTCTACATCAAGGAAAACAGGCTTCATTTAGTCTAAACTTTCTGTAGTTTACATTGAAATGCCTCACTGATACTTAATGAAGAAAAGGAAAAAATGCCATTGCTTATATTTATCTTTTTTAGTGACAGCTTCTGATACCGTTCCCGTGTTTAAATGGCAAAACGTACTTAAACTTCAATTTTCACTGAACTATTTTAGTAGCTTCAATTTGTGTTTTTACACATAAATCCTGAAGCTCCTGGTTATTTTTTTTTTTCTTGTGTCAGGGTGAGCTCCCAATAACGTGAATGGAAGTTCAACTTTAGTAACGATAGAGTAATAAAAGCTGGATCCGGATCTCAGGATTTGGCACTTGGACACTAGATCTATTAAGTCATCTTGTCCATACTCCTGCCAATGCAGAATTGTTCCCTTCAGCATAATCTCCAGTGCCTTATTCAATCCAATTTTAAATTACTTGGGTGAAGCGGTTTCCATTACTTCACTTGGTTGAAGTATTACTTATTCCACAGACTAATATAATGCTTTTCAAGATGCTTCATTCTCATGGATCACTTCCCAATCCCAACATTTCCTCCAGACGAATGAGTATGAGTAAGGGTAAGGAAAATGTGTATAGAGTGTAAAGGCCAAAAGGAAAAAGTGGCACAAAGTCCTTCCCCTCACTCCATTTTTTAAATGTCTTTCTCCTTGCTTCATATTTTTGAAGTCTGTCTCTTCATTCTTGCCAGTGAGACTTGGACCAAATTCCCTGAGAGCCAGATCCACTGTGCGTTTTTCCCCATTTTTTGGTATATGAATCATTCCAAAACATTCTGTGAGGTGTGTGTGTCCCTTCTTGTTTATAGCCTATTATTTTTACTTTGTATTTTATTTAGTTCTAGTAAGGCACTGACTTCTAGTGCTTAGTGAAGACGCTTCATTATTCATTATATGTCACTTAACATATTAGCCTAATTAAAAGGATTTTTTTCATTGACACATAGTACACAAGACCAATGAAAAGAATCACTGAGAAAGTAAACAAAGGCTTGAGAGTCCTGTTTTGTAGCATATCACATGTAAAGAGATAGCCAAGGCTTTAAATCACTGTGCATGCAGAATGAAGTTGAAATATTTGGTGGTGTGACTGGAATTCCATGCTAAGATCTTTGTTTCAGTTTTCAGCTGTATGCACAGTAGATGTTGTAGGAACAAAGACTGAATTTGGCACTTTATTGAGATGTAGAAATTCAACAGAAGGAAATAATCTTCCTTGAAAGAACCCCCTATTTCCGTCCTCTTTTTTTTTAATATATATATATATATCTCCTTTAGTAGCTGATCACTTAAAACAGGTGCTGTAATGCATGATTGGACATCAAACATTTACGACAGATAGTGTCTGTGTTTAGAGACAATTTTATGTAGCAGTGCTTGTAAGGCACTTCCTCTCAGGAATCAAGTGGAAATAAGATCATATTATACTCTGGCAGATTATAGATTCAAATATTACAGTTTCTTGAATTGGAATTCAATTACTCAGTTAATTTTCATAGATGTAATTATTTAGAAAGGAAACTTGATGGCTATAAAAATGTTCCTCAAATAGAAGTGTGTAATAAAAGCGATAAACCAAGGATGCCACATGGATATGAACATGCTAAGTCTCATGTTCTACCAGTGGTGCCCATGTTACTGGGCTGTGACAACTATAGTGCAAACATCTGGAAGAAGTTGCCAGTCATTCAATAGGGAGAGTATGGCAGGGAAAGTCTGGCCATGCTGGGAAAAAAGTGAGGGCAGAGGCCCTGAGACAATGGTAAGAAATGGTGCCTGAGCACCAAAAAGCCTTATAGAGGCTTTATTTGACTAATTCAGATTCTCAAACAGAAATTAACTGCAAATGACTCCCATCCATGTGAGTCTGCTCCATGCAGCACTGTTACTGTCACAAGTATGCATTCACCTTTATGAGTTTACAAACCATTCTCTTCACTGAAATAGAGCCATTTTCCTCCAAAAGAATGAGCATCTGTGATTTCTTCTGTGTACAGATGAGGATCCCCCCTCAGTCCAGACCCCACTGTACTGTGTGCAGTTGGACACAGATTTAGTGACAGAGGTAGCGATGTTTTAGAGACATCCATCCGTAAGCACTGCCTGGATGGCATGCACGACTGTCCCATGGTGTGTTTGCATTCATGTGGCTGTGCAACCCTTCTCTTTGCTCAGATGAAGGCTGCATCTGCTCTGATACTTGCACAGCAGTCAAGAGGTTACCTGTTTTGGGGAGCTTGTAATGTAGAGGTAAAACAAGGGCTTTTGCAAGGAAAAGACACTTAGGAATTTTGAAAGGCAGTCTGCAGTATGTAGATTTTCCTCCATGACCTGAGAAATGTGTGTGTACCTGGGATGTATGCTACAGAGACAGAGACATGCTTTGATAACTAGACATATTTTGGCTGCTGGGCACAACCTTTGCTCTTTGTTGTGCCACTCTTAGTCACTGTCTCCTACCAACTGGTGCTGATTTTTTGTCAGGCACACTTGACTTGTGGCACGTCTTCTGAGCACAGCAGAGGTAGCTTGTAGCTTCAGCTGGCAGGAGTTTGGCATATTTGTCTTTGCCCCTCTAGAACATGTAGGTGAGCTGCCCATTTTTCCTGTCCTTATTCTGGGCAAATAGAGCCTGTAGAAATATGCAGTGCCTCGGATGAAGAACACAGAAAAACTTAGGTTCAAGTGCCCTGTCTGGCATATAAATGAATATTTATGATGAACCATGCAGAGAGCTTGATACACTGAGCAAGAAAAGCTCTAGTGCCAAACATCCCAGGTTTCTTTAATGTTTTTGTTTTTCACTGAAGTTGGGTATTTAAGAGACTTCTTTACATTTTAGTCTCAATTCTGTCAGATTGGTAAATTCATTCACTTGCTATTTAGTAGCACAGGAGATGGACAGAACATGCATAAACCCAACATTTTTCCACCATGTAGTAGAAATGATTTGCTATTCTAAGGACAAAAAGCAATGAAACAGAAATGGGATATCACCCAAGAAAAGATTGGAGAGGTGAATAGAACATGGAAAAGTGGGAACACAGGAAAACAAGACACAATGCAGAAGGTATGTCATATAGGAAACATTACATCCTCCTGAAGACAGATATCGTCAAACCTACTATTATCAAAACAAAGACTTCTTTGACCATAATTGGTCATAAAGACATTGGAGCTTTTTCAGGCTAGCCCTGTGCTAAGCTGACATTTGGATTATTCTTACCTTTCATTGAAACTGGTTTTACCAGTGGGAAGTCTGCTTAGAAAACTTTCATGTATTACTGTTGTCTCCAAGCTGCTGTTCACCAGAAGTATGTGCATGGGAGAATGGGTGGGGAGCAAGGCAGCACCCAGAACTGTCCCCAGACTGGTGTACTCCCATCAGAATATGGACTTGTTGAGCGTGTCCTCAAAGCAAGATTCATACTCAAGTCTTCTAATTGTCCAGAAGGTGAACCCTGAGAGAAGGCTGTAAAGTACATTCTTATATTGGTATGACGTGGTCTGATTCATAGAGCTGTAAAACCATAGAGCGATTTGCATTGGAAGAGACCTTGTAACAGTCACATAGTTCAACCCCCCAGCAGTAAGCAGGGACATCTGTAACTAGATCAGGTTGCTCAGAGCCCCATCTGACCTGACCTTGAAAGTTTTCAGGGATGGGTCTATCACCTCTCTGGGCAACCTGTGCCAGTGTTTTACCACCGTCAGTGTAAAAAATTCTTACATCTAGTCTAAATCTCTGTCTAAATCTTCCCCTCTTTTAGTTTAAAACTATCATGCCTTGTCCTTCTGCCACAGACACTACTAAAAATGTTGTCCCTATCTTTCTCATAGGTTCTGTTTTATATATGTTCAGGTTTCTCAGGTGGTCATGAACCTCATTCTTACCATGTGAGAGGTTTTACTCACCTGGTCCTCATCTTGCAGTTTGTTCAGTTGGAAGTTGTGGAAAGAGAGTCTGCCAGTGAAGATCTGAGGCAAAAACACTTGAGTACCTCAGCTTTCTTCTGTCTGTAGTTATCAGCTTACCGCTCTTGCTCACCACAGGGGTACATTTTCTTGGACCTTATTTTTCTGGCTGACGTACCTGTAGATACTTTTCTTGCTATTCTTTACATCCCTTGCCAAGTTCAGCTCCATCTATGCCTTGGCTTTCCTGATTCCATCCCTACACAACCAAACAGTATCCCAGGATACCTGTCCCTGCTTCCTTCTACTGCCTGTGCATTTCCTTCTTGCCCTTTAGTTTTATCAACAGGTCTCAGCTCAGCCATGCTGCTCTCTTTCCTTCCTTGCCTGATGTCTTACACCTGGAGATAAAGAGCTCTTACACTCTGCGGAAGGTCTTTCATGCCAGCTCTGTTATGCTCCCTTCCTGAGGACTCTTTCCCTTGGGGTCCTACTGAATGGCTCCTCGAACAGTTTGCATCCCTGAAATTCATGGTACTAATGTTACTCTTTGTCTGACTGATATCCCTCAGAACTGTGAACTCCACCAGCACTTGATCACTGCATCCCAGGTTGCCTCCAATCTTAAGCTCACTTGTGTTAGTGACCATCAGGTCCACTAATGCATCACCTCTAGTGGGGGTGCCAGTAATACCTGACTTAAGAATTTATCCTGACTGCATTCCAGGAGTTTCCTGGATTGCTTGCAGCTTGCCCTGCTACCTTTGCAGCAGATCCTCCAGGAGGATGAAAGTGATCATGAAGCCTCCTGCACCTGGGGTAAACTTTTGTCAGTGGGCTTACCTTGATTGTGTGGCCTGGAGTAGGCACCAACCACAAGGTTCTTTTTTTGTTACCTCAATCTCTAATTCTTACTCATAAGTGTTTGACTTGCTCATGGCTATTCCTCCAGGACAGTTTTCATGCTCTATGCTTTTATTGAAGTGAAGGCCAGTGCCTCTGCCATTCCATCCTTGCTCATCCCTGTTGAACTCTCTGTAGATGTTTGTTTTCCACTTTTCTGCTTTTAGCTCCCCATGATCTAGCTTTGCTAACAGCTGTTGACTTAACAATTTAACACATGAGCAGAGACACTGGCAGGTTTCCTTTGATAACTTAAAGAAAAAAAATATAATATGATTTTCATCTAATCAGGTATATGGTAGCTATTGCTTTATTTTGCTAGGTTTCCTTGCTTTTTTTTTTTTTTTTTTGNAAAAAAAAAAAAAAAAAAAAAACACCCAAACCCCCCCAAAAAAAAAACACCAAAAAAACCACAAACCACCACCAACAAAAAAGCACAAACCCTAGCAACAACAACACTCCAAACTGTTTTTGTACTAGAATTTGGAGTGCTGTAAGATCATTATGCAGAGCTCTGGCTGGAAGCCGACTACTGAGCCATATACCACAGAGAAGCTGAGGGATGTCTTTGCTTTGTAGGTAGTAGAGTAGAAATACTTTGCAGCAGTCTTTGTTGTGATGCACAAACCTACAATGCAGAATGTAAAAAAGATGACAGAAAGTAGTAGCAGAGAAAAAAAACATTTTTGAAACTCTGTCCAAGTCTCTTGTAGCTGGTGGGTCTTGTCTCAGTAAAGGGAAATCAGATCTCTTTGGATCAAAACCACACAAGTGATCTTCTCTTGTGTGTTCTCCAGAATCTGCAGATGTTGACTTTGAGAAGGCTTTATAAACATCCTACTTGAGGTGATGGAGAATTTGAGTGACTATTAAAAATTGCAGAGGTGATATAATACTTACATTTTACTTGCCTGAAAGGAGAGATGGTTCCACTGGAGCCCAGCTATTCTGCTGATGGCTTGCAATGGAGGATGCAGTGCTGTAGGCAGATTTAGGGAACAAACAGGAACCTTCGTTTCCTTTCATTGAGGGAAAAGAAAACAAGGTACAAGGAGGAATGCTGAAAGCTGCTTTGTTTCAGCTTCATTATGACATGATCCCTGGATTACATTTTAAAAAGTTTTAGTATGTTGGAAGAAATCACTGAGCTCTAGCTGTAGTAAGTAGTTTTATTTAGAACGTGTGCTGTCTGTTCACTAGAGATAGCAGTGTAAACTCTGAAAAGCAGACTGTGCTCTTTGAAACAGGGCACTGTAACCTGATACAGTGCTTAATATTGGAATTAACAGTAACTATGATAAGCCAAATGCACAGTTGTCAAAATCTGCTTTTCACCTGTTTCGTTGCATGCAGAGCAAAGGCATCCTGACAGTCCAGCATATGGGCAGGATGATAATCTGTCTCATTTAACATCATGCTGGTGTTGTGAGTTGGGAGAGTTACTTAGTTTGGTGCTCTCCCCTGAATATCCAGGATCATTTGAAGTTTGTGGAAATGTGAGTGCTTTGTAGTGTCTGCTTTTTAAATTGTAGTGTTCTGCAACCTTAAAACCAGATGTCTAAAATAGTTTATTGTGCTTTCCCTCAAATACTATACAGCACCGGTATGCCCAGAGCGCAAAGGATTACCTCAGCGGCATTGTGTAGGTCTTTGTCTTTAGTTTATGATCTCTGTGATCTATTGTATGTAAACCTTTTTACGGGACTGGGAAGGGATGGTAGGCTAAGTAAAACTAAACACCCTGCTATGCAAAACTTTTAAGGCTCTCCTGTTCCATAAATGGGCACCCTCAAAATAGAAAGCCTTTGGAAGCAGGCATTTTCCTCAAGTAATTGTGACCCAGAGAAATATTTTTATGCTAGACTGCAGAAGATGTTTGCTTTGGTGCTGGCAATAACAGGAGTGATTTTTCCAAGGGATGGGGGAGGTGTTTTCTCCATTCTCTAACAGCCTGAGATTTCAATAGGGAAAGCATAGCTATTTTTTGTCTTATTGTCTTCCAGTTTCTGCATCACTTTCTTCTGTGGAAGACAGTGAAAGTTAGAGCGAACCACCAGTGTGGCTGCTATCCAAAGAGGGCAAGATGCTTCTAAAGAGAAGTGAATGACATGTTACAGTGTTTGGTTCAGGTGTTGATTTAGTTGGGGCAATTAACAAGGCAGGAATTATAAAATGTGTAATTATTTTTATTTCCAAAAAGCCTCACCCACAAATTATATACAGACTTGTTAAATTTGGGTTCTAATTCAGTCAGGAAAATCTTCACAAGGATGCTTATGAGCAATTCATTCATTTAGGAGAAACAGAAAATTGGGAAAGTTTAGCCACAAAATGACTTTGCCACGCTTACAAATAGAAGGCAGCCCAGAGCCCTAGGGAACGTCTGTGCTGCTCATGACGGTGGAGTAGGAATTTCAAGATAGTCCCTGGGTCCTTTGTGGCAGTGTTGGAAATACTTGGTGTCTTGATAGCCATTGAGAGGCTTCTAGGTCTTCCCAGGCTCTAGCAGAGTGCTGGAAAAGAGACAGTCTCTGACCTGATCCTGGTTCCTCTTGGCGCAGAGGTTTACAGAGGTGCAGGCAGATCTTTTGGAGATGTGCAGAGAGCACAATGTTGGTGACATTTCTCACCACGTTGTGAGGCACTTAATGCCTCCTCCTGGTAAACTTGAGGCTCTTAAGTTTCCAGGTACTTCAAGCCCAAAACATCAGCGCTAAGTTGGTCTGACGAACGAGGCAGAACAGAACACATTGTCCAAGCCAAGAGCAGAGCAGAATGTAGAGCAGAGGCAGCACACACTGAGGCAGAAGCATCACAACTGCTTGCAATTTAGTTCCATTAACATTATTTGCCCAAGTGCAGTGCCTCCTTTGGCCACAGAGATTCAGCAATCAGAATGGCATTTGCAAAACTGACCATATTAGGTGAAACCAGGGCTTGATTGCCTTTATTTGGACAAGACACTAACAAGTACCTAAACACCTGTGGGTACCTGTTTATCATTTTGGGAGGGGACATAATGGCCCAAGCCTTTGTTTTCCTCCTGCCCTTGTTTCCCCCATCTGTAGAAGGGTGGGGCAAGCCAGGACATCTAACAGGCCTATTAGCCTTCCAGGACAGGTGTCTGTACCATTGTTGAGTATAATATGTTCTTGTCTTCATGCCTGAGGAATCATGGCAGCAGTAAACCTTATACTGAGTAAAGAAACGTGCTGTTGCCCTACAAGAAAATGCTAATATAATCTATCTAATTTACTGCTTGATTTAATGGTCAGATCACCATTGAACATGTCAAGAGTATTGTAATAACATGGAACCAATGAATCTGCAAGCCAGGTTGTCCATGCTTACCTGTAAGTACACTGAACACCAGGATGTGATGAGTTTTGAGGACAAGATTCTCAGATACAAGGGAGATAGCTAAAAATCCCCCTAAAGGAGTCACACAGGGTTATTTGAAAGGCATTGAAGAGCAGAAGTCCATGAACTCGTTCCCTTGGTTTGCCCTTTCTCAGGAGTTTATTGGTAGCTGGGGAGTGGTGCAGCTGTTTGGTTGTCTGCTCTCATCTGATGAACCTCAACGTTGATACATCTTTAAGTGACGAGATAGGAATGTGCAGAATTTTCATAGCTTGTCACTTTGCTGAAAGATGGAATGCAGAAATTCAAGGTTTTACAGATTAGGGAAGAGTTTCCCTCAGGCATCCTGAGAGTAATATAAACAATATGTAAAATTTAACATTTCCTCTTATATTAAGGGTTTTTAAGAAGATGGCCTTGGCTCTGTGCTGTATGAGGAGTTCATTCTTGTATTTTAGAAAGCAGTGCTGAGTTGAAGTGGCTTAGTGGGGTGGAGGTACAGATTCTACATGGTGGCATTTTGGAAAAGGCATAGTAAAAAATCTTAAACCATTTAAGATACGTCCTTATTGAAGTTATCAGTACCTAGGCTCTTCTGAAATCCTTAGATAATGTCTCCTAGGCCACATTCAGCAAAAGATTAGAGAATTTCTGGCATGGGTCTGAGCCGTGTGAAGCCTGGAGCCTGACTCTTTGTTAGTGCCATCTAACCCTAGAATGACCTAAGATCAGGTGGCCTTTCACTGCATATTTTAGTTTTTTTCTGTGGCCACAAATCTGATTGTCTGTGTTGCTGCGCCTGCCAAAGGTGGGTACTCGTCTTCCTCCAAAGCTTCATCAGAACTATCATATAATACATTCCTCTCTCATCTCTTCTGAAAGGCAGGACTACATATAGCTTCAAGTGCTTTCCTACAGAGAAGAACCCACATACTATACTCACCTCACCGGAAGGGATTTACTGCTGCCCACCATATCGTGGAGTCATCTGGATGAGAATACTTGCCCTTGTCTTGTCTGTGCCCTTTTCTACTAAGTGCAGTGAAAGAAGTTGTAAGCACTGTTGTAAGCCTCACTAGCACAAGGCTGCCATTTGTTACAGTTTACCTTGATATCTCTTCTTTTTCTGCCTGGAAACTTTGGAGTAGTCCATTAATCCTAGACATGCATTTTGCTTCTGTGTATCAAGTCTAGCCCACATACACAAATCAGCTGCTCAGGACACATACAGAAAGTTCATAGTTTCTTGGAGGCATCTGGCCTATGTGCATGTGGCATACATGTTTCTTGCATGGAAAAAGCAAGGCAGCAAACTCATGTATATGCAATAAATGCTTGAGTGTATACAGATACTTTTGTCTAGGTTAAACAACCTTGTGTTCTAGGATTGTGATCCCACATATACAGAACTATGATGGTTCTCAAAGCTCCAGGGAGAGTGAAAGGGCTTTTGTCAGTGTGTTACTTCTTGGCTCATACTGGATAAGCTCTACACACAAGGTCTTTTCCTGACCCTTTCTTAAGACCCTGGTGCCCACACTGGATCTAGACCTAGATGACCATCTGCACTTCCAGGTACCTTTTTTTGCATAAATACCTCTGATAAAATTAGTCTTGGCCCCTTTACAAGCTCTGAAGAAATGTCAGGCTATATGAAGACCAAACCCAAAGTGTTCTGACCTGCCATTCTATTGATAATGTGAGCTGCAGTTCATTGCACAGAATCTCTAGAAGATCATACCAGTGTTATTTAAGTGTTTTAATAGGGAATTAAGTTTCAGACTTTAGACATTGGAAGTTTAATGCAGAACTCATGGGTAAAATATTGAATAGAAAGTCTTTTTTATCCCCTAGTTGTCTTAGAAATCATGTTTCATTAGAACAGTGCAAAATGTTCACAATGAAACACCAGACCACACAAAAGTCACCTGGTGTGAAGTTTTGTTACAGACTAGTAATGGGAACCATATTTATCAAAAGGTTTGCTTAGCATTGTGGAACTCCTGAATGACCTGAACTCAATTTGAAGCATATATGGTGTGTAGCTTTGGATCAGAATCATGCAAAATTCATAGCTTTGCATGGTTTTGATGTGAGGTGTGAATAAACACCAGGTGCAGCAATTTCAATAGAGTTTCAATTTGATCAGGATCTGATCCTCACCCGGTGTTAATCGGCGTAGCTCCATTGAAGTCAGTATTTTGCTCTGTTGTGGAGCTACACCGATTTACTTGAGCTGAGGAGCTGATTGAAATTTTTGGTTTGCTCAGACCTGAAAGTCAAAGTCTAACTCAGTGGGTGTGAAACTATTTGGATCAAAATGAAAGAAAATGTTTGGACAAATGCTTGTGAAGTAAAACTTGTTCTATATTTTGCAGCTGTAAGGTCACAGCCCTGAAATATATGTTCCTAATGATATAACCATAAGTTAAAATCCATCCTTACTTTTTCTTTTAGCCAGTAAAATAACTTTTGCTACCTCTACTTTGTGATAGAAGTTTAAAAGGAAAAAAAGATATTTCTGTTCCAGTCCTATAATAATCTCAAATCAAACAAGTTTTGGTGATAGCTAGGAAAGCTCATGACCTCGAGTGCAGAGGAATGCCTAAGAAACCTGTATTTTGGTTTTTTACTTAGACATTTAATATAGAGAAGTTGAAGGCCTGCAAGTGCTACAAAGGACTACAAACGTAATCCTAAAAATAACCTTTTCCAGGGCAGCCCTGGAAAGAACTGAAAAATTACATCTTTAACTTGCATTTCATTTCTGCTTCCTTTTTTTATTGTTTCCTTTGCAACAATTCCATCAATTCAGATGACAACTTTCCATTGATTTGCTCTTTTCCTTGAACACACCAAATAAAGAGAAAATAGATTGTAATGTAGTGAGCTGCATCTCTCAAACATTGTTAATATTTTTCACACGACTAGAAGGGTGACATCATGTATCTATTATTAATGATCTGTGTGGCTTCACTGCCTGCATCCACACTCATAAGTCAAGGCAGTGTTCCTGGGTGCTGGCATTTGATCAATTGTGCTGTTAAACTGCTATAACTGCCCCAACATGGTTTTAGGCCTGGGCCACTTAGCACTGCCAGGCAATTTTTGGACACAGTTTAGAAGCTGGAATGCACCAGTGACCATATTCACAGCATCACTTAATAGTCGAGGTTGGAAGCGACCTCAAGGATCATCTAGCTCCACTCCCCCTGCCATGGGCAGGGACACTTTCCACTAGGTCAGATTACCCAGAGCCACATCCAACCTGGCCTTAAAAACTTCCAGGGATGGGGCTTCCATGACCCTTTTGGGCAACCTGCTCCACTGTCTCACCACTCTTATGGTGAAGAACTTTGTAATGTCTAATCTAGATTTACTCTCCTCTAGCTTGGATCCATTCCCTCCTGTCCTATCACTACCAGATATCCTAAAAAGTCCGTCACCAGCTTTCTTGTAGTCTCCCTTCATATACTGAAAGGCCACAATAAGGTCTCCTCGGAGCCTTCTCTTCTCCAAACTGAACAACCCTAACTCTCTGAGCCTGTCCTCATAGGAGGACAAATCACGATGCATGCAGTGCTGTGTTTGCAAGGTGAGAGAATTGAACAATACCGTCCAGGACATGGCAGTTGTTTGAAGCAACCAGGATCATTCTGGCATGCTTGAATTAATAGTCCAAATCTACTCATTGTGTCTCATTCTTGGCCTACCAACCATCTTACGCATTTCAATTTTTTTTTTCTCACTCTTCTTTGCATTTTTATGTTTGTTTTGGTCTTAATTTATATATTTAACACCTTCTAGCCACCACATGGCATAAGCAGCATCAGTTCAGGTGTGTTGGAATGTATGTTTGTTGCAGTTGTTAGTAAGACAAATTTTAGGATGCATTTAGATCTTTTGAAATCTGCCAAAAATCCGAACCCCCTAAAAGAACCTTCTCAAGAGACTAGCACTTTTGCTTTTCATACAGACTAATTCAAGAGATTAAATATCAAGATATAAAATATAAAAAATAGCTGGGTTTACAGTGCATTATAGAAGAAAACTGAAGGTGGATATCTAATATGAAAAGAATCCTCTTGGAAGATGAGTAAAACTAAGTAAGGATGATAAGGAAATGTATTTTTCTCAGTGCAATAAGTGAAAACTCTTAGGATTAACACTGGTAAAATGCTAAAGCTGCTTTCTCACTTGGTCATTATTTACTTTCCTTTTCTTTAGATATAGAAGTGTTTAAGGTCTTATGTCCTGAATCTTTACCAACGTCTTCTGTCATTACTTTTGATTATTAATAAACAAGAGGAAGAATGTATACACTTATCAAAACTTTTGTGGGAGGTGTGGAAACAAATGCCAAAAACTTCCCACAAATTTTGAAATCTGAAGAAATGACTTGTGGAGGGCAATTTATTTTTTTTTTTTAATTTTTATTTCTTTTTTTCACCTAAAATAAAGAACTGACAGCATTTACCCAAACCGTAGTGTTTTATGGCAAATGAGGGTGTGTGTGGGGGTGAATACTGGCATTTCCCTGGAACGACTTTCCATGAATGTATTCCATTTGGTCATTTTTCAGTGGAAAAATAACTCAACTCTTTCCAGAGTCGCTTCCATTGCAAAACTGAGAAGATTCTGTCCGTAGACATAGGCTGTGCAGTGAGAAAAATCCTTTAAACTGAGTGCAGAGTTGAGGTGATGATGATGAGCTAGTGAAGTGGCTTGGTGTCAGATCATTTCCAGGTGTAGAACTGCTTCTATTTTACCCCTATCTGAGAACATATTAGGAAAAAAGTAACAAGCTTCTTTTCCTCCCTTTTTGCTTATACTGTTCATCCTGGCAACACTTACACTACATGTCATGGTTGTTAAGCTGTACTAGGTTAGATAAATAGGTCTGAATGTTGTAAGTTTGAGAAAGAAAACTGTTGCAAGGCTGGGAAGTCTCAAACTCATCTCTTTTCCCTGGAGTGGGTGAATGAGGGAGAGCTGGGTCCTGTGGAGAGCACTGGAATTAAAGAGTGAGGTTTTAAAGAGTGAAGAGAGTGTCAAGAGGAATCCCCCAGGACATCCCATTAGAACAGAAACCACTGGAAACCACTGGTGTGGAGGGATGATCCAGTGGTTGACGAAAGGTCCAGGCCAAGAGCTGGGAGATCTATGGCAGCCCAAGGTAGCTCTCAAGAAGTTGGCTGCTTGCCTGTCTGCCTGTCTGGGGTGAGGTTTAAGCCCCAGACCTGTCAAATTCTGCAGGCAGCTCTGTGCTGTTTTGTGAGTTGGGACCGGGTGTTCTGACTCAGTGCCAAGGGCCTGTATGCTCTGCACCTACTGAAGTATTTGGGGTCTTGTCAAGCATTGTAAACTTCTTGGGGTGTGTTCATACAGAACTGTTCTTGCTAGCATTCTGTGCAGAAATATCATTTTAAGAGGTGTTGTGAAAAAGATCACTGGCTGAAAAGTTAATTTCCTGCCCAAATGGATGATGCCTGCAAGGTAAACTAAAAGTATTTAAAGAAACCAGCTATCTAAATCAAACTGTTTCAAAAAGAGTTTACTTTTGTCAATAAGGCAGAATCTTGTGAATCTACACACTTCATAATTTGCACATAAAGTTGGCAGTTTTCCCCCAATTTTTTGGCATTGATTTAATAGCAGAGAGCTGTAGCAAAGGCTCAGATTACTAGATTATATTATGTTACACAATACACTGCAGCATATTTGCTTAAGAACCTTATTCATTTGTTTTAATATGAACCCACACACTGTAAATTACTGGGGATTTTTGTTTGGTTGGTTTAGTTTGTTTTGTTTTGATTTGTTTTTTTTTCAATGCCACAGAAAGTAGCATCCTGAACATGAAGTGAACTGATGTGATGTTGGAAGGTGAGGAAGGGGCCAGATGGGAAAATTTGTCCTGGTAGTTACAGATGATGACACTGCTATTAGTTTAGTAGCCATATTTTGCTCCCGAGTCAGAAATTGTTTTGCTGTGTGGCTAAGTCACAGTCTTACTCACTTCTGCAGCAGTCTGTGAAATGACAATGGGACTTTGATGCCTTTGATATCCTTCAGTTCAAGGTCTTGTGTACAGTTTGTATGAGGTAGCATAATTTACTCTTAAAAGGTATCCAGTGTTTGCTCACAAAGCAGTTGGGTTGGAGTCACTGAAAGTTGGAGTGGCTTAAAATACCTTTTACATAGGGTTTAAAGGGGATGAGAATTCATGTCTGTAAAAACGTCTACATGGAATTTGAGACAAAATCCAAGTTGTGTAGGAAGTGGTTGTCTTCAGTTTAAACAAAGCAGTTCTCGAATCCAGAATCAGTTGAGAAACATTTTTGTTGATCTGGAAAGTGACTAAGAATAAAAAAAGAACAGAACCTGGTTGTGTATTACACTCCCCAGTTTTAAAGAGGAGACGATATTTATTCCATCTAAAAAGGTGTTTCTTGTTAATTGCATGATTAAGAATTTGGCTTGGCATTATCTGAGCTTGTACAGCAAACCTGACTTTGTGTTTTATAGGATTTTAAATAGGATTAGTGTGAAGTAGAGACCAACTAATTAAAAGATGGCAGGTTTCCAGTTTCCAGTTGATGATCTGCTGCTGTTGCTTGTTGCTGTCCCCAGAGTGGGTGGAGCAATACGATCCTCCGCTCTGGGACGTACAGAATGTTCTGTGGTGTTGGGAGTCAGACACTCTACGGAAACTTAGCAGGATCTTGCATCCTCAGTGCTTTTCATGTGCTCTAGCTGGGGAAAACTGCCAGAAAGCCAAACCGAACATTTTTATGGGTTTCCTCAGGCCCTACGTCCACATCTTGTCGAAAAATTAAAGCACACGGTCATGGGTGGGTCTGTTGAACCATCAGGCACTATTATTCCAGGTTTTCAAGGTTGTTTTTTAGCCTGGGGATCCAGTCAGTTAAGGAAGAGCACATCTAAACTCCTCTCTGCAGCTTCTCATGGAATGCTTCCCAAATGCTGTTCAGCAACTCTCAGAAGGCAGAGATTTTGCTAGAAGTAGGAGTATCACAAAAACTTAGCAGTTCAGTTTTATTAATGAAACAGATTAAAAGGTCCTCTAACGCCCTCATTCCCTAATTCTCTCCCACTATCTGAATTTGTAATGCACTTATAACAATTCCTGTCAGAGTTAGGGCTAGGCAGGAATTTAAATCCTACAACCAAAATGTCACTTGTGGTAGCTTGGGGTTCAGTGCAGGTTAGCCACCTAAATATTTACCCAAATTTCTAGATTAAATTTTCAGTCTCCACTTTACTCTGCTAAGGCTCTATATTTATCATTGTCTGACCAGCTAGTTGCAGCATGTGCACTCATCCTCAAACAAACTTTAAATGGTACTTTTTGCCTGCCATGTAGACAGGTTTTTTAACCCCTGCACAGCAATGCCAGACAGGAACTATTTTTTTCTGATGCAATTTTATTACATTCTTTCTGCATCCTTGTCTTTGATGCAGAAAGATCATTCTGGTTGGATAGGAGATAGGAAGTTAGTTAAACTGTGTATTTACTTCATATTACAAAAGTTAGTGTTAAGCCTCTCAAGACGTGCATGCTTAAGAGCAATTTTCTTTCCATACCCTTTAAAAATATTAAACAGTAGATGCCAATTGTGCCAAAACGTTTTTCTAATACAAACTCTGCAAGAGCCAAAATATACAACACATCTTCAGCCAGTGGCATTGCCAAGTGCAAGCGTTCAAAATAAAGCTGTAATGTGACTGTGTTGCATGGCACCACTTAATCTTAGGACAAATTTGCAGAATTTCCTGGCTAAAAGCCCTGAGCTACATACTTCTGCATGACACGCATCTCTGAAATTGCTCCATCCTGGTATTTCAAACCCTATTATTTTTGGGAGTGAATAAGGAGGTGGAGTTTCTTCCATTCCTTTTGTACGTAAATACCTTTTTTTTTTCCCTAAATATTACACAGCCCCAACAATGTTTATGATGAAACTTACTCTGCACACTTACTATCTTCTACTGTGTTTTCCAAACACTTAACTTTTTGGACTTGTGAGTTATGGACATCCCTATATATTAAACTCAGAACTGCAATTTGGTTGCACATATGACTTCAAGGGTGGTCTCATAATTCTTAAATATGTACAGGAGACAATGAGAAAGGGGAGTAAAATGGGTTTGGTTTATTTCTGAATTGGTAGGAGGGAAGATGGTACAATCTTGCTCTGAAAGTCAATCTCCCTAAAATATGCTTTATACTCTGCCCACGTGAATGCTTTAGAGCCTTCAGTTTGCAGCTACCTAGGAGGTTCCTGGAACTGCTAAAGTCTCATTTTGTTCCTTTAAAGTGGAAAAGGGAACCTGGCCCAAATTAAGCTAGGAGTGCTGTTCCCAAGGTATACCAAGCTTTATGGGACTTGAAGCACAGTATTTCAAACTCTTAATTCAGAAGTATAGGGGAAAGCAATCACAACTACATTATACTTCTTTTTCTAAACAATCCAGTGTGTTTTCCTTTTGTGTAAATGTGGTGCAGCTGGCTCTAGTACCATATTTACAGTAAATATCCTCTTTGGTAAACTAAGGGCTTATTGAGGCAGTGCAGAAATAATGTGTTAAAGGGTTTAATCCACTTTCTGAATAGTTACTGAGCGTGAATTTTGTTAACTGAATGAATGATCTGAGCATGTAGGACAAAATCTTAGCAATGCGAAAGATCAGAAGCAAGCCAATGTTTGTATTTTTAGACCCCCGCTTATAAAAGAATTGTGGCTTTTGAAGGAATCCTGACTTTGCTTGAATTTAGTGAAGTAAGATCTAAGGGCTCTTCTGTGATGAGTTTCTTCAGGAGTTCAAATGAAAATATGGAACTTTTAGCCAGAACCTATTGCTTACATTTCATGAATTAATTAGGCACAGAAAAATGTTAATATGTACGGAATGAGGATTACTTTCTTCTCTTCTTTAACAATGTTAAGGAAATGGGATTTTGTTACGGTTTCTATCATTGATGCAATCTGTTTTAAACATCATTTTGTCCTGCTTGCCTTTTTTCTGCATCTTTGTGCATTAAATAATCTTTGGTAGACATGACGACTGTTAAAGTCTGTTTTCATCAGAGGCATTTCCTACATAGATCCCACCATGAAGGATCAAGAAAACTTGGAGGAAAATGCTTCTAGAGCACTTTTCAGTGACCCTCTTAACTATAGCCATATTACTTTATATGACATTTAATTAGTTGATGTGCTGGTTTGAAGCTAATTAGAATATTTTAATAGAGAAAATTACACTATAGGCTGTGAAAGGAAAACATCATGATGTCTGCTTCACTCATACGCTTGCTGAAAAAAATAGTTTGGGAACAATAACCAAAACATTAGATAAGTCAGTCTCTGTCTGTCACTTGCTGGATCTAGCAACTTCTGGTTCTCGCTCCTTTGCTGATTAATTTTCACTAACCACTTTTCTTCTGACTCCCCCGGCTGATCCTCCTAATTTACCTTGCACGCAAGGCAAACCCTGGGGTAAGTTACAGGGGTGGGGAGAAGGTGGAAGGGTGGTTGGGAGCCCCTCCTGGGGTCTCTGATTTCTGGGAGGGGAGTTGTGTTTCTGTATTACCTTTAACTTGTATATTTCTGTAACTATTCCTGTCTATAGTGTATATCTCTGCTTGTACATTGTGCTGAGCTGTAAATAGAGCTTCAGTCCTTAACTTCCAACTGGCTGAGTTCTAGTCTGGGTCATTTTACAAAGTGTGGGGGGCAGGGAACTCCCAAACCGTCACACTTGACAAAACCGTTTGTCATAAAACCCCACTACCTGTTTGCTTACAAGGATCACTGTAAGGAGACAAAGTGTATAAAACAAAAAGTTCAACCCTTAATTCAACACTTTTTCAATTACACGAGTATGACTCTTTAATGCTGAGTTCACCTTCATTTCAGACTCGACAAGCACTATTCTTGAGAACAGTTTCGATCCTCAGATTTGAATACCCTGTACAAGAGTTTCTTTTGCCATGTTCAAATTACTCTGTGGCCTCTTGAGCTACGTTTCTAGCTTGAGCATAGCAATTAGGAACAGAGAAACTTGGGTAGAATGGAAAAGTACTGGAGTCTCTGAGTGATGAGGTGAACATGCCATTCATATTATAATGAATATAATATTCAGTATATTATAATGAAATATAATTTTGTTGGAGCATTGAAAAATTTATATCTGGAAGCACAGCCTTATCTGCTGGTTGCTGCACTTACTGCTGTCTTCTGTCACCACTGTTTTGGCTGCTGCTTCACTGCTTCACTTTACTCCATCCCTCCTCTAAGGTTGCTCTATTCTGTAATAGTTTATTTTGTCTGTATTGTGTATTGTTGTACTTAGTTTAACTGTAAAACTACAATTTCATTTTCTGACTTCGCAAATCCTGAGCTGTGGTGAATTTTCTCCTTCTGGGGCATATTTACAAGAAGTTATTGGGAGAGAGATCCACTCTGACCCACAGCATACTGACAGCTAATGGACTTTTAGCTGCATCAAGTGGCAATGTGGTATCCTTTGCTGTGCAGATATGCACACTTACTGCATGGAAAATGCTCATTCATTTCATTCTCTTGCCCCTGCCTCTGATTTACAGATGACTTCACTGAATGAAAAAGCTCTTTCTGTAATACAGATTTTCTCCTCAGAGAGCTTGATAGGCTTCTAGAACCAAAACTTGTGTCTGCATCGGCATTTATCCTTCCAGGTGAGTTTATCAGGCAGAAACAAAAAAGTGGAAGTGAAGTCTTGAGTTATCTGTTCAAATTCTTCAGTATATCTACCATGTAGTATATCTACCATGTTAGTTCTTTTTCTGAAGAGCCATTGTGGTTTTTGTGTCTTTAGTCTGAAACAGGACTTCCATTAGAAGGTACTGCTGTAATGGCTAGACACCATCTTTCACTTTCCAACCTCAAGTGATTTATGACTAGTGCTTGCTGATTTACTGTTGTACCTACCCTGTCTCTTAGCATTTATAACTATTCTAGTTTCTAGATACTTGCCCACCTCAAGTGGAGAAGCCTTTTATAAGGCTATGCCTGCAGAATTTTCTTGGTTTCCTCTCAGATGACAGATTCTTAATTCCTCTGGCTATCCTAGCATGCCATCTCTATACCTGTTCTAGTGATGAATTAGTTTTCCTTGAATACAAGTTGTATGCAGCATTGCAGATGAGGTCTCCCAAAACACTTAAAAGTTTGCTACTCTTTCTCTACTGTTACCTTAACAAAGCATTGCTTTTGTAGCCTTGTGCTGCCATCTGGTAGTTCCAGAGCAGACTCTTCTGAGTCTTTTCTAAATGAGAGTTTTAGTTCTTAGCCCTCGATGCATGTTTTGCTGTTTTCACTACTGTCACCTCAGTTCACAAATACCCAGCTGGTTCCGTGGGTTTCCACGTTTGCACAGCCTGCAGACCCCATCACTGTGCTCACATGTTCTAGAGTTGGGGTGTTAATCAAAACAGTAAACATAATCAATCCCTTCTGAAAATGTAATCCCAGCTCCGGCCTGACCCTCTTTCTCAATATTAATTTTACACACTGCTTTCTCCATTTTTAAGCTCTTTCCATTTTTATATGTTGAGCTTCATGATAAGACAAGCTTTATTTAGAAGCTGCACTCTGTCACTAAGTCTGGGAACAGAATCTGGATCTACATCTTTCTCCCTGGGAGATGCCTAGCAAATAACTGAAAAATCCATTAACGGGCTTTTTATCTTCTAATTATGCTTAGCCTATGTAGTGGATCAGTTTTCCTGTTAGCTGTAGTAGCAGAGGTGAGGTCAGCATTCACGCTAGGCTGATTCTAGTTTTGCAATGGAGATTTCATTGGTTTTCCCGTAAGTAATTTGGGTTTTGTGTTTTTAAAATTACTGGTTTATTTAGCACACTAAGTGAGAAAACATTCAAAACACATCTTCTAATTAAAAATGCTGCTGAGGCTTTCAGCAATATACAGATGTTCCACATTTTGGTCATGTAACATCCCAGATTTTGATGGATAGCATAACACCCGTCTGAACTGCCAGACTTGAGACTATCTTGTCTTGTACTGTCAGAAGAGCCAAGATGAGTGCAAATTGTGTTTTCTTTACTCACTATAATGTTATTGTTATTGGGTTTTGCTTGCTAACAGTGTGATTTCACAAGCTTCCATTTATTTTAAGGCAGGAGTGCATAACAATCCTTACTGAGTGGCAACTTAATAGAAAACCTCCAGGATTTGGAATATTGGCTCTATCACAGCCATAATGAGTCTGCTTTATTTCATGGTTGCATGTGTCAGAGTGTTCAAACAGCTAACTGGCTACAACTGCAGGTCACTTACTCAGAACCACACTGGGAAAAACATCAAAATGAAGTCCAGCATTTGAAACCAAAAGATTCTTATTAGATCATTCTTCACCTCTGGAATCCAGCACAGTGTCTATTGCCCTCTTTATTAGTAGGTCAGGCAGCTCAAGCAATACAAACAGCACTGTTCCTGGCTTCATCTAAAAACAATCATAGTACCGGGGAGAGTTTGACAGTAGAATCCTGTCTACAAGCAAGTTACACCTCATGTGGGCCAATGTTCTCAATCCTTCAATCACAAAAAATGGCCAGTGACTCCTCTGAGTGGCACAAATAACATTTCCCATGAGGGCAATGAGTCTTTGAGACTCGTGAGTTTTTCTGCTCAGAGTTCTGAATGCACATTAGCATTTGGATTGAGGCAGCTAGATCTGAGCAGGCTCCAGGGCCCATTAAACTTCATCATCTCGAAGTTCACTGGCATGATTGCTATTTAAAAAAAAAAAACAACCACCCCACACTTAAAAAATGAAGGACACATTCCACATGTACTAAGTATAACTTTCATCACTATGAGTATTTCCATATTAAAAAAATGTAAATTTATAGTTTTTGTGCTTTATGAAAGAAAGTATTACATGGAGTTTCCATTGCTGTTGAGTAAGTGCTGGTCAATTTGTACCTTCTCCCAGGATTAATTACAAAAAGAGGAACAGTAATGACAAGTGGAAAGATTTGTTATCTAGATTGCTTTAAAAATAAACAAGATCATAGGGCTGGCCATTGGTCTGGAGTGGTACTAGAGGACAGAAAAACCTTTTTCTGAGTGACTGCATGGGCCTGGTTAAACCCAGTATGTCTAAGAAACTCTGATTAAGATCAGCAGACAAAGTTGAAGAATTAAATAAGTGATTCAGTTTTTAGACTAAATATGTCTTGTGTACACAGGCTTTGGAGCTCTTCAAAGATACTCTGCCCTTCACGTAACCACTTTGGTATTTAAAACCAAGATAAGGGCATGCTTCCATCCACAGAAGTTGTGGCTTTGAATAAAAATCAGGTTTATGTTGGAAGTTACTTATCGAATACTTAAAGGAGATTTCTGGGGTGTGATTTTCACAGATTTAATTGCAAAACACTTAGGTATGATTTATTTGTATTGTTAGTAATAATTAAACACAATGATGTTTTTCCTCACAATTTTACATTCTACCCCCACCTGCCAAACTAAAGTTCAGTCGTGGTCACCTTCCTGTTAACCTTTTCCCTTGAAAACTGATTAGTAATTCTGACTCTTTGTTTTTGGTTTCTTAGCCTGTTTCTAATTCCTGGCAGTATTTTACCTCTCACCCCAATTTAGTTACCATAAGTTATTTTATGCAACAAAGTAAATGCCACTTTAGAAAAAAGGGATTGTGAGTCACTCTTAAAAGGGCCTTATCAAGCAATTTAATCTTTCTTTCTTTCTTTTAATATTTTATAGGAAGGGAATCAATATAAAAACATGTTTATAGTATAAATTTGGGAAATAATGGTATAATGAAAATATTAATATTACTCTACTGTTTTGGAAATATAACTATAATAGTTCTAAAGTAGCATATGAAAGCCTGAAGGTGAAATAGAAAATGAGTCTGACTAACTCCTAACTCTGGGAGCGCAGCCAAGCACTGATTGCAAGGAGTTCAGATCTAAGGGGGAGTTAGGTGCTGAGTGGACATACTAAACATAGTGATTAGAAAAGGAAAGAATTAATAAATACATAACATTCATAAAATGAACCATCAAGGAGATGGACAGTGCAAAAAAAGGGAAGTTCTTGGGCTAGCAGAATTCCTAGTCCGAATTCCAATGAGTGAAAAGGTATCATGTGGACAAAAGCAATATGACTTCTAAAGCATCCTAGGTATCTGCAATATTCACAATATTCCTATTTATAAATGAGGAGGATGAAAGACATATTAAATGTAGTTTAACATCTGACCAAAGATACAGCACTTTTGCATGTCAGCTGATATTCTTGGATGCAACAAAGAAATCTGAATTGGATTTCCGATGGCACAGGAACTTGGAACAGCATGAAAGTCGAAGTTTTGGAACAGCAGTCAATCTAGAGATAGAAGGTGACATCAGTCCACGTGAAGTGGCATAAAGAAAGCAAAAGGAAAAGCAGGAGGGAGCCATTTTATGTTCATACTGCAAACAGGTACAACTGCATCGACAAGATGAAGGAGAATGAAACAAAACAGAGACTGACTGAAGCCCTCAGCCCATGTATTGACAATGAGCCAAATCCTGAAGGTGACTCATTATGGAGACGTAAACAATCCTGGTCAGTGACTCAGTGGTGAGGAAGCTTGGCTAAGACATCTGTAGTCCATATAAAGAAAACAGGATGATGAGATTTCTCTGGGGTATGGTAAGATAAACTATGGGACAATAATACTGCACGTGCCTATGATAGCCTGTAGAAAGTTGGGACATTCTTACCCTTTATAGCTCACGGAGGAATGTACATATCACCAACAAAGGAAGCTTTGATTGGCACTTGCCTGGGGAATCTGAGAGGAGCTCTGGAAATGGATATAGTGTGAATCTTCTGAGAGTCTGTGGAGGAAGGAAGAGGGTGGGTGATGAATATCATCATGTAGAGAGTGAATACTGCAGTGCAGAGAATATTACAGAATTTGGTTGGTTAATTTGTTACATCTTGGAAACCACCATCTGAGTAGAAGGTGCAACTCCTTTCCTATTTTAAAATCTGGCAGTGTGTGCTCAGGAGGATCTCAGAAAAGCAAAATATGGAAACAACATACATTTTCTAGGAATTATGCTTGGTAGGTGATGGAGATGATTTTAAATAAAAAGTGAAGATTGTGCATCAGAAGGTGAAGATTATGCGTCGGTATACTGCTTGAAGAAGTATTCTGGACAAAAAGAAAATGTTACCATTAATAAAAATTAGCTTGGGGTCAAAAGTAAGAGCAGTATAGAATGATTTGAGTTAACTAGCAAGCAAATAGGATGCATGTTGCTTCATATGCACCAAAAGAGAAAGTGGAAGGTCAGCATTTTATAAAACTGCTTACAATCTGTGTGAAGTGCGTGCAAGTGAAACCCTTTTCATGCTATGGTAATGAAACACTAGGGTTGGTGACAGCAGGCAAAGTGCAGACTCTTTTCACTGTTTGTAGACCCAGGCTTGAAGCAAGACTGCAGGTTCACAGGTGTGGAAGGACACAATAGATCAAAGACCCTTAAAGCATTCTTTAATTACAGGTGACTAGAACTAGATTTTAGCAGCTCTATGAAGACTAACAAACATAAACAACATCAAAGATGTTCTGTGTTAGACAGAGAACTTGGCACTCACAGAGTCACAGAATGTTAGAGGTTGAAAGGGATCTCCAGAAATCATCCAGTCGAACCCCCCACCCCCAGCCAAAGCAGGATTACTTAGGGCAGGCCACACAGGAGTGCATCCGGGGGCGGGGGTTGAAAGTCTCTAGAATCTAAAGAAGACTTTTCAACCTCTGTGGGCAGCCTGTTCCAGCACTCCATCACCCTCACCATGAAGAACTATCTCCTCGTGTTGCGGTGGAGCCTCCTGTGTTGCAGCTTGTACCCATTGTTCACTCAGCAGTGAGATACCAAGTTTTGAGTAGCTTGACAATGGCCAGGTGGCAGTCTTGGGTTCTGCAGGCTTTTACTTGTTTTCTTTCGCTACCCATCTATCTTCTGAAATACTACTCTTGTTTTTCAAAAGCTTCCTCATATTATTGCTCCCTGCCATAAAGGCTGCTTGATGTTATGTCACAGCCATTGCTTCTGCAGGAGGGAGGTTTGGCTGTTGCATTTGAATTTTGTAGCCAGTGTTGGGGGAAGTGTGTGCGTGGCTCATTCCCACACCTGTTTCCTCCCTGTGTTTTACTGCCAGGGAGGTTCTCCAGGGCCTGTCTCAAGGAGGAACCTGGGTCAAATGTTTTTCTGTAAAATGTTTCTCTGTATGTCTATCTTCCTCCCTATACACATGAGAAATAGAGGGAAAAGATCATTAGGAAGTCATTATTGAAGGAAAATAGAATGACAAGAGTTATTTTTCTGCTGGGAAGAGTACTAGTCTTCAGCTATCCCTTTTCCACAACTCTTTTTTTTTTTTCTTTCTTTTTTTTTTTTTTCTTTTTTTTTTTCCCCCCTATTCATAAAAATCAGAATCTTTTACAGTTTCTAAGGTACTGTTAGGTAAAAAGTTAAAGTTGCATACAGAGCCTAGAATTCCTCTCGAGAGATCAGGAAATGTTACCTTCTTGGCTACTGCAATGAAACTTGAAACTTCTGTTTTGGAGTTGTGTTATGCAGAGTCCAGCCCTGTTTGATGTGTGGTAAATGTGTCAGTTTGGCAACTAAGCACTGCAATTTCACAGCATTTTCTCCCAATGAATTCCCATTAAATGTAATGCAGGGAGAGTGAGTTCCTGCTCATCATGAGTAAGTGGAGCACAGATTGGTCCTAAATGAACTGGTAGCTATGTGCTTGCAATCCTTCCCAGCTGCTGACAAAGACCTGACTGAGCTGGCTAAGCCAGGCAAAGAAGCAAAGAACTTAAATTCTCAAGAGCTTGAATCATAGAACATAACTTTAAAGGAAAATATTGACTGGGGGTTTTGAAAGAAGTAGAGAGAGATTTGGATGACTGTTGCTTAACTAATATATTGTTGCCTGTACTCTTTCTGCCTTTATAGACTATTTGAATTTTAAACTGGTTTAAATAAGACATTAATAAAAAAAATCTACTTTTGGAGTTACTGTGAATGCAGAGTGCTGATAAAATTCTGTCTACCTCGATGTGAGATAAGGATTTCAAAGGCGTAGTTTTTTGTTGTCAGATAAGCTTTTGGGATAAAATTAATTAGGTTAATTTGGTACAGTTAATTAAGTACTATCAATTCAGTAGAAATCATTACCTGAAATGGATGCTGCTCAAAGCTACATGGAACAAAGAAAGCAAAGCGTCTGATGGAGTACTAATAATTTAGGAAGGCTTTTTTCTTGCATTCATCCAACTGGAAATCAGTGTTGTACATCCCACAAGACACAGAACAAAGAAATGAATGTTTCTCGTTCATTTTTTCCATCAATCTGAAAAGACAACACTGAAGTAAACTGGGATCTGTAGAATTTTGGCTCACATCAGGCGATAATTGAAAAGAGATATATTAAGAGATGCAGAAGAGCACTGAAGGAGAAAAAGGTGTCGCATTAAGAATAAGTGATCTTAATTCTAGGAGATGTACCCTTGGTGGTTTGAACTTGTCCCAAATGCTGTTTCAGCTGCTTTTGTATTCACGGAAAGCAAACAGTTGTTCATCTGCTGAATGCATTTGCAGTTTTCAGTCTTATGATTAAGAACAATTAGCTTTGGAAATCCAGGTAGGGATCTCCAAATCATCTCAGTGACTTGCATTGCCATTAGATAGGCTCCACAGATATATTTTTAAAAGTGAGAGTAAATGTCCAAATGACTTTAAGCACCTCTGAAGACCTAACTTCAAGTGCACATCTTCCTATCACTAAAGCGGGAGCCATTCTGTTCTCATACACAATAGCATGACAGTCGGCACACAGGATGTGAGGCTTAGATCAGTCACCAAGACTGGTCCTCAGGGGACCCAGACCATGAATAACCCTCAATAAGCCAAATTAGGTAGTAGTAAGGGATGACTCCTTAAGCCAGTCTGTTGCTATGTTTCAAACAACCCAGTCTGTTTCTACGCCTCAGACACATACTCCCTGTTAATACCCTGGGCCAGCTACATATTTCACAGTTAGCATCACAGAGGAAGCATGGTTACTAATTGGATGTTGCTCTTGCTGTCCCTCTTGGGTAGTTAGAGAGAAAGAAAAAGAAATTTTATACTGTTAATCCCTCAAAAAATAGTTTTTGCTCTTAACAGGAATTTAGTGACAGTAGACTGAAAAGTATGAAACCATAAACAAATTATGATAAATGAACCATGTTGGGATTTCAGCTGTCACCCCTTTACCCATAGCGTGTTGTAAAACATCACCTTCCATGCAAATTGCAGTTGCAAGTTAACTTTTCTCTAGGATCGAGTCTTTAATACCTCCAATGTGTTCTCATTTGGATTATCTGGACAACTCTGCCCAGTTTTCAAGGACTGCAATGGAGATTTATCAGTTTTGAGGCTTTTGAATACTTTAAATAATTTATGACAGGAAACTTAATATTCTGAGACCAAATCTCTCCCAAATCATGCAAGCTTTATCAGTTTTTATTTGATGATCAATTTTCATTGGGTTTATCCATTTGAAACGTTTGCAGGACCATATTTTAAAACACAATATTAAACATTAATCTTTATATCTCTCTGTCCTGGCCCCAAATGTTGGATTTCTCAACCTCAAGTTTCATTCCAATCTATTTTTGAATCTTCTTACATACTTCAATGATGTATTGCTTATGAGATAATATGAAAATGCAGAGTTTTAAAAATATCCACTCTTGTGGAGGTTTTTGTGTTTTGATTTTTATTCTGTTGGGGCATTTGGGTTTTGTGTTCTTTTAACAGCAATTGCCTGAATTGCTGTGCTTCTGCCACATATTGGACCTCACATCTCTAGGCTGACACCTGTTATTTTTGCAATAGGCACTTTTTAGTTTCTTTGAAGTTGTGACAGGTGTTGCAAAACACAGGGGTTTTTTATATCACGTTGGCTTAGTTCTTATTAAAACCAGAAAATATCTTTTTTCAATTACTTGTTGTGCTTTAAAAGATCTCCTCTTCCCCTTGTACAAAGGAAATGGATATTTGTTTCAGGGTTCGTATGTTAAAATTAAGAAGCCAGGTCTAATACAAACACAGAAGTAATGACCCCTACCTTTCCTGTGGTTTATTTTGTAACTCAGTTGTTATCACACTGGAAAGGAGAAGGGAGTTACTGCATCTTGGCTGAGAGCACTAGTGGACAGGAGCCTTTGGGTTAGCAAATATTTTCAGGTTTTTGTTTTTTTACTGTGTATTTCCTTCAGATCTATCACAGCAAATTCTCCTTTATTAGATGGCTCAGCCTGTGAGGTTAAACTCTGAAATCTTTCAGTGTTTCTTTTTTCCCTTAACTTTTCTTTCAAAGTCAAATTGGAAAGCAAAGGGGGATGAAGTGGGTTTGACCCTATTCCTGCTGCCTTCTGATAAATATTGATTAAAAAAAAACTTGTATTTGATAGATATAACAGAGTACTGGTTTATGAAGAGGAGTGTTATCTCTGTGGTGGAAGAGCATAAGAAAAGGTTTCTTTCTGACAGATCTGAAGCACAAATAACCCAGAGGTTCACATCCTTGGCTGTAAATTCATAGCCAGATCCTTGGGGACTGAAAGACATACGACTTTTTTCTTTGTGATTTCCTCAGAGTTCTACCCTTAATTCCAGTCTTCTCAGAAGCATGGCCTAACACCCCCTGGGTGCATTCCCTGGTGCCTTTGCCTTGCTTGTAAGTTTTTGAAAAACCCTGCCAGATCACGTTGCTATAACATTTTAACCTTGCTCCACTTGGGAATCAGTATCTTGCTCCATATACTAGCTGACAGACATTGATCTTCCTGTTGCCTTTCCAGTATTATGAATTACTTAGATTTCTGTGATAGACTTCTAGAATAATTTCAGAATCATTTATAGAATGATTGCTTGCCTTGCAGCTGCAGTTTATGTGAAAAGTTCCAGTTTAGCAAAGTACTTAAGCATATGATTTAATTTAAACTTTTGTTTTATTCTACGTATTCAGGAAAATGCTTAAATACAGGGTTAGGCACATTGCTGAAGTAGGACCATTGGTCAGTATTTGGAGTGGTGTATTCTCATTGTATAAATAACAATGCGGTGTAGTTTGTTTTGGTACTGCAAAAGCTATCAGTAAAACTGTTAAGTGCTCACTGCTTTATTTACCTCTTCCATTTCATTTTATGGCACATAATATAAATGAGGGAGGATACTAAAATATAAAAGGAAAGCTGACCTAATCTATTTTACAGTGAACACTGTGTGTAAATGCATATCAAAGCAAACTCAGTCCATTTCAAAACTGTAACACAGCTTTGACAGATTCTAAAAGTCATTTGTATTGCTTTATGTGTTTTTTTAAGAATGCCTGAATGAACTTCTGAAAGATACCGTTACCACCTTCAGTTTAATTTCTAAACATCATTCTGCTTACAGAACAAAACTTCTAAATAAAACCCCCCTTCATGAAATAGGTGGTAGATTCTTAGCTAGCATGTTTGAAGGCTTACCGTGCTCAAGCCAATACACCTGAGCCTACCTCTCAGCTGAACGTGCCTGTGTAGCCTCTGTGTTGGAGCCAGATTGCAGCCGACTGGGACCAGAGACACAGAGGAGTCAGGGGAAGTGCCTGCACCTGTCTGCACAGCCCTATCTGTTGTTTCACTGGGTATAATTCACCTCTCAGGGCTGGAAAACTGCCCACACATTTTTCAGATCCCATTAGAGCCTTACATTGAGGACTTAGATGATAGAGAGGTCTCGTGATACCTGTATATTCTGTAATAAATGTTCTTCAGTTATGAATGCATCCACTATACCTGCATGTTGTTCTGAGGTGCTACCCATAGCTACCACATTGCTCTGATAGCTAAAGAGATTACCCTATTAACTAACTGAATAAAAAAACATAGATGACACTTAAACAGATGTTGGCCTTTTCATCAGTAATGCCTGCTGTGTTCCCAAACAAGGTGTTTTCTGCACCAGGTGATACAGAGCAATCACAGATGAAGCTGATACAAACATATATAAAAAACAGTCTACACTGTGACATGAAATATCTGAAATTCTGTAAGAGTATCTGGTGTGTTTCCAAAAGGGAAACGTTGACCTTGGTTTAGCAGCTCTGAAGAGGTTTTTGTTGGGGACGGGAGCGAGGAAAACTGAGGAAATCTTCTTGCTTTGGAAGAATCATGTTTGCCCTCTGAACTTTAAAAAACATCACAGCTATTAAGGCAAAGGTGTAGTGTTTGTTTAAATTTATTTATTTATTTGTTTGTACAACGCCTCTATTGCTACAGCACTTAGATTTGAGCATTGGGAATATGTGTTACATTTACAGACTCATCTGAGGAAAACAGCGTTTTGTGATGTAAAGACAGAAACAGGTTCTTATATTCTTAATAGTGTGCAAACATCGTGACCTCAGTTGGTAGTGTTTAAACTGACATTTATTTTTTGTTTCTTCATTGAATTAGTATGGTTTTGGGTCCCAAAGTTTCCTTAGAAAAAAATTAGTAACTTAAGGTTGTGAAGGAAATAGTCTTTGTAAAGGTGTATTTTATCTCAACCCTGTGAGCTGCTGAGCATTTGTAGGACCTATTAAAATAAGAAGGATTTTCTGAGTTAGGCTGGTATTCATTATGTCACAGTAAGGTTTTAATCAGGTATCATTTGAAAATGCATTTTCTTCTGGCTCTCTGGATTTCTCCTGCACTGCACCCTGTTGTTTTGCAGCCTGACCAGGATACACAGCACATGGAATTTCACCTGTGCCTGCAGTCACTCTTATTTATCCCGACAGAAAACTGCCCCAGAAATGCACCTGGATGCACCTTTAGCTTTGCTTGGAAACCAAACCTATTCAAGTGCAGGAGTTCTTTAATGACCTGGGGCATATGTTATTTGTACTGGGAACTAAAAGTACATCTACTGTTTAGGTGTGTAATGACTTCCTCTGGCTTTCGCTGTCACAAGCAGTGGCCCAACCATTAGGAACATCTGTTCCTAACCACCATCTATCTACTTCTCATTACTGGCAGGAGAAACAGTCTTCACTTAAATCTTGTAGCCTTTCTGTGAGGAAAACTGTTAAAATAATCATGTGCCACTGGAAACGGAGTCCTCCTTTTGGAGAGTTAAAAGAAAATAAGGCAGAAACTCTTCAGTAATGTTACGTGGTGTTTGCTTTAAAATATTAAATTAAAGTAGAATGCTCCATACCCCAAAACAGTAGCTAGAAATGAGCAGCGTCTGCTACACATATCCTGTAATGTTGGTGAAACAAAGATAGGCCTTCTGTTTTGCAGAGTAAATATAAATTAGCTTTCCATTTAAAGAACAATATTTTAATTTTTAAATGGATGTCAAGGCAATACTTGTTAACAGGAGAAATGAAGAGGGTGTGAAGGGACAGGGAAGTATTTTCATACTGTTTTCATTTTCTAATACAATGCCCTTGGAAAAAAATGCAGAGGATGACATAATAAATTTGGAATTCCAAGGTCACAAACAGGAATTCAGACAACAAATGGGAGGGTTTAGGAATGTACATTGTAAAAAGAAATCTATCATATTTAAAAAGAAAAAAATAGTAGTGTTGAAATGTGATATTTACAAATAGATACTTTATGGTAAATGCATCCCTTTCCCTAAAGGATTACTTGATACATTTTCTGGTTTCTTTTGTTGTATCCAATAATGTGAATGCAACTATTAGTTGTGGTTTGGTTTTTTTTTTTTTTAAATTTGGCTTTTTAACTACCGTTGCTTTCTTAATCTTGATATTTATCACTCCACAGGAGTGATTAATTCAGTTTTGGAGTTTCATATGATACAATGGAATTTTCTGCATCTCTGTAGGTAGCAGCCAGGGACATATATTTCAGTGATAAAAGTTTATTGAAAACTACACAACAGGAAGCTTTTGAGNAGAAACAGGACTGCTGCTTCTTTAATGAGATTTTTCAGCCTTGGTATTTTTTTATATTACACCGACTAAAATCATAAAAACCTACTGTACCATGTAAGCTATGCACTGTTGTTAAAATGTGAAGTTTTGCTTTGTAGGCTACCATACCTATTTGTTCCTGTTTCCTTAATATTGTTTTCTCCAGATGTTGGAAGTTAAAACACTCTTGTTTTTTTTTCCAGTGTCACTCTTTGTTACTTTCCATAGGCAACGTTCACCAAAGCCAGGCAGTGGAGGAAATAACAGATGCGTTAGCCTCAAATTATGGGCATAAAAATAACCTTAATAAAATAGGTATTAAGTGACAGCACTTTACAAAAATCCAGATCTAATTTACTCTAGCCTAGAAAGCAATAACTTAAGGGGACCTCAGACATACATCCACCAACTCTATGGTGTATAGAGAAGCGACAGTAGCTCGGATGATGACATTCCCAGCTTGCTCTCGGTGGCGCATTCCAGGAGAGGATGTCAGGGTGTGTTTGTGCTAGACACTGTTCTGCCTGTAGCACTGTTTGCTTATAATTAATATTTCATTATGGACCTACTAATTCTGCCAGAGAAACCCTCCCTCCTGCTCCTTAATAATAATAGAAATAACAACACAACTAAGACTAAAATCATCAGCCACATTCTGACTTTGAATGCAGACAAAATTGTCACCCTGGGTTTACTCTCCTTTTACCAGGCCTTTGGTTCCTGCTGTTCACAGAAAGCTGCAGATGGCTGCCTCAGCAGGAAGCCCTTCCCCCTTCCTTAATGGAACTCGTGGGAATGCGGGGATCCTGGAACCGAAGCCCTCCTTCCCTTCCAAACCTCCTCTCCAAACCCCTACTGAGTAAAAGGAAAAAAATCCCCACATCCCTGGAAACATTTTTGCCAGCCTGTTTTTCAGTAAAAACTTAAATTAACCACTTCACTCCTGATTATAATAAAGATTTGTTATTGAAACAGCTTCTCTTTAATGTACTGAATCATTTCCACCCGCTTATTGAAGTCGTCCATTTGGGTTGAATTATAGCGTCCCGCTTCCATTATGTAATAATTTCAAATAAATGAAAACAGGTTTGAATTCTCCAACAATTAGCAAAGTTTTAGCACGTTTCCCCTCCCCCTACTCCTGGCCAGACACCCCTCAAAAATAATGAGATTCAAAAAACTTAAAACTTTGGTGAAGTCGTGTCCCAAGTTTTCATCTCTTGTTAAAATCATCTCCCAGATTTGCTCAAACACATCATATGGGTTAAGTTATGGCTTCCCTTTATATTTATTTTCAAGTGCAAAATAAAAACAGCTTAAGCATTGTGATTTGATATTAGGAATTAAAGAGTTAAATGCCTGAACAAAGCGCTCCCTTTATAATTTTCGTTAAGGGTTCCACACTGAGCATTAGAGTGAGGTGTGTCTTATAAAGAGGGTGTTTATACTGGATTTGATATAGTTAAGAGATTCAGCTTACATGTAATAGTCTCCTCTAAGAAGAAGCATAAAACAGAATGAGTTCAGTGGGATTTACCGAAGTATAAAATATAGAATAAAAGTTTAATCTTATAGACTAGTATCAAGCACAGAGGAATTCATCTCTTGCAAAACATCCACTGCAGAAAGAGGCCAAATCTGTGGCTGTTATTTTCAGTAATAACCTGAAGACCTCCACCATGCCCTACATTTGTTCTTCTGATTAAAGCAAGCGTGTGAGTCAAGGCAGTGAGACAAGGTCCATAGTTCAAATGAAGTGGACTATATTCTTCATTAAAAAAAAAAAAAATTAAAACTACCCACTATACTTGTGGTGCTTTCACTAATTTGGAGGATTTGGGGTCAGACATGAAGAAATTGTGGAAACATTATGATGCAGAAAGAGAACTAATAGAAATGTTAGATGCCTTTGTTTGCTGTAGAGGGGATGGCTAGTGTCTATGACAATACCTTGGGTACAGAATTTTGAAGTCTACAGTAGCTGTGTTGTATAGATAAACAATAGGTGGAATACAAGATGGTTGTTTGGATTAAAATGGTGACCGATCCAACTTAAAAACGACTGGAAATTCTATTAATAAAGGGAGGTTGTCTTGGACAGCTAATTGAGAAGAATGGGGAGGGGTGGGTGAAGAACTGTTCTGTGTCTGACTTGGGCAAATTTACCTTCAGTTGCTGTCTTCAACGTGATAGCAAAGGTTTTAGTTTCCCTGACACCCACAGAAAAAGCAAAATCTCTTGAGCTGGAATGTTATATATACCACAGAAGCTAGGAAATAGAAATCACACTGAAATGTTTCTAAAACAGTAAGGACCATATGATGAACCCCACAGGCCAGTGGGGATTAAAGCAATGGTTTCATTAGCTTCGCAGTAAGAACAGTTCAGGGAGGACTGTAGATTGGAAAAATAAATATACATCTGCACTTAAACACTGGCCTAAAAAGAGGAACATATGGTAACCTCTGGGTGCCAGCTTTTCTTAATGAAGGTTGAAAAGCCTGTTACATTTGATATAAAGTCTGAATGAAGACATATAAATATTACACAACTTCTTAGAACCGCTGGTATCACACACCAGGGTTGTTACTTGGAGTTCATTTGCTGCCAATAGGGCCGCGATTCAAAATACTATCAAAGGTTGAAAGTTTCCAAAACTGCATCTGTGTATGTAATTGTTAAGGAATCTTTAGAAGTACATATTAAGCCTGAGAGGGCTTAACGGGAGGAACAGGCAACTTCTGAAAGCAGCTGACACCACTGGTCAGCTTGGAAAAAACCACAGCATTCCTGCAAAGCAAGTGAGTGCTGTTTGGTGACAGATACCAGGGCATCATTAAAAAAACCCATAATTACTAAAAATAGAAACTCTGAAAATGCAAACAGCAGGTTTTTGTTTTTCCTTTGCTAAATCTGAATGCTATAATCTTCCTAATAATATGAAATAAGTGGCTAGTGATGTCATCATACTGTATTGTTGTCAAATGATCAGTGTTTGGGCTTCGTGGTTTTCAGAGACAGATTTATTGCCCAAGAGGAGGGGAAAGTTCTACAAAATCCGCTCCATAAAAAAAAAAAAAAAAAGTATTTGTGTATGATCTCATTCATTATGACTTTTACTATACAGCAGGATGAGAAGTGATCATAGTAGAGATACTCAGAAGGTGAAATGTTACTTTAATGTAATAGATAAAACATGAACTGCATTTCAGGAAAGACTAGTAGTTACCTTGGAAATACTTTAAATGTTTTCATGTGTAATGGTTCTCCAAGACCTAGCATACTAATGATGGGCCACTGCACTGAGCTGAAAAGGAAATCCATTCCCATACGCTGCCCCTATCCAAGTCCATTAAGAAATAATGGTTGTAAGATGAAAGTCTTGTTAGGGTTTCACTGAAAATGTTTGGCACACCAGGATGAAAAGTCAACAATCTACTTTTAACGAGAGACACTGGAAAAACTTTGGTTAACATACCACTGAAAATATTAATTCTCCTTAATGGCAGGATGCAACACTGCTTTTTATAGTTTTTGATCCATGTCATAAATTTGGCCATGACAAAGGGATACTCCAGCTTTAACTCACTGGCAGGAACATTAGCTGTTTCCCAACATTAAAAGGTTAGTCCTTTGGATTCTCTGTAATGCAAAAAAGGGCCAGAAATAAAATGACATAGGCCAAAGAGTGAGAGGGAAAAAGAAGCACAGTCGTATGCAAGCTGTAAAAGATCTAATTTAGTGTGTCTTTTTGTATCCATAGCCTTGCTAAGGAGTCTAAATGCAATACAAATAGGAGTATTTGTTTTAAGATTAAATGTAGTGGTGTGATAACAGTATAAATGTAGATGTTCCAGCCACTTCCCCGTCTGTTTCAGGTCAATAGTGCAGTGGGAGGGTCTAGCTCTGTGGGCTCTTTCTCTGTCTAATTGTATATTGTCATATAGTAAAAGAGGGGAAAGTGTTTCTTTTATCAGTTCAGTGCAATGACATTTAGAGACTCTCTCTCGAATCAGAATCTCTTGTCTGAAACATTGCTCCACTTTTTCAGCACATGAACATAAGAGTGGCCTCTTTACTAAAGGTGTTATAAAAACTTGATAATTTATTACTTCAGTAGTGAAGGCGCCTACTAGCTAATACCACCTCTGGGCCTGGTACAATACAATCTATTTCCTTTACAATAAATAGAAGTGAACAATAGCATTTATACACCAGAAAAAAAAAAAAGAAAAGAATCCTTTTTCAGCCAGCTTACAAATACAGCAGTGTTCCATACCCAATAAATTTCAAATACAAACCCCTTTCTAAAAGTTTGGCAAACTGTGAGTGATTTTTGCGTAGGCTTTCACCTCTGATGGCTTTGTCTTTAACAGAAGTAAGTCACTTTTACGTAGAATATTGACTTAAAGATCTCAAAACACTTTACAGAAATATCCTGTCCTGAGACCTATTTTGTAGATTAAGAAGCTTAGGCAACCACACCAAACTGTCTGGCAGATAAGTGGTGAGAATTAAACCGGAGATTCCCTGGATCCCAGCACAGTGCTGTTGTAACTTGTCCTTAGGGGTAAGCATCTGCCGAAATGCCCTTTTTTGATACTTTTGCTAAAGTTCCCTTTTTGGCTCTTATTTTTCACCCATAGAATTTCTTATCCTTCAATTATTTTTAATCAGTGAAGTAAATTATCAACCTCCAGTGACATCAGTTTACCCTGCAGTCTGCTGAAATGCAAAATATGTGCTTCAGAAACTAAAACTAGACAGTGACTTCATTGTAGTCAGTGGACTCTGTCTACCACAGGTCTCCAGCAGGAACATTATATGAGATTCCTGTGACTGTAGCTGTCACTGGAAACCACAGAGACAATCCATGGAAGAAGTTTTACAACCCTAGAGTTTGCAAATCTGTGGGTAACTGCTATGAAATCAAATGGCATGAATTGGTTTACTCATTCTTGCATTTTTTTCTAATTCTGACTTGGGGCTTGGAAGCACCATCTAAGTGAGACATGTGAAGAGTCTGTCATCTCCATGCATTAGAAGCGCTGGGGAGAAAGCAGACTATTGTTTCATGTCTGGTCCTGGAGTGTAATCTTGATTCTATGCACTTGTTTTTTAAAAACGGCTAATTAATCATACTATGCTGGGAGGCTTCTTTGTGATTCTATCCTTAGGGTCAAAGTACTCCCTTATTTCTTAAAGGAATGTTGATTCTTAATGATAAAAAAAGCTTTGTAACCTGTATAAGGTTGATAAGTAAGATTTTAGATCACTGAGCTTACCTGTCACTGTCACAGTGATATTTCTTCTCCATGTTTGAACTGAGACCCAGAGTTCTTTGGCCTTTTTGGCTCATGTTCATTTCCCCCTCCATTATTTTCCTTTTGCCGAAAACCTGCGTGTGGAGGAACCTGAGTGTGGAGGGGAAAATTAAATTTATTTTTTTTTTCTGTTAGCTGAAATAAAAAGGGAGAAGTTTGGTACTGTTATAATAACTTAATTTCTATGAAAAATGGAGATTTTCTTTTTCCTTTGAAAACCTGCTTTTTTATTTGAATTCCACTTTGTAAAATATCAGTTTTGGTCCGGATGGTATTTTCTCTGTGCTTTTTGAAAAAGGAATACAGAGGGGAGAGAAGGAAAGAGGGAGGAAAACTTTGAAAGGCTGGAGATGAAAGACGGATCATTAAACTATTCAGGAGCTAAGACATTTATTAATGGAAGTGTTATCCTGTGCTTTGAACAGAGTGGGGAGCTTAGACTTGGCCTGTCTTGTGACCTCCTTCCTGGCTTCCAGTTGACATTTTCTGAAAGGTCTACTCTGCTGATACTAGTAAGAGGGAGGGAAGTGTTCCAAGGAGTGAGAATATCATGCAATAATTAATATAAGAGGTTGAAAGTTGAGTAGGAGCCTAAGGAGATGCCTTTTGGCATGTACTGTTATTTATATGCATCTTTCCAGGTATCAGTGCTTGCAATCTTCTCGTTTCCTGTGACTCCCTGTGATTGCTGTCAAAAAAGTTATAAATTATGACTCTCTCTCACACTTCAGTTGTGAGGGTTTTTTTCCCTTTTGCTTTTTAGACTATTAAAGAAACAAAGGAAATTAGATTATAAAAGCCAAATTAAAATAACTTCAGTATTTCCACTCTGAAATCTATCTCATTTTGCCAAGCAATTCACTTCATGTGGTAGAGTATTTGATTCTGCATAGAGATTGCAAACCTGCATGATGCCTAACAGTAGCCTGGAAAAAGATTTCAATGGACAGAAAACAACTTAAAGATGGTTTATTTTATTTGTTAATCATTACTTTCTTTTGTATGTTTTCTTTCTAACAAGTCTCTGGCACAAAGATAGCTAGGGAAGCACAAATATTTTTTGGCCACTTGTTCTCTCCAAGTGCTGTCAGGCTCATTGGTCTGTATCCTTGTGCCGGGAAGAGAGATAGACTATTGGTATTTCAGGTACTCTTTGAAGGGTCCTGGAAAACTGCAGCTGTCTAAAGGGATTTGGAAATAGGCCTCAGTGGATGGGGTCTGGGTGAGACTTCTGTCGACAGCTTCAGCTCCTCAAGGCCAAAGCTAAAACTGCGATTTAACAAAAGTGTTAGCTTTTGATTTTTTTTTTTATTTTAATCTATTTTTAGTTTAAACAGCTAAATGGTCCCACTGAGGACTGGGAATGACATGCATACTTTGGACCTGCCTGGGCATTGTAAACTAAGACAAAGTTGGCCTAAGAATTGACAGACCATCACAAGTTTCACAATCAAATAGTTTAGACCCTACTGTTTCAAATTCCTTTCAATAACTCTTGAGTTATTGCCGCCTGGTCAGACAACAAACTGGCTGACTTGGTTAATCCTTGCCACGTTAATTTCTGTGGACAGTGGCAAGCAAAGTGGGGTCCACAACCTGGCTGACTTACTGCTGACAGATGATGGCTCAGAAGTCTTTTGGTTAATTGTATGGAGACTAACAGAGTGTCTTTTAGAGCAAGGGTGTTGCGTCACCCAGCCAACAGAAGAAAGTAACTGCTTTATACAGCCAGAATGTTCTCTTTGGCTAGTACAGGAGAGGCTTAGTATCCTGTTTCTTTTCTTGGCTTTCCATAAACATCTGGCAGGGATGCCTATGTTTTCAATCCTCCCACTAAGTTTATTATTTTCTTTACTTGGTTTAGACAGTGTTGCAATGCAAAGTTTGGTTGATGACTTCTCTAATCAAGCAAGGCAGTCACTAATAAGTGCTAATCTGCAGTAGATTTCTATGGACACTGTTTTTTAACATGTCAAAATCGCCCTGAATTCAGCCCATGCTAAGGGCATCCATGGGGGAGTTGCTACAAACCCTATTGCACATCACTGACTACATGGACACAGTCTGGCTAAAGTAGAGAGAAAAATTCATGATTTAACCCAATGATGTCTTTACACAAAATGTATCTGGTATTGTGTGGGACACAAGAGGTGTGTGAGAAGGGACAGCGAGCATATCAGAGTAAGGCATCCTTTGGATATGCACTGCTAGTGCTGACTGCTGTGGATCTCACCCCACACCCTTACAGCACTTGCACAAAATATTTTGATTCTCAGCAGCCAAGTTGTGTGAAAGAGGAGCTGCACAAACAGCAAATGACCTCAAATGATACAGAGCCGATTGGATTAAAAATGCTGGAATGATCCTAGCAGGATCTATGTGCCATGCAAAGATCACTGCCAGAGTACTGCAGGAAACTACTGCTGGACCCCGTGTCAGGGCACTGTGGGCACTGCCAGCCCTGACTATCTCTGACCAGGGCTTTCCCATCCTATCCATGGCCCAGGACCCCATGTCTGCACCTTAAGACTATCCATGTCTGCCTCAGTGATGTTGCAGCAGGACTAGTCTTCAGTTCCCTGTGTCCCTGCCTAGCCATGGCCCTGCTGAGCCTACAAGCCCACCCTGGTCTCTTCCCCAGGCAGGTGCTTCATGCCTGGGACAGGAGATGCCCTCACTGGCTTGAGTGCCCACTCCCAGCTGGTGGTGGAACAGACCCAGTCTGCTAGGCCAATACCACCTGTCCCCTTGGAGGCCCTGGCAGAGCCCGTGACTCCTGGTGTACCCTGACACCCATATCTGTTACCAGTATGAAAGTGTGAGATGAAACGGGCAGGGGCCAGAATATGGTTTTATTTCTCTCCTGTCTTAGCACCCAGTCCCCATCTGTGGTCTGAGATGTTTAGGAGAAAGAGAGAAAAAGAAAGAAATAATCCTGTGTAAAGCAGAAATTAAGTAATTCTTCCTGACTTTTATGTGAGGAATTGAAACTTCAAAGCATGAAATGTATCCCATAACCTTGGACATGGAATATCTATGGTTGTACCACAGATAAGGAGATGCAGGGCACAGGTCCATCAGTTCAGACATGGGAAAGGACTGGACTTCCGTTTGGCCCAGTTTTTTCTCACTACCTTTTTTCTACGTCAATATACTTTTCTGTGGAAAAAAAAGGCCAAAGAAATTTGTCTTAGAGCCCAATGAGAACAAACATCTTATTAGAGAGAGAGTTGGTTTCACCTTAGAAGCTTGATGCTGTAGTCCCTGACTTTACTTGTGTTTAATCATCTCCACTGGCAAGCTATTGTCATGGTGGTTAAGGATTGAATTTTACTGAGTTAGTGTTCAGAAAATGAGTCTTGTGAAGTCCTCATCGAAAAGGCTGAAAAACTTCTTGTTATTTTGTGCTTCAGCTTATGTCAGATAAGCAGCTCTCCTTAAGCCTGGGATGAGAAGACTTGTTTTCCAGACCTTGTATCATTTCTGTGACCCTCCTTTGAACTCCAGGATTTGATATCCTCCCTTAAGAGTAGACGCAACTACGGTCAAATGCTTGCCTTGTGAGTGCTCTGCATAACAGCAGCTGAGTTACTCCCTTCTCATTGCTTAATATGTTCAGTTTTACACATCCAAAGACCGTAGCTTTTTGTCACTGCATTGCACTGACATTAAGCTCTTCAGAATATCTTTTGTGGTAACAAAAAATCCTGATGACCTCAATAAGGCACAGACTTCATCCCTAGTATTTAGATATTAGGCAAGTCTGCAATTTTCCAGGTTTACAGTCCCACGCTCCACCTGGGAACCTGGCAATGTTGGAGCTTCTGTTACTAAAGCCAATCTCATTATCTATAGTTTGAAACCTATTCAAAATAGATTAAAATGAGAAGTTCCAGAATAACTATTCCAAAAGTTCCAAAGTTACACTGTGTTCATAGGAGTCCATTATATTTCTGTCATTGCCCCAGGGCTGGAAGGAAAGCGAGTCCTTCACATGCAGGGCTTCAGCAAAATAATAACACATTGGGTGATGTAAACTAGAAAGGTAACTTGATATGTTTGGAGTTTCCTTACCTTTTTCTTTTCATTTTCTGTGTTAATTAGTTGCTTGCTTTCTTTTCTCACACTCTAAAAATGAAGGAGGGCTGCAAATGAGTGGACACAAGAAAAACATAAAGCTGAAAACAAGGAAAATAATTGATATTAAGACTTGATAGGGCTAGTTTGGATGAGCTACCAGTTCAACCACTGTCATGCTTATGTACAAAGGGATGAAGCGGAAATGGGAATTGATTACAGCATTGCCAAAACTCTCTGTTATAAACCTGAGGAAATAGCTGATGCATGTTTTTGATTCAGGCAGCTGATAAATTGTTTGCTAAATACCTGGAGAACCACTGACAGACCACTCAAATTGTTTTTATACAGTTTTTCTACTTCACAACTGTATGTATTTTTATGGTATCCCTCCAGTTTATTGCAGAAATGAATATAATTGTAATCTGAACCTCCAGCAAGACCTAAGACCCACCAGCAATTTTGTACTTTTTTATAGCAGTACTCTTTCATGGCACCTATTTTGTCTTTGTATTGCCAGGGACATTTTTATCCCCCATTATGCTTATATGTGCTTAATGTGGTGGGACTGAAAAGCACATTTTCAACTGGTGCACTGTAGTACATTAGCATGGAATAATCCTATATACTCACATAGAACTGGGTGGGTCTGCAGCTTCAGGACTCCAAATGTCCAGGGATGAATGAAAAATCTCAAGAAGACTGCTTATTCTCTGCATTGTTTCACATTCAGCTGTAAGATCATACAGATGTCTGTACTGATAGCCAGTATTTCAAGAAAGAGGTCTGGATCAGACCTTTCAGCTGTTGTAGAATTTTCTCCAAACTGTTCTGTGAATCAGTTCCCTTTACTTGAATTTCTTACTACTTTACAAGACAATCTGTCCTATACATAACACATTTTGCACCGTTTGCTGCAGTTAGAGTTCCTAGTTCTTCCAATATGGGGCAGCAGTTGCCAAATCCTGGCAGAGGAGAGTCACTTACTTCCATCTGTGAAAATATAGTCCTCTTTCTCTGTGTAGGCAGAGAGAAGTTACTGAAAAAGCCACTGGGAATATGGAGAAGATGGAGTTTGTTTTATTCTTTCGTTTGCTGGCAGAGTAGAAGTAATGTGGCTCGGGAACATTTCAATGTCCTACATTCTTTATTCTGAAATTTACACGTTAATCTTTCATATGATGTAGTTTCTGGTCTGGCCTGTGATTCATCCTTTGTTTATTGGAGGTGTTTGTAACTCGTCTGAGTTGTTTTCCTAGCTAATTCAGCATTCAAGCCACATTTGTGTTTCCTCCCAATGGAAGCTGATGCTTTGCTCACTAGGTGCCACTGCGATATTTTAAAAGACTTCTGGAATGTATCATTTCTCTCTTTTTTTCTCTTCGTGGAACTTTGTTCCACCCTCGGATCATATTTATCCCACACTCGGAGGGATAACAGATATATGTGAGACTTCTGTATCCAAAAATATTTTTGTTCTTCAGTATAGAAGTTTAGCAGCATTTGCTCATACTTACTGACAAAGGAAACTTAATAAACCAAACAAAAAATGATGATTTTGGCTGAGTCTTTCATGGTTTTGACTAGATTCTTTCACTAAGCAAATAGATTGCTAAGTCCAAATTTCTTTTGCTTGCTTCCATCCTCTGACAGTCTTTTCACATACACCCTTATCATCTTTGATTTGTACCTTCTCTGCTTTGTTTTTATGCTCAATTCTATGTTCCTACTTAGTTTAACTCTTTTCTCAGTCCTTCCAGAAGCATGGGACTGAAATGATGTATGTACCCTCTTCTACATGCTGCTCTATTCTGGAATGGCTTGTCTGCTTTGATTTTGGTAAAGGGATTTTCTTATACTTAATATTCATACGTTTCCTATAAAGAATAAAACATAAAAACCCCATAATAATAATAATCCTGACTGGGTGCCTGCTTTTAAACAAAGCATTAGTTTATGGTGTTTATTTTTTTCTTTTCTTTTTTTTAAGTCTGCAAAATCCATTGCCACATTTTCCACAAGCTCATCTTCCACACCTATCAAACTGCAGCTGTTACATAATCAGTGTCCATTTGGTCAGCCAACAGTAGAAATGTTTTCATTGAGACCTACACTGAACTCAGCATAATAGCAAACAGGTGGTCAAATTAGAAGAAAAACAACTTAAAAAACCCCAACAAAACCAACAACAAACCAGTGAGTGTAGCAAATGAATATTCAGGTTCTTAAATGCTGATCAAAGGGTGATTAAAAATCAGCTTATGTGGACATATGCTTTGGGAAGAGAGCTATTGAAATGTTCCATGTCTCGTGGGGAGGAGTTAGTCACTGATGGGAATAGAAAGGAAAACTCAGCAGATAATTCAGACTAATATTGTTTGGTCATTTCTGTTTTCATTATGCAAATGGAGAGAAGGTAAACTTTTGCAGATGTATATAAATATACTTAGCTGAAAGCATCCAGGCTGCAGCGTGCTCTCAGAAATCTGCTGAGCACTGTTGCTAAAGCAGAACAGAAGCATGAACAGCCTCACTTTTACTGGACAATTTGGAGATACACATTTTATTTGATTGAGCGAGCTTTCCTTGCTGCTGGATGAGTGAAATAATCATTAGGAAAGAAAACAAAGATATGTAAAATGAGTTCCATTATCATAAATATCACCAGAGTTTCACAGATAAGCACATGTATGCCTGTAGCATATCCATGGTGAAACAGAAAAGCACTAACAACTTAATATGGCAACATACAAATAACTTATAATGGTGGTGCCTAATAAACGTATGTAAGTAGAAATAATGATAAGAGAACAGACTTTTGGTGTGCAAATAAAATCATTGCCCAATAATTTTATTAATGTTAACAAAATGAACAGTACTGCATCAGCTGATGGAGAGGGCCCGAAAAAATCCTCACTTAGGTATGGCATTAAATTAAGAAACTGCCATAAAACTGAACCTTCACAAAGCTTCACTGGTGTTTGTTTACAGAAGAAACATCATGAAAAGTGCTTAAACCCAGTCCTTTGGCTGCAGCAATGAACCTACCTTGCAGCAGGGCTGCAAAACTTGTTATTTATTAAGAGCAGTGATAAACGCAGTTAACTATTTATTTAAAAGTTAACATTAGAAGTGTTTAACAAAGGGAGAGGAACCAGGAAGCTCAGTTAAAGTTGCACATCTGTTCTGAAATCTCAGCATTGTTCCTTTTATTTTTCTCAGCAGCATGGGTTCAGGATGGAGTTGTTAGGTTTAAGTTAGAGTTTCCTGGCTTTTTTTTTTTTTTTTTTTTTTTTTTTTTTNAGTATTTTTAAACATACTTTCACAAGGGTTTCCACTGGTCAATTCTTCTCTCTTTTTCCTTTTCCCCCAAGGTTGTTTTATACATATGTAATCATTTTACAGATGGCCTCCAACAATTTGGAACAAACTCTTTCCAGGCTATGAGTTCCAAGCTAGGATAACCAAATACAACTTAGTCTTTTCTGTATTACTGTTTCAGTGTTTTTCCTGTGTTCAAATCATATTACCTTCTTGGGAAAGAAAATCTCTCCAGGAGATCCAACTCCAGGCTGACTTCTGCAGATAAGAAAATATCTGTCTTCCTCTCTCTTCTGCTATCTGCTTGCTACTGCTGTATCATAATATTCCTCACCATAAGTGGCAGCATACAGCTGCTCCTTCTCTTTTCTCTTAGATCCACTATTATGAATGGTACTAGCTGAAAAAAGGTGGAAGCAAACCCTCCTACCACAGAAGAAGCTTTATGCCTTTTTTTAAACTCATCAAGAATTTCTTCTTAGTTGTATGAGAGTGAATACGAGAAGTCAAAACCAAAATGTTAACATAGAAATGTTGATCTTGAGTCAGAATTATTCCCCCCACTCCCTTTATAAGGATAGCTAAAAAACATTTTAAAAAATTCCATTAATTTGTTTTATTGATTTGATTCTGTTATTTATTAATGATTCTTTTCCTACCTCACCAGGATAAACTGTAATGATGAGCTGAAGTTCCCACGCTTTCTTTGTACCATCCCATACCACCCTCCTGTGATATGTTGTGCTCTTTTTTGAGCTGCCTTAGAGTAATCCTGCAGTATCTTATGAAATTCAAAGCTGAAGTACAGGAGGGTGACTCTGAAGTGAGAAATTTCAAACTTCATATTTCTTGAATAATGTTTTCTCTTTTCTCTCTGATTCAGAATTGATTCAGAATTGATGTCAAAATGATGGAACTTGGTTTTATGCATAGTCTCAGTGCAATAGTGCAATGAGACTATGCTGTTCTTACACTTGTATTGCACAGGCCCTATTTAAAATTCCGTGCATGAAATTCATTCCACGAAGTAGCCAAAGGTTGCTGCTCTCTCCCTCCTGGTGAAGTTCTCCGTAGCGCTCCCTGCTGTTGTGAGGATGATTGTCTTTCAAACACCACCTTCCAGGACAGGACATTTGTCTGACTCTGGTTTGTTCTGATCACCTTTTTCAGACAGCTTTCCTACACTGTATGGAAGAGCGACTTACTGGATGAGAGAAAGCAGCTGTAGCTTTCAGGAAAATCATGAACATTTTTTAGGCTATTGATAAAGTTGTGAGATAAAAAAAAAATCCATTCCCGTGGCGTGGGATATTAAATCTTTTACACTGCATGTTCAGATTGACTCTGAGAATGTTAATTATTTTCAGTGGTGAATTTAGTGATAAACTCTTAGCTTCAATCAGTTGGTACAGGTGCCTTACTGCTCTCTACAACTACCTCAAAGCGGACTGTGGCCAGGTGGGGGTTGGTCTCTTCTCCCAGATGACCAGTGACAGAATGAGGGGATGGTCTCAAGCTGCACATGGGGAGGTTTGGGTTGTACGTTAGGAAGCAGTTCTTTGCAGAAAGAGTGATTGGAAGTTGAAACAGACTGCCCAGGAAGGGAGTGGAGTCATCAGTCCTGGAAGTGTTTAAAAAAAGGCTGGATGTGGCGCTTGGTGCCATGGTTGAGTTGATTAGATGGTGTTAGATAGTAGGTTGGACTTGGTGATCTCAAAGGTCTTTTCCAACCTGATTCTGTTACTCTGTATGTAACCATAGCCTAGAAGTGGTTTTGAAAGAACTATTTTTTTTTTCCCACAAACAATAGAAAAAATGAAAATGGACTCAGTTCTAACTGCTTCTTGACTTAAAAGTTTTTCTATTATTCCTATTTTACTAACATATTAACCATTAAAGGCAAAGCTATGCATTGTTTAATGTGCCACTATTGTGTAAATCAGTTTCAAGGGGAATTTAAGGGTACATAATTTTTAAAATCAGAAGTGAGTTCACCATTTTAAGTTGCAGCAGCAGTTTTTACTTGAGAAATGTAATTACAATCTGTGGTTACAAATTTTTTGATGAAAGAATATACATATATATGTATAAAAACAATTATTTGTAGAATTAATTTGTGGAAGTCTCTTGCTTTCTATCATTCTGGTGTGTGTGCACACCATATGGATCTCTGCTTTGCAAAGAGAAATTACCCATCAGATAGATGGATAAGATTATCTCCAATTCCTGTTAAAGGGAGCTAAGTATGCTGATCGTTTGGATATTTTTGAATATTTCAGCCCAAGTGAGTATGTGGTCTAACTTTATTACTGTGGGAAAGCCACAGGCAACGTTTTCAGTTGTGTAAACTGATCCAGCAACTTCAGCTTTGCCGATTCCAGTTAACTGATGATCTGACCCAATGTTTAAAGGATATTAAATATATCAGACATACAATAAAAGTAACTGTTGATGGACTGTTTCTTACAGAACTCAACCTCAGAGAATGGGCATTTAAGCCTTTGGTAGTCATTCAGTATTTCAAATGATGGTTGAGTGCAACAGAGCTATTCTCATCTATGGCAGCTAAGCATCTGACACGGTGGTTCTGAATGCTGTTAAGACCACTTGGCTGTTTCTCTTTATTGTAGTATAATACGAGAGCAGTGGGACAGTTGGCAAGCTTAAATGGCCACAAGATTACTATAGATAAGAGGAAATATTTCCAGAGCACATAATTGACTGTTGGGTAGTATCCTGCCCCCTAATATTTTAAGGCAAGGAGATTAAGATTACCCAAACACTTTGTCCAGGATAAAAATATAAACTGGTCCTGAACTCTTCTGCTTCACTTCCTGAACTGACTGCAAGTTTCTGAATGCTAGGTACATGCCTCCTGTTAGGCATAACGTTGCTTTGTTTTCATTATGGATGAGCACAATGGTGGTCAGAGGAAGAAGATTCTATTTTTCTTTAAATCATTTGACACTTTTCCCTGTGAGAGGAAATGATCCTGGCTCAAAGGACTCATCAGTCTGACCAGAATTAGCAATTTCCAAACTATTAGGTCAATGAAGGGATTTACTGGGTATCAATTCCTCAGCCTTTTAGGCAGTTTTAAAAGAACTCTGTTCTGGCATCTTTCCAAATTTTATACTGAGCCTGGAATTTCAGCCTCCAGCTTTTCACTCCAGTTCACTGGAGTTTACCCAGTGATCATTTGATGTTGATGTTTTGCTTTGACACGGTGCTAACATGATGTGCTGAGGATGGAGAAAATATCAAAGAGCACAAAAAACTCTTTTGCTGTTTAAAAATATTTGAAACTAAATCTAAACTTCGCTGATAGCTGAATCCTTTCTTTTTGTGATTTTTGGATCAGATAGACTTTTTATCCAAACTATTTATCCTAATCAGCAGTTGGAGGAGAGGAATGTTAAATAAACTATTTTATTCTGATTCTTTCTCTGGATGTTTACCAGGCTGTTGACAAAGGCCAGAGAATGTTTAATGACTTGGTGGGGAGACTTGAAACAGAAGTGGGGATCACACTGGATGCTCCTTATTTGCTTTCTTTCACAGTGCAACAAAAGGGAAATGATGACAGACCACCTCTTGATACCCAGTTTGATTAAGAAAATTTATCATGTTCCTTGTCATGAGTTCAAGTCTCCCACATCGAATAATATAAACATTCTCAAACAAAGCCAGAAATAGGCAGATAAGAGTCAGATGTCTCTACTACAGAATCGTATTCAGTCCAGAAACGTGAACACGACCTCAAAATAACTCTCATGTAGAATTGAGGAGGATTTAAAAGTACTCGAAAGCCTTGTCCTTGTGTCATCAGCTCAGGTCTTCCAGTTTGGTGAAAGGAAAAGTGGCCTCCTCCATTTCTTAAGTCTGTACATTCCTTGAGCTGACAATAATCAGACACATAATCAGGAACTCATTATTTCCTGGAACTTTGAATTTGTTTTCATTCTGTCAGTTCACATATAGAAAATTATCCTCCAAATTAGAACAGCATTCTGGCAGTCACATTAGAGAATGTTACAAAGGAGATAAAAGTGGCATAAAGCAAAAATATATTTCAAGCCCGTGTCATCAGATTTATCTCACCAAAGCATGAAGAGTAGTTTTTGACATGAAGACCTACGTATAAACAAAAAATGTACACATTTGTTATTTGAAGAATTTGCTCTGTTTGTGGGTTTTATGCACTTCTGAGCTTGCACTCCAGGACATAACTAAAAAAACATTTCTGTAGTGACTTACGGAAATCATACGTTCTAGTAGTGTATTGCGGATGCACTCGTGAGGAACAAAAGACGCCTTTTATGAAGCAAAGCTGAAAACCTGCACTTCTATTTGCAATTTTGAGTGCTGTGCCTGTATGAATGTTTCAAGGAAGGAATGAAGAGGAAATCTAAGATCGTGGATAGTATTGTTTTTGTGCCATAAGAACACTCCAGATGGAGACATCCTCTGTCTTAAATAATGGCAATCTCCACAAGTGTGATGCATCCATTCGATGGAATCCTTCCACCTGAAGCCAAAACTTTTTAGAGCTTCAGTACGACCAAACTATGCTTTGAATTTTGAACGACCAGGAAACAGAATAAGGATTACATTCAGTAAACAATGTGCAGAGGCAGATAGTTTTTCCAGCCCTAGAACCAGGGCTTAGTGGCTTAGCTCTTCATCTCTGGAGACCTGATTCTCATTCCAGGGTAGGCAATAAATAACATGCTTGTTTGGTCAAGTGGTTATCTTCCGTTTGCCAACTTTCAGGATCCTCATTGTACATTGTAGACTGGCTTCTTCACAGGTTGATTATCTCCAGTTTAGAGTAAACTCCCAAGCAGAATTTTTAGCACACTCTGGTAGCTGAATAGTCTTTATAGGTGGGTGGTAGAAAAATAACCTTTATTTTGGTGCAATACATATGGTAGACATGTGGCAGAAAACAGAAAATGACAGGGGATTTTAAACACCATCAGAGGAAATCAAAGGGATAAAGTCAAATGAAGCAGATGGGCTTATGATGTTAGTGAGAGTTGATTTGAATCTTTAGATAGAAATTACATAATCATTTTGCTTACTAGATCTCTAGTCTAGATGTAGAATTTTTTACAAGAAAAGATATGTCTGATCTCTGAAAATTCCCAGTGCACTAAAAAAAATTAAAGTCAGGCAATGATTTTTTAGATAAAAAGGCACTGAAGGATGGATCATAGCTTCAATTTAGGGAACATGACTTTCCCAGTTAAACTTCTTAGAGTTCATTCATGCAAAAGTATGTCAGAATATTTGAAAAGGTATTTCCATGGGTAATGTTGGATTGTTTTGCTTGGAAATTTTAAAATCTGTAACTATTCAGAACTTTGACCTAGGGGTGAGAGGTCAGACAATAAATATAATTAAATGGTGAGCATTTCTGGACTACAGATATTTCCTCTTTCTGTATGAGCATTTTTAGGTGCGTATATTTTCAGTTACAGTTCTTTTATCATATTCCCTAATTCAGTAACTGAGAACCCTCTGTAAGATACTGAGCAATAGCATGAACTATTTGTTTTTCAGATCGCATTCTCACAGGAAAAAGTATGCTTAGATTTGTTCTAGAAGAGCTTATTTTGATTTGTTCTTCTCTTTTTTGATAGATACAATTATGGGTTTACAAGTCCATCTGAAAGAAATGTGCTTTGACCTCGGAGTAAAAGGTGGTGAGATTTCTGAAGTTTATTACTTGGTGAGTAGCTCACTTCACAGTTTTGAAAGGTCTGTGAGAAAATCTTGTCTGTTGCCTAGATAAACACTTTAATTACTGTAGAGAGCTGCACTGTTCCAGAGGAAGACAGTTATTAAATGCAGTCTTCATCCCAGACGTGAAACAGTTGTATAAATGCCCTGAGACATGGACATTGGAAGAGAAGTCCTGAGATTGATATAATGCTCTGTGATACTGAGTTTTCTCATGATGACTTCCTATCCTTTGCCTGAAATTTACTCTAAGTTTATGCTCCAACCAAGACAGCGTTTTCACTATGTATTTAGACTGAAGATTTGCTGGTAAAAGATTGGGATGTAATATGATGTAGAATAGAGCAGGACTGGATAAGAGCCTTGAAAATGCTGGGGAGGACAGCAAAGAGATTACTTAAAGAGCTTTTCACTCTTGGGTCTTCCAGTTTACACTGTAATCTTCCAATATGACCTAGCTGAAATCATCACGACTCATACCAGTGAATTTATCCTTCTTTAGATATTCATAAAGGTCTCCAAAATTTGTAAAACCTCTCACTTGTACAGTAGTGTCTTCTCTAAGACAGTGCTTCAGTATATGAGAGAATGAATGAATTTTTGCCTTTCTTGGCCTACTTTGATTGTCCATATTCCAGTTTTTTGTAGTCTGGGCTATTTAGGCTTATGTTGCCAAAAAGCAGTGATATAGGCTACACTGGAAATTTTTATTCTTAAAGAACTGGGTTGTTTTGTGGTAACAGGTGTTTTGTGAGTCAACAGTGACTTCAGCATTTCTCTCTTTCCCTGGGTAAACCAGAATATTCATGTTTGGAGTGTGGATGCTCATTTCTCCTTTTGCATTTGTTGAGAGCTCTTGGTATTTTGAACTTTAATATAAGGAAAGGGGTATGGTATCATAAATAATTCATCTGGAAGAGTATCCATCTTACTGACTCACAGGAAGTAAAGGGCCTATATGCTATTATAAATTGTGTGGATCCGAGGAATTGAGGTTGTGTTTTTGCAAGAAGTGGAAATACAGGGCCATAACAGAAGTGGAAGTAAATTCCAGATCATAAAAGCAAACTTGCATTGGATTGAAGATTGGTTTGATTCATGTACTGTGTGCCAATACAGAGATGTTTGGTCTTATGACAAGGAAAATTTAGATAGGTTGCCCTTAGATAGCAATCAGATAAACTTTTGTAAAACAAGATCTGTGAAAAGTGTTGGTCAGAGTGTAATACTCCACTAATTAGTCCAGAACTTGTGGATAGTCATGCAATTATTTAGCCATATTAGCAGGTCCAAACTGATCAATGTGGTTAGATACAGAACATAGAGATGTGTGTAGGTTACTTGAAAAAAATGGAAACAACATATGTGAACTGGGCATCAGAACTGGAAATGCAATGCAAAGGGAGTAGAAAACCAATAGGAAACTAAATTGTCTATGACTTTTTCAGTTTGAGAATTCTACTGTTTTGTGCACTATACCTACAGCAGTAAATGAAAATGTGAGCTTTTTCACTAGGTAGCAGTGCTGAATGAGAGGGAAATTACTTGTGCTGAGTACTACATTTAAGGTTATTTCATGTAGTTATTTCAGTGGAGGTATGAATATTTCTGACATGATAGTGTTTGGATGACATTATGAATAAGTATATGCTCCCAGATTCTGTAGACATGCACTTTAAAGACATAAGGCAAACATTTAAATCGGAGCTGGAAGGGTGTATGGGAACAATTTCCAATTGTATAACACCATGCAGATTTGGTAGCAATGTTCTTTATTATCCATCTCTGCGTAGAGCTACAAGGTCTGATACACAATGGCTGAATCTACAGGGCACGGCACAGCCAATTACTTTCGGAACTTAAGAAAAGGGTGTTCATGCTGCCATTTTGTCTTAATTTTTGGGAGGGATTAGTGAACCTAGGAAACATAAAAAATGGAATCAAGCAAAGTGGTTTTGATTGGTACCAGGGAGTCTACATCGATCGCTGAAAACTTGTGTGGTGGTAATCATCGGAAGGCTTTGGGGAGTAGGAAGTTGTTTGCAGCTTGCAGTAATTGTTACACTCCCACCAAAGTTAATGGGATATGAATATACATAACTGTTCCTTTGCACCTTGGAATGTCTTTTACACTGCTGTTTGTTTATAGGATTATTTTTTTTTTTTGGTAATTTTATTTTTTTACTATAATTGGAGTCAGTAGGTTTAAAGGGCATTACAATGATATTGGCATGGACTATAAAACTTATCAGATGTTCACTGCTCAGAAACACAATACACTCCCTCTCGCACTCTTTGATCTTAGAACTAGCAAAAAGAAAAGGGGAAATGACACTTAGAACCTTTTGTTTCAGACCTTTAATTTAGTTTTATAACACACTCAGATTGCATACTGCTGTATCTATTTAGTAGATCAAGAATCTGCGGGACAGAGCGGTTAAATGACTTATCCAAGTTGCAACAGAGACTCAGTGACAGAACTAGAAATAGAAGCCAAATGTCTTACTTCTCATTTCTTTGGTCTAAACCATCAGATTCAAGATTGAAAGTCAGACAAAACTCAGGAGCTTGGCTTCTGAGAAAACTGGTAAGTAGAGGTCAGAGATCCTTATGCTTACAAGTGAATTTGTTTCTATTTCAGGTGCCAAGATAATAAAGGAGATATGTTATAATGCAATTCATACTTTTGCATGATTATTTTAATTGGAAAGTGCAGAAACCAAATCAAACTTTGCAAGGAAGCATGCTACTTTCAATGCATTTTTTTAACTCAGGAGAGGCTTTGCAGGTTTAGGATGGAATTTCTGGTTTCTGAAACCCAGCACAGAAACACTGGATGTGATGATGGCTAAATGGTTGTGGTGCTTACCCTCAGTTTGCGGGGAAAAAGGCTTGGACCGCATTGTATTGATTCAGGATGGCAATTTGAGTCTGGCTCTTTCACATCATCTAGGGAATTTGGTTATTCTGGTGATGCTCTTCTGCTGTTTACCTTCAAAATACTCTAAAAGTTGTCTGTTTCATCTAAATACTGCACAGGAAAATCTTCAGAATTTTTTTTTTTTTCCTTTCCTTTCTATGAAAACACCCTTTCTCACCCAGATTCTAATATGGCTCCTTCAATAGTCTGGTAGTAACATGTTTAAAGTTCAAAGCCAGCAGCAATCTAAATCATCATTATACAGCCTATATAAAATATCTGAGCCATCAAGCCCAGGTGTTTACAACACAAAAATCGTTACAGTAAATGCAACACATTTCCATTAGTTTTTGACAGTTTTACTAAAACAGCCAAAACCTGAATGGACTTTGAGCCAGACATCCTGCTCGATTGCAGAAATCACCTTTTCTGTTCAGGCCAGAGGCAACAGAAGGCAGGAGCTAAGCCCAGTTGTGATGTGGAATAGGGAAGGAGGAGTGGAGCTCTGCAAACCATATGACTGTATGCGGCCCAGAGTTTCTGGTGTGCTAAGTGATGCTAACTGGAGGGGAAAAGGAAAGAGAGAGCACTGTAGCCCTCCCAAGTTTCCACTGCAGTCTGCCCCTAGGAGGAAACCTGCTTTGTGTGTCCAATGAGGACTTCTAGCCTCTAGTACTGTTGATTATGTTTATTTTTTTTTTTTAATTAATTGAAAAAAGAAGCTAATTGGATACTGCATCCACGAAACCAACTTTGTAGTTAACATATTGGGATACTTGGACTGGAGCCAACTCTGTATTTTACTTTCTGATTTTTGGAACATTATGTCATGATGAAACCAGAGAAAGTGTGTAATAGATCCATCCCCTTGTTATCTGTGATCTTACTAGTTCCACAGCTTGCAAATCCTCCAAATTAGGTTCACATATCAGCACTTCAGTAGTCTTCAGCAACATCAGCTTGACACAACATAACAAGCTTTCTGATACTGAAATGAATGGTTGCCCTCTTAGCAGCAGTGTTATAAAGTGAATTTCACTTTCTTTAATGACTGAGAAACTTTTGTTCAAGTATTACAGGAATTTATTTCAAATCCTCCCCCTACTTTTCTTCTGCGTGTGTGTATATCTGTGAATTAAAGTTTGTCAGTGAATGGTCTCTTTCTCTGCAAAAAGCTTCAGCCAGCTGAAGTCTGGTATCAAGTGGAGAAGTCCTACTGATCTGTATATAAAAGAACAGTGCAAATGTATCTCTTCAAAAGTTAGAAAACCAGCATTGTTTTTATAGATAACATCGTCTTGGTCTCCTCATGCATGAGAACTGCAATTAGTATGGTTGATGGCATAATTGTAGACGTCACTTTCAGGAGGCACACTGAGCACAGGATGAACAATCCTCTTCCTGCAGCCTTTGCCTCATTTACTGGACACCTTCTAAGCTGTGCAGCAAGCGAGGCGAGGGACTGAAGGACAATGGGCTCATTCACTGCAGAACACTGATTCATTTCTGCATCACCTTTCACTCTGCACAGGGAATGAAATGGAGGGGGTGTCTGTGGAAAAAATAGTATGTGGTTTGTGTAATTAAAGATTCTATCATAATGTACAAGCACGAGAGAACTGTAGAGGAGTGGAAAAGACTTTACTTGATTTGCAGGTTTCCTAACTGTTGTTGTATGTGGAACACTGGAACTACTGGAAAGGATGTTTGTGTCGTACATGTTTTGAAGTTGTAGTACCAACAGTAATTTGAATGTGTAAGGTGAATAAATTTGTACAGGATTTTCCTTGTCAGTAAATGTATTTTTATCAAAACAGAAATTTTTGTAGGAAAGCTTTTTTTTTTATATATCTTTCTTTTTTTCCCTTTCTTCTCTGAAGATTTCACAGAAGATGGAAATATTTCAGGACTGCCAATGTTTCATTTCTGCCTCAGCAGAAGCTTAGCAATGACATACAGAAATTGTTGCTTTGGATCTTTCAAGCTTTTCTTCCCAATAGAAAAGATGCTGTGCATCTGGACTATGTTTTCCATACTGCATGGCAGTCAGTCCCTAGGGATCCAGGCTAGCAGAGAGAATAGATCCTTTTATTTCAGTGTAGATTTGACAGATCAGATAAAATATGTTGATACAGGAATAATGAAATAATTCAGCTAAAAAGCTGAAAAGGAATAAAGAGAAAATGTAAACTTTTGTCTCAGTTATAAAAAAAGAAATATCAGAAAATCAGACTTGACCCCGGAGTGGAAAGTTCCTTTTTGATCAGCTGTGCCACTTGCAGATTAGGCAAAGCAGATGGTTATATTGCAGATTCTGACTGAAACACACCGTCTTATTTTTATCTTACTTCTTTTTAAATGATTTATATTCTATTTCAGGCTCTGTGTGTGGTCTGGACAGGGCCTCAGTAGAGCAAAGACTTCAAGACTTGTGCCAAGCTGTGCAATGTTCTGGTGGTCTGATATGGGTTACTGCTATTTTCTATTTTAATAATTGTTTTAACATTATAAAGCTGGTAGTTAGTGTTTTTAATTTAACTGCCCATGAAGTGTGAATGTTAGGTGGAGCTGGCACAAAGCATGATCCAGAATTAATTAATAATATTAATAACAGGACTGGAGCTTATTTCCCTACAGAAAATCCCTTCTCTAGGACTAAGCAATAGACTCAGCATTTGTTCATATGTGTTTCCATCAGCATCACAAGCCTTAATACTTTGTGTAGTCTGTTTCCCTTTAACTGCTCCTTCAGACTGGGATTCACATGCCTTTTCTTAGCTCAGGCTGGTTTTGTAGCAGTGCCAACAGCTGGGCAGCACTTTTAAAAAAGAATGAATGGGGTTCCAGTACCCGAGTAGTGGCACACTGCTTTCATGGCTGTTCCCCGTAGGTTTGACTGCCAAGCAGTCAGCTACTGGTCATTCACAGAGAACAAACAATTGAAATTCAGATTGGAGGTTTCTCGTGAACTGCATCACAGTTTTCTTAGTCTAACAGTGAAATGCTTCCTCAAAAAGCATCCCTCCTCCTAATGTCACTGTCAGGAAGGTTATTCCAGTCCTCCCTGCCCTAGGTGGATTAATTGACAGAGGTCGCACTTGTCTCAAACATATTTGTACCTGGCCTGCACTGTGGTGTGCCTACTGGCACAGCAGCTGCAGCTCCCTGGCTCAGCATGTGTGAGAAGAGACTTGGGAATCTCATCCAGGACAGGCCAGTGGGCTCTCATTATCCATCCATCTGGACCCCAGATCATTGCAGATATGACATGTGCAGTAAAGGCTGCCACACAAATACGTGTTAGGAATTCTGCTCATTTCATTTTGAGTTCTAGAGGTTTGGATTCACTCTGTTCCTTCATCTGCAACAAACAAACACATGTGTATGTGTACACACACAACTGCATTTATGTGCTGTATTTACCTGCTCACCCACTTACACTCTGATTAGCTTCACTGAACTTACTCCTATGGAAGTCCATCATTCAGCTCCCATGTGCTTCATCTCTGTGTGGTTGTTATTTCCACTCCTATTTCACACTGGCCCTTCTGTCTCGCTGACTGACTTCAGTGACATTTACAATGTTCCAGAAAGATGATTTCTCTCTTTATCTCTTTGTTAAATGAGTGCTGAGACTACGTGTGGGGGATGAAACCTGACAGTTCAATAATGGGAAGCAATTATACATCATACACCCTGTAGCTTTTATATTTATATTTTATATTAACGATTGCTGTGAAACGTGAAGGCAAACCTTTGAACAAAGAAATATATAACAAGCTGGGACAAGTGTGGTGAGGCAAATGTCCATGTGGAACAAATATTTCTATAAACCAATTCAAGAGCACAGGAGAATTTTTGAGGGACTCATTTGCAGGACATAAATACTGACCTTATGTAGTCTCTACGTACAGGAACTTTCCTTAAAGTTATACCATGAAGTACAGACTAGAGTTACGTAGAGCCGTAGAGAGAGTTGACTCACAGGTCCACAGATTGCATTGGGTTGGAAGGGACACTTGGACTCTTGAAACCTTGCTTTATCCTAGTCTCTGAAACCCTGAGATCAGGGATCATTTGGGGATAGCCACACTGTCAGACTTTAGACACTCAACTGAAGCACCAGATGAGGACTAACCTTTGCTAACTCCTTATATCTACTCAGTGGATGCAGACTTATCTAAAGACCACTTCAGAAAAACTACCTGGCAACTGCCTGTCTCTTTCTAGCCTCTGTGGAAATACCAGGAGGAAGGCAGGATCCTAAGTCAGAAGGTTCAGATACATGGTGTGAAATGCTTATGTGATTCCACAGTCTTGTCCATTACAATTTTTTTATTCCCTCCTCTCCCAAGTTTAAGTCACACGCAGATGTAGCAGAGCAGTTTTCTCTCAGCTTTGAAAGCACAGGCACATATGACATTGCATGTATTTTGGGTGAGACCCCTCTAGTATATTTGTTGTACAGTTGTCTGAAATGGTGGAAGAATGAATGACTAAACTCATGTCTTACTCAAGGCAGAAGACAGTACAATCTTGATCACTGTTTGTTTGAAAGAATCCATTACTCTGAGGAGGCTGAGTTTATGTAATTCATTATTTAGAAGTTCATGCATTGTGGGGCTCTTTGCACCCTAAACTGGTGACTGGCTTTGTGACTGGATCTCCGTTCCCTGGCTCTTTGCTTTTTCCTTAAAATAACCACCTTGTTGTTTCTTGCAAGGATGTATTTTTTCTTCCTCAGAAGCTTTTTACTCATTTCTAACCCCTATTCTTTCTTAACCCACCTCTCCTACTTCCTTTTGACTTCAGTCTGGAGCTTTCTCAGTTAACTGCATTTCCTCAGCATCTCTTTGGACTCCTGTTCCAGTTAAGCTGAATATAAATAGGTACAGATTGCCATTCCAGTCGTTTCTCTCTATAGACATTGCATCTGGTTTCATGTTATATTAAGGTCAGATGCTCTTTGAACTGGTATTGTCTCTTCACTTGTTAGGTACCTGGTGTGTTTTCTCACACTAGAAAAATAAGGTCAGTTTGCAGAAATTCCTTTCTAACGTTAGTGAGTATCCTGTCTGGTAGGAGAGATGAACCTCTTTCTCTACATTTAAATAGCCATCCAAATCCCTTTGTCTCAACCCTCTTGTCCATTGTTCTGGGAGTTTTCTTCCTGTGGACAGCTCAGCAGATTCATGTGGACTGTCTCCAGGTCCGTCCCTAGGTCTTGCTGCTTTACAGCTCCTAGTTAAGAAAGATTATGAAAAAGGGTCATTGTTGTCTCCATTCCCTCTTGTTCAATTTGGAGGATGTTCTGGCACGCAGTAAGCTTCAGTGAGTCCCGGTGATCTGGCACTGGCTCTGGGCTTTGCTTACTTCCTAACTTAGGCTTATAGGCCAGGAAAATGTTGTAATGTAGTTTCTTCTCCAGTTAGTCCTTGGAGATTCCTCCTCTTCAGATTCAACTGCAGACCTTCATATATTATTTTCTCTGCTGTTTTTTAGCTCAGCAGATTTCTTGTAACTTCCTGCCTAGCGGGTCCATCTCCTCCTCTTCACTCCTTATATGAACATGAGGTCATGGTGAGGTTGTTTACTCCTAAGTCTGCCTCCAGAAAGCCTTGTCCTTTCAGTTTGTAACCTTTTAAACTCTTGCAGGACTTTAAACATTTTCAGTTCATTTAATTCTTTTCTTCTGAGTTTTCAGCTTGTGTGATTTTTCTTTATTTTTGCATGTGTGTACTTGAGTGCTACACAATTCTTACGCAAACACAAAACCCAAGAAATAAATATGTTGCATGAAAGGTAACCAGATAGAAAAAGAAAGGATAACTTCAGTTTTAGCCTAACAAAGAGGCAAAAGGAGATGTGATCAGAACAGGAAAGCTCCAAAGAGCAGGAACTGGGCACCTACTCTTTGAGTGTTTCAGTTTGTCACACTAAAGTTTGACATAGAATCATAGAATGGTAAGGTTGGAAGGGACCTCAAGGATCATCTAGTTCCAACCCCTTGCCATAGGCAGGGACACCTCCCACTAGTACAGCTCACTCAACGCCTCGTCAAACCTGGCCTTGAACACCTCCAGGGAGAGAGCAGCCACAACCTCCCTGGGCAACCTGTTCCAGTGCCTCACCACCCTCACTGTAAAGAACTTCCTCCTAACATCCAGTTTCAATCTCCCCTCTGCCAGTTTAAACCCATTGCCCCTTGTCCTGTCGTTGCAAGACCTTGTCAATAATCCCTCCCCAGCCTTCAGATACTGGAAGGCTACTATCAGGTCTCCTTGAAGCCTTCTCTTCTTCAGGCTGAAGACACTCCTGCTCTTTTCTTACATCTGTATATTTGTAACCACAGGTGACAGTAGGTATGAAACTACAATCAGATATTAGAGTTTGAGCTTAGGAAGTATCTTTTTGTCTCCTGTGTGTTGAAGAAAGTCTGGACATGGTGATAATAATTTAGAAAATTTTGGGTATATCAATGGGAAAATGATCCGTGATTTGAAGAGTATTATCTCAAGCTTTACCAAAGGTTGAAGTGTTGCAAGGTAATGGAAGGAGAGGCTGTCAAAATGATACCTGTTTACCTGTTGGCTTTTAAAAAGTAAGCACATGTGGATGACTGACCACTCTGGTACTGGGAGAGAGCAACCAGAACATAGCAACCTATTCTATCAAGTTGTCTTCCCAGATCAAAGGTAGCTAGCAGCTGCTGGAAAGGAAGATAGGAGAAGGAAAAACGCAGCTCTTTGGAATGATATGAATGAAAGCACACACTACACACACACAATTCTTGAGAATCCTGAAGCAGCTGATATTGTAAAACCTACTAAGTATTCAGGTTGTGTGAATTCAGAATCTAATTCCCTTTCAAGGTTCTGCAGATAGACGTTTTGGGACTTGTCTCCAGTCTACATTTTAGGCGAGTTCTGAAAATATTTGAAAATTAGGAGTAAATTAAGCATTCTGTCCAGGACAGGGTAAAGGTGATTTTGCTATTCACACAGCATGATCACTGCAAGTGGGTTATGCAAATTTAAATCATAGAATGCTTTAAATTTGAAGGGACCTTAAATATTCTTTAGTTCCAACATCCCTGCCATGGACAGAGACACTTTCCAGTAGATGAGACAGCTCCAAACCCCATCCAAACTGATCTTTAACAGTTTCAGGGAGGGGGCACACACAACTGCTCTGACCAACGTGTTCCAGTGCCTCACCATCTTCACAGTAAAATATTTCCTCCTAATACCTAAATCTACCCACTTTCAGTGCAAAACCATTGCCCCTTGTCCTGTCACTGCACTCCCTGATAGACAGTCCCTATAAATCTTTCATATATGCACCCTTTCAGTACTGGAGGGCCATTATAAAGTCTCTCCAGAACCTTCTCTTCTACATGCTAAACAACCCTAACTCTCTCAGGCTCTTATCACAGGGGAGGTGCCCCAGCCCTCTGATCTTCTTTGTGTCCCTTTTCTGGGCCTGCTTGGGCAGGTCCATGTCTCTCTTGTGCTGAAGGCCCCAGAGTTGAACACAGTACTCTAGATGAGGTCTCAGAATCATGAGGGGCAGAATCATCTCCTTCAGCCTGCTGGCCACACTTGTCTCGATGCAGCACAAGCTGTGAGTGGCTCTCTGGCCTGTGAGCACATGTTGATCACTCATACTAAGTTTTTCATCCCCCAGTATCACGAAGTCCTTCTCCATAGGCCTACACTCAATTCACTCATTGCTCAACCTGTGTTTGTGCTTGGGACTGCCTTGACCCATGTTCAGGGTCTTGCTCTTGGCCTGTCCAAACTTCATGAGGTTTGCATGGACCCACTTCTCAAGCTTGTCAAGGTCCTTCAGAATGGTGTCTCTTCCTTCTAGTGTGGTGACTACACCACACAGCATCAGACTTGGAGTGTGCACTTGTTCCCACTCTCCACGTTGATGACAAAGATGTCAAAGAGTATGAGTCTCAATATGGACCAGAAAATGAGGGATTCATCTTCTGTCTGAAACAGAGGCAATATCTGATAGCCAGGATGATGGTTAATACAATTTATTTGGACTTCAGAGGGCCACAACTAAAAAGAGGTTTGGGAATTGCAACATTCTTCTCTTTCACTTCTCCCGAGTTAGGTGAAGAGCTTAATTTTGAGCAACAAGAGAAATAAACTCATGATCTTCACCCTTTCACTCTGATGCAGGTTTGGGGATTGTGCCTGTAGGCTGATAATGATGTTGTTTGAAAAGCTCAAGTATTTTTAAATTGAAATATGTATCAAATGGCTTCCTACTGCCTGAAAATACTTTTCATTTAAAAAAAAACCCAAAACATTAAACTGCTTCAGGACATAGGTTGAACTTTATAGTTCTATCTTCCTACTGACAAACCCATGATAGAAAAAAAAAAGTGATTTCTAAGTAAGCATCAGCAATTTCCACTGCTCATAGATCCAAACAGTTTCAATATTATCTTGTTAGTGCTGCCATGGTGTCATCAAGCAGATCTTGACTGGACCTGTTGTTCTGTTCTTTTCAGATATACATTGATATTTTTAAAGATATAGTCACAGAAAACTCTTTTTCTTAGTTGCTTTCTTTTCATCAACAGTGTAGAAGGTGGGATCTGTGCTGTAACCTCTCCTAGCTAGAGAGACTACTGCATAGGCTGCTCAGAAATACAATGATGTGTTTGCAGAGTGTGTGCTAGCACTCTTGCCTTACTTTATTAGATCAAGTCATCTCTTTGTACACTTTAGGTTGTGCAAGAAGACCAGAGACTTCTTTTGTACGTTGCCAGCACCTGGCTTTGTAGACCAGACTGCATTCTAGAAACTCCAGCAAGAGCTCCAGTGTGTGGTACCCACTGTGGCTGTGTCCAAACCACAGCCAGCACAGGACAATGCCATCCCATGTAGTGCAGTGTAAAATTTTGAGGGGTAGCAGCAATCGTTCTCATGAAAAACGTGACATGTGATACCGCAGATGTTAACAATGGGAGGACTTTGCCACTAGGGGCAGTTCTTACTGCTGAAGATAACTTCCACAGGAAAACCTTCAGGACACAGGGAGAGAGTGGCTATTAAGAATCCCTTCACAGTTTTCAAATGAGAGTGGCCAGCAGATGGGATTTCTGAAACTGGAGTGAGGAATATTTGGAAGAATTAATACAGTGGGGAAGAAAAGCCTGAATGGTTTGTCTGGAGGACTTTGTAGAACTGGAGGACTTCATGTATGTGCTAATAAGAAACTAAGCATTACTTGCTGATAAGAGATATGGATGAACATGACAGTAGTGACTTTTATTCTCATATATAGTCAGTTCATATGGTACTTTCTTTTTTATTGATTTATAAACATCAATGGATTGAGTTACTTTGAGTTGAGTACACATTGATAAGCATCAGTGGGCTGAGTAACTTTGAGTTACTTGGGTAACTTGAGTTACCCAAACTCTATCAACTGCCTTTTGTTTCTTGAGTTTTCTAAGTGATATAATTTAACACAGAACCGCTTTGAAACTGCTTTTCTAATGGCAGGTAGGATTAATTGGGACATGTCTACTATAATCCCTGCATTTCCATTTATTGGTCCTGTAGATGTGAATTAGAAACAACAAAACTAATACAAATGAGGTGACTTGAAGCACACTGATCACGTGCAGAGCTCGTTAAAGCAGATGAGGTTCATCTCTTCCAGAACCTTAAACATGGCTCTTTGCACAGCAGTCTTCTCTTAGGGATTCTTACATCAAACAAATTCCCTAATGCTTAAATTAACTGTTAGCAAACTATGGCCTAGATTACATTGAAAAGTATAGAACAGGACCTTTAGTTCCCATGTTTCCAACTCCTACTTTAACCAACATGAGTTTGAGGATATTCAGGACTTTCCAGCATCAGATATGCTATATGGCATTTACTCTTCTTTCCCACAGGACTCTGAATAAATACTAATTAAAATCAAACTAAAATGTTCAACTTCTTGAATATGTATTTATTTATTTATTTATTTATTTATTTATTTATTTATTTATTTATTTTCTCCCAAATACACTCTTCTTCAGGATAATCAATGTGAATGCAGACTTATTTCCTGCCTAACTTACTTTCCCATGCCTGTGTGTTTTCTTCTTTTATGCCCTTTTCTGTACGAAGGAAAGAAATAGTTTTGTAGAAAGCTGAACCCACCAAATCCACTGGGTATTGTTCTGTGCTAGAGATTGAAGAGCATATTGTGCTAGCCATGGGACAAACACTATACAAATTTCCCTGAGATTCCTGTTGGAATTTGGAAATTGTGCTTGTTGAAGTAGTACAGAAGAGCCTTACAGCAGAACTCCCAGAATGCTTTACTGAATTATAGAATCATAGAATGGTAAGGTTGGAAGGGACCTCAAGGATCATCTAGTTCCAACCCCTTGCCATAGGCAGGGACACCTCCCACTAGTACAGGTTACTCAAGGCCTCATCCAATCTGGCTTGAACACAACCAGNGGAGGGAGCATCCACAACCTCCCTGGGCAACCCATTCCAGTGCCTCACCACCCTCACTGTAAAGAACTTCCTCCTAACATCCAGTCCAAATCTCCCCTCTACCAGTTTAAACCCATTGCCCCTTGTCCTGTCATTGCAGGACCTTGTAAATAATCCCTCCCCAGCCTTCCTGTAGGCCCCCTTCAGATACTGGAAGGCTACTATCAGGTTCCCTCGAAGCCTTCTCTTCTCCAGGTTGAAGAGCCCCAACTCTCTCAGCCTGTTCTCATAGGAGAGCTGCTCCAGCCCTCTGATCATCTTTGTGGCCCTCCTCTGGACCCGCTCCAACACTTCCATGTCCTTCCTGTGCTGAGGGTTCCAGAACTGCACACAG
>VWZE01024654.1:130469-222386 GCA_013396675.1 Eubucco bourcierii
TGCCTGCTCCCAGTCCTCACTTTTACCCTCTGCAACTTGGACAATGTGGTTGGAGCCCTTGCTGTTGAAGAATGAGGCAAAGAAGTCATTGAGCACCTCAGCCTTGTCCATGTCCTTTGTCAGCAGCTCTCCATTTTCCTTCTGTAAGGGTCCCACATTGTCCCTAGTTCTCCTCTTCTCACTAATATACCTGAAGAAGTTCTTCTTGTTCCCTTTAATGTCCCTGGCCAATTTCAATTCGAGCTGTGCCTTAGCTTTCCTTACCACAGCTCTGGCTGCACGAACAGTATCTTTGTATTCATCCCATGTCCCCTGTCCTCGCTTCCATTCTCTATAAGCCTTCTTCTTGCTTTTGAGTGTATCCAGGAGCTCTCTATCCATCCATGCAGGCCTCCTGGCATTCTTACTTGCCTTCCCTGCAAGGTTTCTTTATTCCACTGGTTTCACCTGGAAGTGTAATGTAGTAAGACCTCATCTTAAGTCTTAAAACTATACCAAAGTCTAAGTCTTAAAGCTATACTAAAAGTACTCAAAAAGCTGACCAAATTCTAATATTGTTACCTGGAATATGAGAAAAGAATCTTTCTGATTATGCTCCATTTTGGCTTACCCTTAAATTTTAAACTACTTGCTAACAGGTCTCAAACACACCCTTCAGCCTTTCTGCTCTTCATTGTCTAACATGTATTAATTGGAATTAATTATTCCAATAAAGTGAGCTGAGAGTCAAATGTGGAAATGTAAGGGAAGGACAAAGTTCAGGCTTTGTAAGAGTATTTGTACAACGGTAGTGCCTACAGAGCTGATTAGCTGAGGGAATTAGGTCCTTAATGAAGGGAAAAGTTTGAACTGGATGACAGAGGAGAGAAGAATGATGTGATATTTTAGTGTTCAGTAGGGATTAGGTCTGATTTTGAGACTGGTCTCAAACTTCTGGTTAACTGATGCTGTAAACTCACTTCTATGTAAGGCTGCAGAGTGTGCTCTACATAGCTGTGGGGATGGAGGTAATGGGGAGTACAAAAAGCACTTAAGTTTCTCACGGAACACTTTTGTGTATCTCAGCATAACTTTTTCCTTGAAGCCCAGGCCAGAATTCTCACTTTGCAGTTTCTTGGAAAGTACTGCATGGAGTCAGATAGGGGTTATGGCATTTGTAACCTTAAATGTCGTTATTAGTAACAATTGCCAGTTGCTGACAAAGGCAAAACACCACACAGTTGCTCCATAAACAAATATTTATGTGTAATACATGAAAAGTGTAAACAGCTTTTACTGTGTTTCTTAAATAGTTTCTCAATGTGATCAAGAAGTTAACCTACAAGTGTTTCTTCCTGAACAGACTCATGCAATCTGTTGTTATTACCATTTACACTCACAGGATTAAAGATTGTCTTGTAACATTGACTTATGATGTAAAGATGTAAAGAATCAGCACTGCATTTGGATTTCAGTGCTTTAATAAATGTATATTAGGACATTTTTTTTTTTCCTTGTGTAATCTTCACATCAGAAAATATTTCAGTCTGTGTGGCCTGGAATACAGAGGTGCAATTTGATTTTTTCTTTTTTTTAAAGCTGGCAGAAAGATTTTTCAGTGCTTCTCAAGCCTTTCCAAAACGCTTCTCTTGTCAGCAAAGAAAGGGTTTGGCAGAATCTTACAACTGGATAAATTCAGCCCTTTTTCATGACTCGCTTGCATCAACAAAGAAAAAAACAAGTATTGCCAAACCTGAGCACTCAAAACTTTATGAACTGCCCTCCAAATATTCAGAAAACTGTTTTAAAATTAACAAACTTTAAAAAAAAAAATATTGAAGAGAAAGGTCTTTCCTTCTGCTCTGTGGTCATTGAGCATTTGAACTTATCATTTAAAACGTTTCTCTGCAGCCAATACAAACCTAAAGCTATTTAAAAGGGGAAAATTGCACTTAAATTCACCTGTCTTTGCAAGATTTCAGAAGCTGGGCTTTTAGGAATATCATCAAGTAACAGCAGGCTTGCAGTAAAAGGACAGTAACTGCTGACATTGAAATTGTGCATTCTGCAGCAACAGCATTACAGGTTTGGGGATGGAGGTTGACAGTAAGATCATTCTTTCTCTGTCAGGCAGTTTAGCCTCTAGCCAAAACCCTTGAGCTTCCAGGAACACCTGTGTGTATGAGTAGAGCTTGAGAGAAGCCATCAGTCCCATTTCACAGACTATTTAGATATTTATAAATTTAGTTTCTTTCATGCAAAGCTAAATTTAGACTTGCTGTTTGAAATACTGTGCTCATTTTGAGACAGTTTTACTTGAAGTCCATGAGGCATGGTGTCCTTCAAAGAGCTTTGAGTAGTCAAGAAAGCTTCACTGCACTGTAGTTTGCAAAGAATATGGTCTTTTGTCAAAATGGGAACTTTTAGGTCTGTTTAGTTGCATTTAGGGAGAAACAGATAAGAGAGAAAAAAATACTTGTGAATCAGGCTGGAAAAAAAATAGATGGATCCCACTCAACGTTTTTATGTTGTATGAAGAACTGTTCTTTATATCAGAGCAAGAATTTGAACCTCTGATGTCCCAGGGTTTTGTAAAGACAGTTGAATTCCTCCGGCATAAATCTGCCACACACATACAAATTTGAGAAGCTTTGTTTTCATTCCAGTATGGAAAAGACTTTAATGTGTGTCTGGGAAAAAAAAAAAAAAGAAAACTAATTTGTTCTGGAGTCAGGGAAGTCTTCCCATCCTGGATCCTGTGGGACAGGGAATGTGGGAGTAAGGATCCTGCAACTACTCTTTCTGTCTCCCAGTTTGTCTGTGGGGTGTTTATACTGGTCTAGATGTAAATACAACTGAAAATGAAGACCAAGGTCTCCTCCAGAATCTGCTGGTATATGGCACGATATTGACACATGGGAATTATATCTCTATAAATATACTGATACAGACTTCTCTCTTTCTAAAACCCCTCTTCATATACACTTAAATGTACTTAAGTATATAAATTTGAAGAATTTAATGTTGACAAATGTCAACTGAAGAAAAATATTGCTTCTCAATTTTTGTGACTTAATCTGTTACTGACCAGTCTCCTGCCTACCTTAGATGGAAACCTCGGAGGCTCTAAGAAATTGTAACCAGCCTTGCCTACATTGCTGACTTATTTAGGAAAGACTCCAAAATGTGTGTGTCTAATTAATCTACACTTTCCTAGCTGAAGCCCTCACTTCTGCTGCCTGCATCTATGTAGTCCCATGTTCAAAGAGAGCATATTTCTTCTCTCCTTTTTTAGAAATAACAAAATGTTGACATTTGACACATAAGTTGTACAAATAACAAAGAAGCTGGATGTGTAATGTGTGTGTTTTCAAAAAGCACCAGTTTTGCTTTTCCCTCTCTTTGGGAACCTCCCTAAAAATTTGACTTACTTCCAATTTCTTCAACAATTGGCAAAGACATAATTCCCAAATTTCCCTTTCCATCTTTCCCCATTGAATAATATCCTACTTCCCCTGACATGTCTGCAAAGTTTTCTGGGAATCTTTGTACAGAACACAACAAACTCAATATTTTCAAGATGAAAATCCACAGCAGCTTTTAATTTGCCAGCCTCTGACCATGAGATTTTTTTTTTTCCTGTTTAACACCAACATTGTCAACCTTTCCCTTCCTTTGTCTGCAGGAGTTGTTATTTACATGCATCCCACACATCCAGACCCTGATGTATTGTTTCCCTCTGTTCAGTCTTCAGTCTACATCCCTTTCCCTTTGTCCTCCATTACTAAGGTTCTGGTTCATTCTGTGCTTATTTCGTATCCTAACTGTGTTTCTTTTCCAGTTTACCCCTCCACACAATTCCATTAAATCATTACATATAGCTCCTGAGAAATCCTTCTTGTTCTTAGAATCATAGAATGGTAAGGTTGGAAGGGACCTCAAGGATGATCTAGTTCCAACCCCCTGCCATAGGCAGAGACACCTCCCACTAGTACAGGTTACTCAAGGCCTCATCTAACCTGGCCTTGAACACCTCCAGGGAGGGAGCAAAGTAAAGTTCTTGTTCCTGACCACTCAGAAGTAGAAGTCAGATGAAGATGTGAAGTTCAGTCTCTGCTTTTCCACATTCCACATCACTTTTGCTCAGTTGTCTTCTCCTTTGCTGTATCCCAAAGCTTCTTTGAGCAGTTTTACAAAGGTTACCCTTTTAGTTGTCCTGTTCCCATTTTAAAGTGTTATGCTTCACAAAATCTCTCCTGCTTCTCTTACGTATTTGGCCCTGTTTAACTATTGCTGCTGAATTATTATATAGATAAGATTTTTTGTTGTATTTTAGCACAGCCAATGACATTTATTTATACAGAACTCAAGTACTTTGCTCTTAATTACCAGACTGCATCCATCACTCATCCATCTCTGCATCCAGAGGCATTCTGTAACAAAGTCTTTTGCCAACAAGCAACAGTTATTCTCTCTTCTTTCTTTATGTATGCTCCAAAAGGAGTAAGTGATTTATCTATACCAAAAACACTTTTAAAGGTTGGAACTGTAGTGCTCTTTAGCTATTATGCCATCCAGTGAAATGACATACAAGGCTATGTCATTTCATCTCCCCAAAACGATAACAGTTTATGCCTGCTCAACTGTTATGCTTCGTGGCCTTAATTCCTAGGCAGAACCCCTGGAGTCTCTTTTCTGAGGTTACCAGTGCCCTCTTGCCTGATTTTAAACAGAAATAATTGGAAAGGCACATGTACCAGCTTCCAGTTTATAAGAGTTCATTATTTGAAATCCCCTGAGCTCCTCCAATTAGAAAACAACTTTTTGACTTAATATCCTTCAATTGTTAAAAACTTGCGTCACTGAGAGATCACAGTGAAACGTAAAGGTCCCAGCACATTGGCACTTGATTGTGAGGGGATGTGATTGTTCCACATTTAGACTGGAAAGGGTTAGGAACTCCACTTCCCAATGTGCTTAATGAATGAAAGGAAAATTGGACCCTTGAGCCAGAGGCAATGACCTAACTGAGTGAAAAATGTTTGCAGGTTAACAAGGGCAACTGTTCCTTGCTATAATTCCCACTGGAGGTGAATGACAAAAAAGGCCAATAAAGCTCAGACTTCGGATTATTTATTAACCTGTTTTCTTCCTAGAAGAAAAGACTTTACTGTAGATCTTGGAAGACAGAACTCAAAAAAAAAAAAAAACCAGAAAAAAGAAAAAAAAAAGTGTCCTTTTACAAAGGGTAAATTAATGGCCACATGATGCACTGCTTAAAGACAGTCAGGTGCAATGATTAGCATCCTTGTACTCTCTGTGATCAGTCAGACTTTTAAAAGGTAACTTCACTGTGGTTGAAACACAAGGAGAGTAAAAATAAAATTGTGATTAAATGACAATAATTTAAACCACGTTCGAACAAAATGTAGCTGGAAATGACATATAAGCATTTCTGACACTGAGTCAGAGAAATGTGTTTCATGTCTTGTCTTTACAAGCAGTGCTTCCCAACATGCTGACACAGTGAATCTGTCGCTTTCCTACAAGTACACAGAAACTAGGGTGTGGTGGGATAGCCAAACGTCCTGATGCAGACTAGAGCCTCTCTAGTTGGAAGCCATGCAATTCAGGTCTCGCCCCAGAGGGCTGACTAGGTTTCCAATCTAAACTGTTTGCCATGAAGTAATGGAAAGATTCCTGTTGTCTTCGCTGAGATCAGGTCTGGAGCCTGACACAGAGGCGGTGGAAAGAAGTTGCAGGGTAAGTGCAGAACAATGCAGAACAAGCTTAAGACTGGTAATAACCAGCAGCTGTCAGACTACCTTTACCAAAAAATCAGTGTGGTGCCTTTTCAGGAAATATTGTGGACTAGGCAGAAGAGAATGGAATGGCTCAATCCAAAGCTGAGCTGTTTCAGGGAGCATTTGTATTAGTCCCTAACAGAATATACAAATTGTGTATTGCTTCCTGTATCTGAAGTGCCAAAAAGGAGACAGTTGCAAGCATTCTGCGAACCATATGTCTGAATTGGTCTGAGACTGAAGCAAAAGGAGGGAATACATATTTACATAATGCAACTCTCTGCAGCACAGATCTGATACCCTTAATGTCTACATATATTTTCAGTAATGGGAGCTGCATTTGGCTGTCACGTTAAAACAACCCAGCATTTTTCAAAGTGCTTTTTCCTCACCCTGTTGTGTACCTGCAAATGAAAAGGTGAACACTGTATTTCTTTCTTGCTTTTCTCTCTGAGTAACAGAACAGCCTTCCTCCTGAGATCTCCTCCTGAAAATGTATGATGGAATTAGTACGATCTTGAGCTGTGTGTTTGCAAGTCTCATTGCCTTCAAAAAGGCTAGACAAGTTATATTTGATTATTAGTTCTTAGCTAAGAATTAAGAAGAAATTAAAGAAAATGTGAGAGAAGCAGAGCTTTGCTTTCTGCCCCAATGACTTTTACATGATGCAGGTACCTTTGTAAGAGATGTAACCAGCTGGGGTTGTTACCTGCTTTCTTGTACCAATACAGAGAGAAATAATATTTTAAAGATTTTATTCCTATAAACAAAGATTAGTTTAAAATGCAAAGTGTTCAAGTGCTAACAAGTGCTTTATTTATTTGTTTTAAATACTGTTTGGCCTATGCTATTTCCCTTAACTTGATTCTTAAGTTGAACTTGCATTTTTAAGTTGAACTTGCAATACCTGTATCAGTCAAACAAAATGTCCAGTGACATCTGCTAGCAATGGGCACATGGACACTTGCTTGTTTGGGAATCTGTTTGTACTTTTCTCCTTACCTAAACCAGTAAGCACCTGAATTCTTAACAGCCTTTTGAGAACTAAAAAAGGCTGCTGCTCAGCATTTGTGATAGACTGTGAGATTTGAAACAGGGCAATCCAAATAATTGAAAATAGTTTTGCAAATAGCTGAACATGTGACAGGAGAGGCAAATATCTGTGACAGTAATAAGGAAATGTGAGTCTGGATAAAAAATAGTGTCTGAGAGCTCAAATTTAAATGTTTTTAAAGGTAAGATTAAGACACACAAAGCAGATTTTGCAAAACATTAAATATGTAGAGAGGGTATCTGTGGCTGGGTTGGACCCAGAAGGGCTGATGAGTCCATAACTCTTGTTGCCATCTTCTCATAGACATCTGCTCTGTTCTGCAGGGATTCACCTTTAGGAAATGAGTTGCTTGCAGGAAGGCATCATCTGTTCTGTGTTTTTCTTGCCATGGAGGAGGGAAAGCAGTAGTCATTAATATTCTTGGAATGCCATTGTAGATCCTGAGTACTGTATAATTGTAGTGTAAAAATTGTTGTCTCTACTGCAGTCAGGGCTGTCTCTGTTGCACTACCTTTTGCAACTTGAGGCCATTTCCTCTTGTCCTGTCACGTTACTTGGGAGGAGAGACCAATCCCCACCTCCTTTCAGGTAGCTGTAGAGAGTGGTAAGGTCTCCCCTCAGCTTTTTCTCTGGACAAAACAACCTGTTTCCTCAGCCACTTCTCACAGAACTTGTCCTCCACATGCTTCTCCAGCTTTGTTGTTCTTCTTTACACATGTTAGTAATCACAGAATCATAAGGTTGGAAGGGACCTCAAAGATGATCTAGTTCCAACCCCCTGCTATAGGCAGGGACACCTCCCACTAGTACAGGTCACTCAAGGCCTCGTCCAGCCTGGCCTTGAACACCTCCAGGGAGGGAGCAACCACAACCTCCCTGGGCAACCTGTGCCAGTGTCTCACCACTCTTGCTGCAGCCCAGGACTCGGTTGGCTGGCTGGGCTGGGTGCACACACTGCAATACAGCAATAGTAATACAGGACCTGCCTTTCATTAACCTGTGCTGCCTAGGCAGGCGCTTTCAAGAAACCATGATTGTGAGTATTTGCCCAGGAGCAGCTGGCAGTGATGCTCCTGGAGATTCTTAGTTCTTAGGTACAGTCTTCAGAGTCATCCCTAGCACCACTGACTTAGTAGTTGTTAGAGGAGTTTCTCATAGCCTGAGCCTTGGTTCAATTGTAGGGAAGTCTTCTCACTGTGAGGTTGTAGATACTACAAAACCTTTCTTCTGTCCTCTCTTTCTGCAGGGCTAGTGCTCCCAAGTTGGGTACCTAACATCCTTATTCTGTGTCTGTCTAGACAAACCAGATGTATTTCTGATTGTAAAAGGATCTTGAGTGAAAACTTGCCCATTGTTGCTGAATGCTGGCAGCAAAGATTCATCTCTTGTTTCTTTACTGTGTATTCTAGGGAACTGTAAAAGTCTGCATAGTGGATCTTTTTATTTTAAAAGAGGGGACAATAAATCAAAATAATTAAAATAAGAAAATAACAAAGGAAAAAAAAATAGAAACTGGTGAGTAATATTTAGATTGGTAGAAAAATGCTTCTTTGGGAAAGAAGCCAAATTACTAACTATAAAAAAGGTAGGAAAAAAAACCCTTTTGGTACCACGAAAAATTAATGAGTGAGTAGGAGGTCAGAACTACAGTGACTTGTAATTCAGCTCAGTTTGTACTGAACCTGGATATGAACTTCTGAACTTGATTATCTACTACCTTCAGTTTGGGGTATTGGTAAGAATTTCCTAATCATGAAATACATCAGTTTCCTTCTGACTTCCATGGGATATTGCAGACGCAGCTGTACTGTACAGAGATTTGAGAAGCTCGCTGCTCTCAGTTACCATTTATAGTTCTTTATGACTATTTACTTCTCTTTGTAACTTCTTCTCTATGTATTGTTTAGGAGTTAAAAAAATACAATTTTCTTCTTCAGAGTCCTTCAAAGATGAATTGGTGTTTGTTAGATTCTAAACAGGACAAAAGTAAATTCCAATAAAAGTTAAGTTCCTTAATAAAATACGAATTCTGGGCACAGAATTTTTGTTTAATTTCTTCTTTATTCTTTTACTGAGGTTTTTGTAGGCAGCCATGCTAACACTTGACTACCACTTTCAGATGTTCTGCAGGAGAAAGAAAATTGGGAAGGAACATAGTGGAGTTTCAGAACATAACCCATGTGTAGTAAATAAAGGTTTTGTAATTTTTCCAACAAAAATTTAATCTTCTTTTCTTTTACTGGGTACTTTTCCCAGACAAATAGTGTCTAAACCGAGTAGGCCATGAAAGTTCACTTATACAGAATTCCATAAAGGTGTTACCATGACCCTAAAAGCCCACTTACACACCACTTGTTTCACACACTATGTGTAAATCTCACAAATGTTGCTAGACACCCTTGCATTCACATCATCATTGGCTATGATCTTCTCTCATAAATTAAGTAAGGTTGAGTCTTGTCAGTTCTTGGATAGGAGGCCTCCAAGGAAAACCCAGATGGTGCAGGCATTGATAGTGATTCAGTGGGAAGACCACCTACTGTGTTAGTACTCATATTTCTTCTGGATTGAGAGTGCTGTTTGGAAGGATGTTACTGCTTTTTTTTTCCTTTTTTTTTTTTTCTTTTTTCTTTTTTCTTTTTCTTTTTTCTGAGGTTAAAAATTAAGAACCAGACCAAAACTAAGTATTTCAAAGCATCACCAGAATAATCCTATCACAAAGCAGAGCAGTGGTTCAAATATTGCCAACTGACATCAGAAAACAATTACAGTTCATTGAAAATGTCTTTTCTCCTTTTTTCCCTAATGTCTCTCTTCATTCTGCACCTATCCACTTCTGTGCAATATGCACTGATAACTGGGAGAGTAGAGTGTGTTTAGGAGCAATACTGGATCTCTACTCACGATCAAGAGCAGTGGTCACAGTTGTACTCAGACATGAGACTATTCCACTTAAACTTTGCAGGATGCCACAGGTACCTCAAAAGCAGCATGACAAAGCAGCAACATGAAGGAATGAAGCCTTATGGGAAAGGAAGTTATTTTGTGAAAGAATGCTCTCTTCCCAGGTCTTCCATGAGTCTTGAGTTCTTGGGCATCACTCATTTCTTCTCTGACATCAGATGAATCATAGAATCATGGAATTGTTTTGCTGGAAGAGATCTGTAAGATCATTGAGTCCAATCACTAAAGCAGCACTAAACTCTATGTAAGCACCACATCTACGCAGCTTTTAAATTCCTCCAAGGATGATGACTCCACCACTTCCCTGGGCATCCTGTTCCAGTACTTGACAGCCTTTTCCATGAAAAAATTTGTCCTGATCCTATCTAAACCTCCTCTAGCACAACCAGAGGCTGTTTTCTCTTGTCCTATTGCTTGTTACTGGGGGGAACAGACTGAGCCCCCACCTCACTCCAATCTGCTTTCAGGTAGTTGTAGATAGAAAGGTCTCCTCAACCTCCTTTTCTCTAGACTAAACAACCCCAGCTCCCTCAGCTGTTCCTCTTAAGATCTCTTCTCCAGACCCCTCATCAAACTACAGCACAAATCCTCTTACAGCTGTTAGCTCATTCATTAACTCCCATTGGCTGAAATCTGCAAATGATCTCAGTGTTCTGACTCTGTTGTTTGTCATGACGTTGGTGATAGGATACTGTCAGATTGGGTTTTTTTCTGATTTACTGCTTCACCTTTTAAAGAGAGAATAACATATACATAAGCAATATAAAATCATATTTTTGTGGTTCTGAACTTTTCAAAATTTGGAGTGTACCAGAACTGAGACTGCAGATAATTTATAGTGATACCTGCTGATTTCAAAGATTTCTTTTGGTGGTGGGGAAGGAAAAGGTGCTTTGATGCGACTGCATAGCTTTTGATTCAGAATGAAATGCTTTGATATTTCTTGTCATCTTGGTTTCTATTTTGAATAAAATAACAATATGAAAAAATGACAAAGTTTTAAAAATTGAAACCAAAATAAGCAGATCAGCTTCAGAAAGCTTTTTCTATAGACTTGTGGGGCATATTCCAAGTTTCTTAATTGCAGAATTTCCTATGGAACACAAAGAGATAACCTGAATTCTTTGGGCATTTCTAATTGTGAAAGGCTTTGTTTATGTCCTTATCTACTATTTTAGTGTAAATTATCAGTGATGTCAGCATACATAGTGAAACCATTAAGGGGTGAATCAGGGGTTTGTAGCAATGAGAGTCATTCTTACCTGTTGCAGAGGCTGGGACATGTGCTGAGTCAGAAACCTTAGAAAGTAGAAAGGCTGTCTGGCATTTACAGAAGCTCTGTGGTGTCCTGATTAACCTTGGTTCTGTTCTTACCTTCTCTCCCTGGGAAGTGGTGCCAGGCAACCATATTAAAACTGGCATGTCAAAGGCAGTCAGGCAGTGTGTGCTGTTTACTCTCTGGATGTTTGATGGCAGAGGCTAAGGAGGACCAAGCTGCAAACAAGTGCTCAGTGCTCGCAATTGTAGCTAAACTGAATGGGGAATCTGTGAAATACTTGCCATAAAAGATTTTTTTTTAATTATTTTTTTTCCCCAGATTGTTCCTACGTGAGTGAAACTGATCTGCCAGCTCTAGCCATGTCTATATTTCTGTTATTTCTGAATAAGAATGTATATGGTGATTTTGCCTGAGCTTAATGGTGCATTACCCTAATTGCTACACTGATTAATGCCATTGTGAAATCTGAGAGAATCAACACAGATTCTTTCTTCTGAACAAGACTGAGCTGGGTACCAGAATGTGACATGGAATCACACCTTGAATTACATAAGTAAAATGGAATAGTCCCTAGGCACCTACTAAGAATATCCTCAGTGAAACAAAGACCCTAAGAAAATAGAGTATGAGAACAGCTAGTGCAAGACAGTAATAGTCATCTATTTATTTAAAGGGACTGAATTAACACTGCTCTGACAGCAGTATCAAAAGCTGTGCTTTGCTATGACACTTAAGTCTGCTTTCACTGTCAAGGTGTATTTAAGTGCCTGTAAGTAATATGCTGTCTAGGATGTTTCATTAAAAGTCCTTGAGGTTGATACAAAGCTTTACTTGTATTTCTTAGAAGCTGAATCTAACTGGAGTAAACTTTGTTTCTTCTATGTTGCACGTTTTGCCTTTTTCACAGCTAAAGAGTTTCCTTTTATATTCAGATTTAATCATCAGACTATGAGGGCGTCTAAGGGCTGTTGGAGACAGTTCCCAAATGAAGAGTTCTGATTCCATAATGTTAGTAAAGTGGGAGTAATCCACTTATAACTTAAATCTGTTTGGGTAGAATATTCTGCTGAACATGAAGCTCTTGCAGAACTTTGAGTTTTGATTCCAGATTTGCTAAGTCTTTCTACCTCTGGAGGATTTTTTAAAATTAGACTGTGACTACATAGTGGTCAGAGGGGCTGACATTCACAAAGTACATTGATGTAAAAGGAATTAGAATGGATTAAAAGCTCCGATGGGAGGGTAAAAGTAGACACATCCTATATGGCGATCCTAAGATTATCTCTTTCTCCTTTTGAGTTTCTTGGTGAGATGCCTCTCTGCTCTTGACAGAAATAGTTCCACATGGTGGCTGCAATTTTCGAAGTTGATGAAAGGCTCAGAATATTGACAGACTTTGCACGTTCCACCTTAAACATTGTTAAACATTGCCTAATATTCAGAAAGTGCTCAACACCTCTTTTATGAAAACTCATTTCCTTTGAGCCAGGCCCATAAAACTATTGGTCACCTCAGAACATACAGGTCAGTCTTCTTTGCCACCAGCAGAAAAACTGCAGCTGGGCAAAACCGCTATTACTTCTATAACTTACCAAGAATATCAGAGCTTGGCAGGATTTCACTACGTTCACTTACTTCCCCCAGTGATGCATAACAGTTCTGTCCTCCTTTGAAATACAGCCACAGTTTAAGCTGCTCAGAGGCAACCAAGTTAGATCAGACTGTGAGTGCTACCTCCAAGCTTAGCCCCTTTTCTCAGCCCCAGTCTTCCCTCCTGGCATCTGTAGTTTCCTCTTCACCAAAGCACCTCTCCATATTGCAGTGGTTAGCTGCTTCTGATTTTGTGTGCAATATGATGTGAGGTAGCAGATTCCCTGGCCCACAGGTTATGTAATTTTATAACCTTAAAAGGTAAATGATTGCTATATTTCTGGTGCTCCAAAAATAAGTGGGATATTTACAGAGTAAGATCTGGATATGATCTTTGCTTGACTTTTTTATTCTGCCTGTTGCTCCCTCATGCTTCCATGCCTCTAGACTGACTCAATTTAATATCCAGCCTAGATATACTACCCTCTCCAAGCTTCTGGCAACTGCTGTTATCTGTCACACTGATGTGCTACACAGGAAAATTGTCCTGCATTTTTTGGTGGAGAAATAAAAAGTTATTGGCATAGGTAGTCTGAAAGAGCAGCTTTCTTACCCAGTGAAGTATTACTCTGTTTCAGAAGCATCTGAGGGGAGTCAAGCCTAGTCCACACATATGTTCAATTTCACATGGTGTGTTGAGGCCAAAATTCAGGGCCAGCTGCTCCTGAGTCTTTGGCATGTGCTTTCCTTTAACCACGTTGAGCATTGCCTGTGTGTATGTGCTTGCACGGTTGTGGCCTGAGCTTCAGAGCCATATAATAATGTTTCTTAGCCTCTCAGTGCCTTTTTTCTTTTTTACATAAAAGAAAATACGTCATTTGGAGTTAAGTCTAGAAAAGTGGTTTGCTGTCTTTTGGCTTATTAAAAAGCAGTAGTACCAGAAAATATAATGTGACAACTACTGCCTGACTTTTGCATCTATATGGGATAGAGTTTAATATTGTTTTAAAACTTAGACAATATAGGAAATGAAGCCTCAAAACTCATGTATTCTCATTGCATGTAAACTGGTACTTTTTTGTCACACATGAGGACAGACATTAAAAACAACTTTATAAAGTATTTATGAGGTTTTGATTTACCACAATTATTTTCTCTGGCTTTTAGAGTCTCTGAATAGTATCTTAAATGCTAGATCATATTTTCTGACAACAGAACACCAGATACACTGTAATGATTTGGCATTCAGCCTTCTGGAATCGAGGCCAAAGCTGGCTAAATAAATCTTTTCCAATAGCAAGAAGCAATGATTGCATTGTAAACTCTGGATAAATCTGTGATATTACAGAAAGCAACTGTTTTGCAATAAATTGACTTGGGAAAAAAAAAAACCCACAACAAAACTGTATGGAAAAAATTTTCTCATACTGGAAAGATGCCAGCATGGCATAGTGCTACCAGAGTCTTCTGTACTGTTGCAACTGAATATTTTAATAATGTGACAAAGTTTTTTTTTGTTTTTTTTTTTTTTTTCTTGATTGTTACCCTCGAGGTTGGCTGAGAATCCCAGAAGGGAGTAGTACTTAATAGACATGTTAACTTTATTAATAACATCTAAAATACATTGGGTTTCCTAGTAGTCAGTTCTACACATGATTGAAAAAAAGGCAGGTGGTCTGTGAAATAGTTTGGGCTCATGCTCATGTGAGGTTTCTATCATGAGAGGCAAGCTTTGAGTTGCTTTGTATTCAGCCAGAGACAATGGAGTAAAATACTCACCGACTGCTAGTGGTGTATGACTGCAGGTCTTAGAAGCAGTGCAAGGCATCAGGGCTGTTGTGCTAAATGCTCTGCACATGTGTAGACAGACATCATCCTCACCCAGAAGAGCTCATAATTAAGATACAGATCCCTTGAACCTGGTGGAAAGGGAAGTAGACATTAAAGAGAAGGAACATACAGGAGCCACAAAACTGCCAGTAGTATCAGTGGACCTAGGAGTGGTGCCAGGGGCTGAGCACCATGGTGTGAGCTATGATTTTCAGTCTGTGGAAAGGTGGGTTGGTTTGTTTTCCCTTCAAACTTTTGCGCGTGCAAAGACGCTCTGGAAATATTGACACCACCGAGCAGCCCTACAGGTCCTTCCAGCAGCTCTCTGTGTGTGTTGGACAGAAGAAACAAGAGGGCCCCACGGTGCTCCCCAGGTCAGGGCCTGGGAGCGGAGGGGCAGGTGCCCTCTGTGACCCCCTGCTGTATCTCTTCTTGAGAAACTACCTCGGGTTTGCTTTAAAAAGGGCCAGAACCAGCTGAACAAATTTATGGCTGTTTGGTGTAGCATTTCCATGCAGTTCAGGTTAATAGTTCAGTTACAGTGCAAAGACTAAATTCATGTTCTCCAGCAAGTGTAACTTCTACCTCAAAATAATAACACCACCAACTCTAACAACTATACTACTGTTACTACTGCTACTACTATTATTATTATTATTATTTTCCAACCATAATAATTCTGTTATTGTGACTGTGATTATACCACACTATAGTTAAAACAACCCCATACAAGCAAAGATTGCAGCCACAGTTGTGTGGGAAGGACAGAGCAGGAGGCAGAGGCCATCCTGAAGTGTAATGAAAGCTTTCGATGGCTAATGAAGCCCTACCAGGGCAGATTTTAACTCCTCAGGCTTTCTTAGGACCCTTTGCATTTCCGTTTGTGGCTACTGCCGTAGTGGCAAATAAAATCAGGCTGAAAGGACACCTTGCCTGGGCTCATTGCCACTGCCGCGGGGCTGTGGCAGCAGTGGGTGCGCAGCTCTGGGTCGGCAGTTGGTCAGCGGAGGGCAGTGCCTGGCCCCGGCCCACTGCAAGGCGCAGGTCATGGTCCCCAACAGCAACCGGCAGCAGGGAATGTTGCGGCGGGGGGCTCGGGAGGGCTGCAGTGCGCACAGGCACGCAGGGAGACGACCCTTGGAGCATATCCAGAGTGAAAATCTTAAGAGTCTCAGCAGCTGAAAGAGGTTGAACGCTTGCCCTTAGATTGCGGTACATCTGGCACGCCACCCAGGAGTGTATCAGGGCAAGACTGGTACTGTGGCGTTCCAAGGAGCATGAAAAAATGGTGCAATTACAGCTGTAGTCTTCCCGTGTTACCACCTTCGGTTTCAGCCCTCACAATCCATCTGAAAAGTAGTGATGGCCCAGCATGATGCACTTAGCACATCTGATTCTTTAATTATTATCCTCCCCTTCACACATGTAGAATCACAGTTTCACCTGCTCATGTGGCATCCACATGTGCTGTCCTGAACATCACTGCTTGAGCAACTTTGGATCACTGCCAGTCTGGTATCTTCCTCTCCTGCTTTTGTTCATGCTCTTCATTCAAACTGTTGCTTTTGCGTGCTCCTCTAGATATCTAAATATAAATACAGTAACAATAATACTTATTGTAATACTCAGCAGGTTCATTGTTAACTGCTTCAAATGTGAGAAGCACCTTCTAAATAAAAATAGTTAGAAAGAATCTAAGAATTTCTAAGAAGAAATGTGGATTTTAATTACAGTGATATCATGATGGTTGTTCAGGGAGTGTATGTGAAGTATTGCTCTGTAAACACAGCAGCATAGGTGTTCTCTGTCAGAGAAAAGAAAATACGTTTTTATTCTGACAAATGTCTGCTTCAAATATCATCGTTGTCACCATGTAAAGAATGCAGCCCACTGCCTCATGTTATAGATTTTTTAAAAAGTTATTACTGAATGCATTCAATTGCTTTTCCAGTATAAAAAGTTGATCTGAAAGTGGCTTCAGGAAAGAGGTGGAGGCAAGAAGATGTAGGATGAGAAAAAACTGCCAACGAATTTATGTTCAGCAAGGCAGTGCATGTAGGAAGAAAAGGAGAATCGCTAGTGGGAAACATAGATAGACTTCCAGGAATCGAACACTTACTCTGTATATTAATTAGATTAATTTACTCCTGGTCCAATGCAAAGTAGACAGAACAGTATAGACAGAGGAATCAGTGGCAGTATGTTTTTTGTTCCTGCTAGGGTCCATTTGAATTGTCTGGGGAACTTGATGGAGTGTTTTTGTCTCAGAGGCTGGTTTCCTGCAGCGCTGCCCCTGGCAGGCTGGCAGCATGGTGAAGCATGGATAACAGCATTGTTTACATTCTTGTAACAAATGTAGGTTTCCTTCTCTGTGTTTGATGCTGCGGCTCTGGGTTCATGCACTAATTCAGACATTCAAGGTAAGGGTGGCAGGGGGTTGTTAAGCTTTCTGCACAGCATCTGTTAACAGAGTTTGCAGTGCGTGCTTAAGATGCCACCTGGCCAGAGGCTGAGTGATTTAATAAGCTGAGAACTGTCTTGGGACTTTGCATCCTTTCCCGTCTCTACTGTTGCCCTCCTGCTGAATGATCTTTTCAGCCCAGTGCCTCAATTTCTTCAGATGTAAAATGGATGCAATAAGCATTGCAGAAAGAATAAGAATAGTGTTTTTCTTTCTAGAGAGAAAACATGATGTATGATAGCTCTGAATTATTTCTTTTTACCTGGGATGTTTTAGAAAAGAGTGCAGGGTCTGTGTGGTCCTGTTGTCTCCTCCCTCATCCTTGCAACAGTGTGAGCATGATGGTGTTCACATTTTTTTTGTAATTTCTTCTTGGATGTTTAAATTAGTTCAGAATAAATGAACATCCATGTGCTTTTCTACCAGTTTTGAATGCCTATTCCTTAACATTCTCTCAAAGAAGTTGAACACTTATTTGATTTGAAGTGTCTGTCAGGGGACAGGAAGATGGCAGTCAGGAGGAAATCAGTCACATAGCATCAACATTAGAGGGAGGGAGTAGGTGATAAAACTTGAGTAGGTTTTAGATGTGCAGAAGAGAGTGTTTAAAAAGTATTCCAGACCTTCTGTGTACAATGTTACACAGTTAGTCACTTTAGAAAAATAGATCCTTAAACTTACTAAATTGCTCTCTATTTTCCTATCAAGAGTGTATGCAACATTTTCATGTCAAGAACATTAGAAACATCTAGCCACTGTCTGATTGTGCTGACTAGTTATTTGTGACCTGATAATAAGCAGTGAATTGGTTAACAGTGTTGGTACTTAAGTGAGCATGTTTATGCTTCAAGGCTGACACTGCAGTAAGATGAATGGGGGAAGTTAACTTCGCTTGATGCTATTGTTTTAGCTGTAAGGATGAGGACTCAACAAGATGAAAGTATGTTGGTTTACATTGTCAAGGCTATCTTCACAACCAGAAGTTAGAAACTTCCTTTATTATGAGAAAACAAACACATAAATTCTGGGAAATAGAATAAAACTCTCCATTAATCTGCATGAAAGCCTTAAATCTTTCAGATTCATAGATTTTTGTTACCTATGGCCATTATTTTCATCTGCATTTGGAATAACAGTTCATTATGATCAGACAGCATCACTGGTTGCATCCATTGATGGGCTAAGGAACGAGAGTAATAAAAACACATACAGCAGGCCCGTGTTTTCTTCAAAATGTATTTTGGAAATGGCAAAGAAAGAGTAAGAAATGCTAACAGAATGTTACCCTGTTCTATTGAAATTTGTTCAGAAAAATAAATGAGATTCTGTTCTTGGTTCCCTTTGTCTCACTGAACAATACAGGATAACTTATTAGATCTAACTTTACACCAGCTTCCCAACTGTGAAACAAGAATGAATGAGTTCTGTATGCTTTCTAAAAATGTTGAGAAATACAGATGAGAAATTATTATGTAATCCCTAAGCACTAAATTGAGTGACCTTTATTCATACTGAAATAATGGGGACTGTTTGCAAAGTGACTTACTGTTCACTGTAAGGATGACAGAATTCAGGCTGGTTTTGTCTTGGCCTAAAGAATCTTTTCAAACTGCAGCTTTCTTTAAGTTTTACAGTTCCATTTCCATAAGGGTAAGGGGACCTGAAAAAGAATAAAATTGCAGGTTAGTGAACGATGCTGTGGTTGACATCCACAGCTGAATATATCTCCAAATACCAGTATCTCATCCTTAATATTACTGCTGGGATTTTCAGCAAAATAGCAGGTAATGTCAACTCTGTACTTAAACTGTAACCAACACACCCTGGGGAGCTATCAAGTTATCAGTCTTTAGTACTGAAAACATAACGCCGGTTTAAGTATAGCTACTCAAAACGAGTCAAATTACAGCTGGGTTATGTTTTAGTGAACTGAAATTAATCAGGTATTTTCAGGCAAACAGGCAAATTCATATGTTTAGGTATTTGTAACCAAGTTCCTGAGTCTATAAGCTCATTTTTATTCAGCCCTTTGACAATTGATTAGGTGTACATACACACATACAGACAAACCCACCTGTGAACACTGAAGTTGGCAGTTCTTGGTTGCACAGAACCTCAAACTGGAATGGAAACACTAGCACTCCAGCACTCAAAATCCGGATCAGATGCTAAGGTCTAAAAAGTTTGGGTTTGGAATTTGAAGTCTGGTATGTTTAAAGGTAGACTTTTTGTATTCTGGTGTGACTTGAAATACGTGGTGATTGGTAGGAAATAAGACAAATTCTTTCTGGCCAAAACTGAAATACTTGTGTGTCAGATTTCTCCATGTGATGGTTTGGGAGTTCCCCGCCCACCCCCACTTTGTAAAATGACCCAGACCAGAACTCAGCTGGCTGGAAGTTAAGGACTGAAGCTCTGTTTACAGCTCAGCACAATGTACAAGCAGAGATATACACTGTAGACAGGAATAGTTGCAGAAATAGACAAGTAAAAAAGACAAGTAAAACAACACAACTCCCCTCCCAGAAATCAGAGACCCCAGGAGGGGTTCCCAACCACCCTTCCGCCTTCTCCCCACCCCTGTACCTTACCCCAAGGTTTGCCTTATGCGCAAGGTAAATTAGGAGGATCAGCCAGGGAGGTTAGAAGAAAAGTGGTTAGTGAGAATTAATCAGCAGAGGAACCAGAGCCAGAAACTGGTAGACTGCCCAAGCTGCTCTTCCAGCAAGAGACAGACAGAGACTGACTTAGCTATATTTTGGTTTTCTCTACCCAAAACAATTTTTTCAGCAAGCCTATGAGTGAAATAGACATCATGATGGTTTCCTGTCACAGCCTATAGTGTAGTTTTCTCTATTAAAATATTCTAATTAGCCTCAGACCAGCACACTCCATAAATGTTCTCTTTTTAAAGGAAGAACAAACAAACTGAGAAGAATCAGAGGTCATCGTGTAGAGCTCAGTCTGAGCAAGTCACTTCTGAAGCAGTAGTAGAGCAGATGTCTTTGGTGACCTGGATAAAACAGTCAGCCTTTGTACTATGTATACTTTAACTAAATGTGCAAAGACAAATTTGCTTGTCAGGTCAGCTATGAAATGGAGCATTGGAAGGCTGGTGGCAGCCAGGATTTCACATTTACATTCACCATTTCTCTGCAATTCCATAAAGATTGTGACTCTCGATTTGCTCTGCACTTCCTTTGGTGAATCTCCAAGAGACAGAATAGATTTGGACCCAGGTGATTAAAGCACATACATGTTTCTGGGCCATTAATTCTTGGAGAATCTAATCCCAGTTCACTGTTGATTTTGGAAGGAATGAGTTGTGCTCTTCAGCCTGTTTAGCAAGGTTGTCAAATATCTATCTACATGGGCTCTTTAACACATGCTTTGGTTAAATGAAAGATCCAGACCATGGGCTCTAAGCTTGCTTTCTGTGACACTGACTGAGAAGTCAAAGAGTTCACAGATGCCTAAATGAACTATAGTGATATTAATGCAACCTTTAAAAATCCTGTAGAATACATTAATCATTTCATAATGTTTTGAGACCTTCATACAGGAGGAAAGGAGATTACAAAATCCCAACTCCCTAGTACTATTGGCTTTATGCATACAGTATGCAATATTTTATTTTGAAATTAAGAAGTTTAGAACTTCTGAAGTGGAACAGAGACAAAAAGTCCTTTTCAAATTGTGCTTTCCAAAACACAGATTAAAAAAAAAAAAAAAAAAAAAAAAAGAAGAACACTAGGCACAGTTTTACAATGGTTCAGCATTTAGTTTTATGATGTATACAGATCCATTTAGTGGTTTTGATTTTTAATCAGAACTGCTTAAATCCTTTCCTCAGCACTTTCCTGGTGACCACATAATTCTGTGGATAAATACAGAATATCTGTCAATGTTAGGAAGTTGTTATTTCAGTCTTCCTGATGGGAAACTGAGGCATGGAAAGACTAAAGGACTTTTTTTCCAGATCATAGAGGAAAGACCTAGAATTTAAATTCAGATCAGTAAGTCAGAGCAGGCAAAGTAATCTTGGGTGTAGGTAGCAACCTTCTAAGTTACTACATATCTTTCCTGTGCAAGAAATAGACTTTAACTGCTGAATGTTTGTTTGAAAACCAAAGAAACATTATTAATGTTAATTATTTTTATTATTGTTAATTTTTAAAAAATCAATTATATTTTTGATGGTCAGCGGCAATAAGACAAGGAGTAATGGCTACAAATGGGAACATAGAAGGTTTCACCTCAATGTGAGGAGAAACTTCTTTACAGTGAGGGTGACTGAGCCCTGGAACAGGCTGCACAGAGAGGTTGTGGAGTCTCCTTCTCTGGAGACTTTCAAAAGCTGCCTGGATGCATTCCTGTGCAAACTACCCTAGGGGATCCTGCCTTGGCAGGGAGTTGGCCTCGATGGTCTCTGGAGGTCACTTCCAACCTCTAAAGGTGTGTGATTCTGTGGTATTTATACAGTTAGCTTTAGTTTGTTGTGTATTTTGGGGAAGGGAAGAGTGAGATCATTCCTTTTTTCCCCCCTCAGAAATATCTCCCTATTTTGCCAATATCTGCCTTGGCAATACTTCAGTTGCCTTTCAGAAAACTGGCTTCTCAAAGCTGAGAAAAACTATGAGCAAAATTATATGGCAGGAAACATTTAGTAATGAAAATATAAAAATATAATTCATTTTTGATAAATTCAATGTTGAAAGACAGCTTACTTTGCAATATTTAAAAAGACATCTTCAGGCTAAAAATACACTTTTGATTGAGAAGAAAATGAAGGCAGCAATAAAAACTTACAGAACTAAACCAAAGAGTAATAACAGTGAATTTAAAACTGACTCTAGGGAAGTATGGACAATTGATACAGAAAGACAAAAGTATCTTTGAAAAACTCTGTGAAGGATGGAGGAAAATAAGAAACAATACTTTAAGCATATGTAAAGGAAAAATGAGATCTCAGTAATGGTTTCAATCCAGTGCTCATGAAGGATAGTAAAACCATGGATCATTATATGCAGAAGGCAGAGGTGCTGATACATGTTTTCCTAGAATAAGACATCAAGATCTATTTCTGTGCTGAAACTAATGAAAAGTATTTTCTGTCCTATCAGTAGCTAGGAGCAATGATGAACAAATACTATGGTTTTGGGGTTTTTTTATTTTTTCCTCATAATTGGCAGTATCAGATAATAGCTTTGATGCAAACTATGGTAGTTTATTTTAGTGTGTACTAATAATTTTTTAATTACTGAGTGCTGAAGAAATTGCAGAAGACTTCATTAATGCTGAAATTTTCAATTAAATTATATGTTAAAAATCATAGAGAAGAGTGACTAAAACTGAGGTAGTGAAAGAATAAATGTAGATGGGGAAAACGTAATGTGGTCCTGTAAGGATCTGGTTTTTCTCCAGTGCTATTCAACATCTTTAGCAAAGCCTGGAAAATGTGAGATTATCAACTGCAGAATTTAGAGGTAACAAAGTCATTTGGTAAGCAATTAATGATGAATAATGATGGTCTTTCAAGGTCCCTTCCAGCCCCTAACATTTTGTGACATTCTGTGAAAGGGGGATGAGCTAATCTGGAGCACTCATTACAATATATTCATTAAACCAAGATATTTTGCATAGGTAAAGCAGAGGCCAAAAGACAAAGAATTTGTATAACACTTATTATTGTGGAACTGAATGCTCTACAGCATATAGTCTAGAACAGACTTAACTAATAGTTAAGTAAGCTACCAGAATGATGCTGTGATTAAAATGTCAAATCCAATCCTTTCATGTCTAAGCAAGGGAATATGGATGGAACAGGTGATGCTTCCTCTGTGTATATCATTAGTGAGAGCATTCCTGGGATACTCAGTCCAGTTCTAGTACTTACATTTTGAGAAGGACATTCCCAAACTGTAATGGGCTCAGAGGAAAACTTCAAGACAGATTTGAGGTCTGGGAAATGTGCCTTATACTGATACATTAAAGAAGCTCAGTTTACTCCTGATATGAGATTTTGTGACAGTCTGTAAGACCTTTCATGAAAAAGACATTCCTGACTAGTTTTATTAACTCATAAAGTCTTTAAAATTAATTGTTATTTTGAAATTATAATTGTTACTTGATCCTTATCCAGTTAATAACAAAAGAGGGAACTACTGGAAATGTAATTTTGACAATTCTGAGCTGGAAACAGAGCACAAATATCAAGTGATAGTAATTAACGTTTGGAACGAATTCGGCCATAGCAATGTGCTAAATTTTCCATCTGCTGCAGTTCTTAAATTGAGCTGTAACCTATCTCTCAGAAAGACACTCAGTCTAGAACAGATATTATGGCTGATACAGGAGTTGCTGGGTCCTGTTCTCTAATTTATATAGCAGGTCAAGTTAGAAGACCAAAAGTTATATCCAGACTATAAAATCAGTCAGAAAAAAAAGTAATTAAGGTACATTGTTGTAAAAAAGACAGCATATAAGTAGTCCAAATACCACTGTCACAATAAAAACTACAGTGGAAAGGGAGAAAATCATGTCTCATTGACAGAATAAAAAAATAACTAGCAAGTATTTTTAATGCATGGTTGACAATTAAATGATTATAGTTCTGATAAACAGTCTGCCCCTAACTCCTTTATTTTGGCCAATTAAAGTAATTTTTGCTAGGTACAGTTTTGTCTGATTTACTTTGTAAATTCTACTGATGAGTCTGAATTAAATTTAAAGCATGCAAATCATAGAATCATAGAATGGTAAGGTTGGAAGGGACCTCAAGGATCATCTAGTTCCAACCCCCTGCCATAGGCAGGGACACCTCCTACTAGTACAGGTCACTCAAGACCTCGTCCAACCTTGCCTTAAACACCTCCAGGGAGGGAGCAGCCACAACCTCCCTGGGCAACTTGTGCCAGTGTCTCACCACCCTCACTGTAAAGAACTTTCTCCTAACATCCAGTCTAAATCTTCCCTCTGCCAGTTCAAACCCATTGCCCCTTGTCCTGTCGTTGCAAGACCTTGTCAATAGTCCCTCCCCAACCTTCCTGTAGGCCCCTGTCAGATGCTGGAAGGCTACTCTCAGGTCTCCTGGAAACCTTCTCCTCTCCAGGCTGCAGAGCCCCAACTCTCTCAGCCCATCCTTATAGGAGAGCTGCTGCAGCCCTCTGATCATCCTCGTGGTCCAAACACAGTGGATTTGAGAGATGATTGTTGTGTGTACTGAGGAGGCACAGAGGGTTTTTCTTTAGCTGATCTAAAAAGAACTGGAGTGCAGATGGGTCTGCCTGAAAAAAAAAGTATACAAATATATCACATCAATGTTTATGGTCTTCTGTCCTTAAATCAGGTTCTCCTCTGGCACTTCATTCTGCTCCATTGTTAAATGGGTGCATTAATGGCTACAATATTTTGTAAGGAAATACTAAAGGCATTAAGACTTTGGGGTTCTTTGGGGTTTTTTTCTTGGTTTTTATTTTTCCTGAGAGGAAGCGTTAAGGGCTGTGGTGAGAAAGTGCTTTATAGTGGCAATGGCATGTCTGTTGATTTAAGAAACATTAAGTCCTTTGGTGTCACCTAGTAATCTTTGGGAAGGCCCATAGATTCAATTGCATATTTTACTGTGTATTTTGGTGTTCTTAACATACGGACCAAAATGCAACTCCATTGGCTCGAGTCCACATGTAATGTATTCCACTGCAATGTCTTCATTTCGACTATAACAGGCAAAGTTCTCTTTAGTGACCAGAAACATGTATGGTTTTATGCTCTGCTTCATTTTGAGAGTATACTCCTGTTTATATTCCAAGTTCTCTTATTAAAGCACATATATCCTTCTCAAAATAACTTCTTGACAGTCTTAGTTGCATACACTTTATAACTTCAACAAAAAAAGATAATGTTAAAACTGAAAGGTTCTTCAAATAGGGAACCACTTCACAATTCTATAACTGAGAGCCTTTACCATTGCTTGATCTTTTCTGTTTCCTTTCATGATGCTTCTGCCAGTGTTTGGTATTTGTTAAACATTCTTCTCTATTTAGAATACTTCTTGGGTTTGGAAACTTTCCAGGGAGGATAAAAAGGCTTTCCCTGAATGTTGGTAAATTATTTTATTAGCAGTGAAAAATGTAATACTTCAGGTTCTAAATACAGGGACTATGTGATCTTGATTGATTGTTTGTTTGTTTGCTTAAGGTGATTTTGTGTGCCAGCAAATTATTCTGCACAGGTTTTATTCATTCCTGAACAGATTTGGCCTGGTATAGAAAGTCTTTAAGGATTTCATCTATATCATTAGAAAATACTCCAAGGGTGGGAACATCTGGAAATAAACTGTATGACCCACTTTAGCATACTTTGCACTGTGAAAGCTTGTATATTATTTCAGTAGCCCCTGGAGCTGCTGTTCTGGACAATTTTGCTCAACCTGGACCTCAGAATGATTCATCTCTTTTATCCCTTGCTCCCCCAAAATGAATTCATAATAGTGAAGGTGTGAAGGAGGATTGTGAGCATATTAATGTTAAAGAATGCTTTGCCTGGCGTAGGCTACATTCTTCTGTTTCAAGGCTTCTGCCTTGCAGCGCAGCCATGAAGAAATTGCTTCCTTGTCTCACCAGGAGAGTCATGATGGCAAGTACCTTGCTTGTTACTGCTGTGCAGTGTATTAAAGGCATCTGTATTGAATCACTCATTTGTGCAGCAGTTTGTGCACAGCTTAGTGAATGAAGCAGTGAGCTAATGAATGAACATTCCAACTTAAAACAGACATACACGTCTTTCAAGTTGTAGTCCTTCATCTCCATGGCATACCTCAGCCCATTGGCTCAGTCCAAAGTAAATCCATAACATGTCATAGCTGGACAGACCTCTGATGAGATTCTTTTCAACAAGTTAGCATACTGTTAAGTCATTATTTTCAAGGTCTCTAACACAGAAGTCCCTTGTTGAACAACTTTGCTTTATTTGGCCCACTGTGTGAAGGCACGTTTGAGTGAGAGTTTTAATTCCCAATTCATGAATATTATTCCAACACAAATGTAAATCTTTGTAAGCATTGGGCTACTACTGTGCATTCTAATAGCACATGGAAGATAATACTGTGCCCATTCTTCATCACTTAATTAAAGTAATTGCTTTATGTAGTAATATAGGTTTGGGTTTTTTTGTTGGTTTGGTTTTTTTCCTAATAAATTTGTGTGGTTAGAATAAGTCATAGGGAAGGATTTTTACTGACTTGTCAATGGTGGTGAGTCTTAAAGCAATAACTTCAGTAACAAAACACTATATTCATTCCCAGTTGGACAGAGTCTTGAAGAGGACAGAGTGGAGTAGTGGTGCATGCTGCTGGCAGGACTTGTCTAGGGATCTTCTGGCTCCAAGCTGGAGAGGAAACCAAGGAGGGAGTGTTGGTCGGCTCCTTGAGTCTCCTGGTTGAATTTAACCTGTCATATTTTTAAAACACCCAAGCAACTGTGGCTGTCTTTTGGAGGAAGTAATTGCTTTTAGCATTCTTTTCCTATTACTCTCTGACCATCTCGGTACTCTCTTATGGTGTTGCCCTTTGTAACAGGAATGTGAACTGTACGTGGACCTAAAGAAAATTAAAAGTGACTCAGAAAATGAAAATTATCTGGAAAAACCACATTCCTCAGGAATACAGAATCATGGAGACTTGATTATTTCTTCTTGTGGAAGGGGCCAAGGTGTTTTATGATACCATGCAGTTGTAGCTGAGGTTGGCCTGTAGCCCAATCAACTACTCATACCTTTCTGGTGTGTTTCTGTATTGGACTTACGCTGAAATGCCCACAAGAGATTTGGGTAACTCTCTACAAATGCTTTTGCAGGTAGTGAGTGTTAATATAATTTAAAAAATCTGTTGTTTTCCCACCCCTCTCCTACTATTCACGTCTCTTTGTGAAAAAGGTAAATCATTCAGAGGCTGCTTTCAGCAAATACCAGTTTGTTGAATTTACAGGAAGGGCTGCAGTTCCTCTATGCACATGATGCTTACTAACACATCACAGACATCTTAAATAAAAACCATAAAAACACACATCAAAATAAACAAATTCCTTTCCTCCCAAAATATCCACACAGGAAAATGCTGTGTAGCTAAGTGTACTAAATACCACTCTACCAGTGTCTTGTGTACGAAATTGTGCTCTCTGAATTGTGGATATCCTCTTTGAAATATGAGGGCATAAGACTCCTTTTTTTTTTTTTTCTACCAGCACAAGTTGAAAAAAACAGACATATTCAGCCACCAGCCGCCTAAGGAAACGTCACTTACCAGTGTTTAGGATGATAAATTGCATCCTTTAGATGTACCATTCTCTCTCTTTCCTCTCCAAGGAGATCCATTCTCAATTTTTTACCCTTAAAAACTAAAAGAATCATAACAAAAGCTTCTCACTTAATTCATCACTTCTCCTTCCTCCATTTTGTAAGCAATTGCATAAATTGTGGTGCTGATGGCACTCTGCTTCTTGCCCACATGTGAAGTTTGGTCAAACATGCAGAACTGCTTTTTTAAAAGTTAAAGAAAACAACAACAAAAACCAAACCTGCCTCAATTGCTCTTAGAACTACCTATATGAAAAGGAGTTTGTCCCTCTCTTCCATACATAAAAGTTACTTCTGAATTCTTACAACAGTTTTAGGATTATCAACAGAGATAAATCATAGAATCATAGACTCATAGAATGGTAATGTTGGAAGGGACCTCAAAGATCATCTAGTTCCAACCCCCTGCCATAGGCAGGGACACCTCCCACTAGTACAGGTCACTCAAGGCCTCCTCCAAGCTGGCCTCAAACACTTCCACGGAGGGAGCAGCCTTCCTGTGCAACCTGTGCCAGTGCCTCACCACCCTCACTGTAAAGAACTTCCTCCTAACATCCAGTCTAAATCTCCCCTCTGCCAGTTTAAAGCCATTGCCCCTTGTCCTGACATTTCAAGACCTCGTCTATAATCCCTCCCCAGCCTTCCTGTAGGCTCCCTTCAGATACTGGAAGGCTACTGTAAGTTCTCCTCAAGCCTTCTCTTCTCCAGGCTGCAGAGGCCCAATTCTCTCAACCTGTCCTTGTAGCAAAGCTGCTGCAGCCCTCTGATCACCTTTGTGGCCCTCTAAATAAACAACTCCCTATAATCTGTGATGGAAATGACTGAAATAGTCAAAATTATTCACAAACCTACATGAGTGTTGGGAATTGTAATACAGCCAAGATCAAGTGGATGGTCCAAGCCTACCTTCACCAGCTCCAAGCCACTGTAGTAAGACCCATGACTGAAGTCCTTCCTGTAGTGCACTGCACCACTGTCAGAACTCATTATGCCAGGCAGCAACACCAGCCTCAGAGCATCATTTGCAGTGTGCACTGGTTTGGAGTACTTGGAAGGTGAATCTTTCAAGGCCTTCAGTCTTGCAGCACTGTTATCTCCACCACAGTGCCAGCTATGCACAGTTGTGCTGGTTTGAGGCTAAGTGAAATGTTTTAATGAAAAAAAAAAAAGATTATAGGCTGTGAAAAGCAAACACTGGTGATGTCTGCTTCACTCATAGGCTTGCTCAGATGTTTAAAAGCAAGGACACAAACATAGATAAGATAGAATCTCTCCCTCTGTCAGAGTCAGTGTGTCTTCTCCCTGGGCTTCTGCTGTTAACCCAACTAATCATTCTGCTTCTAACCCCTCTTGCCCATCATCCAAACTCAACTTGCACATAAGGCAGAACCTAGGGTGGAAAGAAGGTGGGAGGGTGTTTGGGAGCCCCTCCTGGGCTCTTTATTTCTGGGAGGGGTATTGAGGTTTTGTATTACCTTTAACTTGTATATTTCTGTATATATTGTAAATATGTGCATGTACATTGTGCTAGGCTGTGAATACAAAGCTTTGATCCTTAACTTCCAGCTGACTGAGTCTAGTCTTGGTGATTTTCATAGAGTAGGGGGGGCAGGTAACTCCCAAACCATCACAGCAGCGTGGACTAGTTTCGCTGCATAGACACTTCCTTTTTTTTTTTTGTTTATGAGTACACTCCCTAACAGAAATATGTCTGCACCATCTGAGTTGGGTCTGAGTAGCTCTGGGGGTGCAGCATTATGGCAATGAGCTTATAGTGCTTCTAGATTTGAAGCATGCATACAAGTAGTGCATCAGTGTTCCCCTGTGATATGCCTGAGCAAATTACTGCTCAGGATCCAAATATCCCAGCCCTCATCTGTCTGTGTTTGTGTCAGGGACATTACCTGGAGACCTGCAGATAGTGATGGATAGTGATGCCCTGTTATGGGGACTTTGGACAGATATAACAAATCTACTCAGTCAGGAGACTTCTATTTATCATCTTGTATAAGAAAGAAGAATACCAAACCCATCTTAACTCATCATTGCCTTTTTTTTTTTTCTTTAAAGAAAAAAAAAAACCAACAAAAACAACAACAACAAAAAAAACCCAACCCCAAACCAACAAACAAAAAAAACCAAACCACCTTGATGTTACATTTTCAGTTAAGTTTCCAACACAGTTTGTGTTCTGCATGGAATACAGCAGTGTCAACCTGACAGAACAGGTTAATTACTGAGATTAAGCAGTACTCTGAGAGAAATAGCACTGGATCCTATCAGAGATTCTTCAGGTATAATGTACTGCTGGAAATGAAAGCCAACAGATAGAAGTTAAAGGAGAAGCGAAGGAGAGAAACAAATTAATAAGCACCTATTTGGTATTTCCACACACTACTCAGTCTCCAACCATATCTGGCTCAGGAACTTTTTAATTCACAGTTTTCTCAAGTTTAATAGTCACTTCGTACAGTCATGAGTTCAGCTGGCAGCCTTGGCAAGCTTCTAGCTGTTCCACAACTTCTGCCCTTCCATTTGTATGAAGAGCTACTCCTCTTTGATCATTTTGGAGCTAGTGTCTGCTACCTTCATTTGATTCCCACTTGTTCCTAACCTGGAGAAGAAAAAGGCAGTCCTTATTTACCTTTTTTGCAGCGCTTGTGATTCCATAGGCATCTGTCATACTGGGTTTTTTTTGTTCTGGGACGTCCTTCTAATTTGAAAATTAATCATTTCATTCTGCCTTGTCCCTTTAACCACTTATGGTCTGGAGACCTCTCATCACAAGGCTGTGCAGCGTTTTTTAGATGTTTTAGTGAAAGATCTTGCAAAAACACAAGTAAACTTTCTCTTTTTTTCCTTATATTTGTTTAAGGAATCCCCTATGCAATTTCAGTTTATTCATCCACAGATTTTACTGTTTATAATACCTTTTATTGTTTTTCTACAGAACCAGTTACTGACCTGCACTTCCAGAGATGTCTTGTATGTGGTATCACATTAACTGCCTTTTTTGTCCTTCAAGGCATTTTTAATACAAAGGCATTTTTAAGAGGAGGCACCAAGGACCAATACAGGTTTACCTGTTAACATGAGAAGGGAATCAAACTTCTCACCTGGCATGAATGGCAGCCCTGATTTCGTGCTAAGGCTGTGGGTCCTCCTTCAAATTTGTGCATCATACCCTTAGTTTCTTCAGCTTATTTTTTTTACGTACCCATGAAAACAAACTGTGTTGCATCAGTGGAATGCTGCCTGCACTGTATTACATCAGGCAGGAGAAAGGAGAAAACACACAAAAAGTTATTTTGGTTTGACCAGAACCAGTTGTGGTTTTCTTTTTTTTTTTTTTTTTTTTTTTNGAAAAAAAAAAAAAAAAAAAGAATTTCTATTTGCACAATGTAACTACTTTCCAGGAAACAGATTATAACATTTGATTCTACTCTGAGTACGTACAAAGTTTTGACTTTTTTTTTTTTCCCCCTTTAAACTCAATACAATGTCTCAGTTCATACATCTGTGAGATCAAAAATGCATGGTTCCAAAGCACTGGGTAGGAAATCTATTAAAAAAGCCCAGGTGTCTGAGGAACTGTTTGACAAGTGGAGAGACAAAAGGAACACAGGGAAAAGGAACAATGTCAGAGAAGTGTGAAGACAAAGGGTCTGGAGGCAAGGTTCGTGCTCAGTGTCATAGGGGGAATAGAAACTCCAGCGGTGTCAGCTTTCTCTCTGTAATGCATCTCTGTCTCAATTCATGCTAAATAGATTGGCATGTACTGCTGACAGCCTATTATTTTACAGCCCATGTGCTTTTTTATATATTTGGGTAATAGTGCAGTTCAGTCCCTTAGCTAGATTATCAATAGGATGTAATGAAAATCCACAGCTTTTATAGATCTGTTTTATGGCAGTGTAACAGTGAGACAAGTGTTGTCTTTTCTGGGGACTTTGGTGACAGCAGTATTCCTCCAATGGAGTGGAAACAACTGGCCTTTTAACTGGCCTTTCTTCTACTACCAAAGGCTGTTGGAGATTGAGTCAGTGGTGCCTAGGGAGTGGCTTGGGTTTATATAAAGCGGATACCACCAGTAAGTCAGAGGAGCTGTGCCTCGAAGTACCTATTCTTCCAACTGCAAGCCTGCATATTGTCATTTAGGCTACAAGTGGCTCCAGTTGTGTAGGTGAATCTCAGTTCAGGTTGCCTAATCATTTCACCACTAATACTGCTGCATTATTTAGCCAGCATAAAAGTACCCAGTTCTACTCCTAAGAACAGAAATACTTTAGGACAAACTTAATAAATTCCCAAACAAGCTTTACTTACAGTTTGTCTAGCTTCTGTCACACTGCTTTCACTAGTTTTAAGACAGAGGAGGCCGCAAATCTTTGTATATCTATCCCCCATAGCAGCAGTAGTCACGATTAGATGACAGCAAATTCAACATCATTTGCAACATCTCGCTTTCAAAGACCATTTTATATCCCACTCCTACCATATTACGGACAGCAGCTCAGGAATATCCATACATGAGGGCACGTATAGATGGCATCTGAGGCTTGTCTGAGCTGAGGGTCATGTGTTTCATTGTATGAGGGAGATAGTCCCCATAGCTTGCATGTGTGTAATTTTTCCACCAGAAAGGGCGGTTTGCCAGCCCTTAGACTTTGCTTAATGCATTATCTTTCTGTCCTACACTGATTTTCCTTCACTGTAAATTCCTTGTACTGCTGCAGAACTGTCTCCAGATCTACAGCCAGGCAAGCGGGCAGTGACACAGGTGGCAGTTGCGGACTTTTTTTCTGTTGAACCCACAGGTTTCAACCCTTTTCACAGCATCATACAAGAGCAGAGTTCCCCCGAAGCTGGGAATTGGGCTAAGTGGGGTGATAGGGCTTAGCCACGTCAGCATAAATTTCCTGGATTTTAAAATAAATATCATTCAAGCAAATATAAATCCTGGAATATGAGGCTTGGCTACAGTTTCAGTGGCTCCTTTGACTAATCAGTGAGGGCTGTACTAAAATAAATTGGGTTTTAGCAAAACTTAAAGTCTGTTCAAAAGCCTGTTTTCTCTTAGATTTTAAATCAGCTTAATTAAATAAATTGATATTTACACTTGGTGTAGCTATAGCTTCTGTGTTTTGTGAAAAGATAGTAAGTTTCAGGTTTTAAGGTAATGTCAATAACATTAAAAATATGATTTATGACCAAAGCTTTACTAATTTGTCTGTATCCAGCTGTTCAGAAATTCTGAAAACTTTTCCAGTCAAGGCCTTATGGATACCTTCATTCCGTGACTGCTTTTCTTGTCCATACTTTTTTCCAAGATGCAGTATAATTCCACATTTTAGCCAAAAACTCCAGTCTCATACTATATAGACTGTCAGTTGATTCTTTGTCTTCGTGCTTTTCTGCATCATGCCAACACTACTACATACTCTCTAGCTTTCTTTTGGAGAGCAATTTAATTGCATTTGAATTCCTGGTCCCTGGACTGTTCCATGGAGCCAGGTAGCTGATGATCAAGAAACCAGTCTTTGGAGTCCAAGGCTGCAGCTGGAAGCTACTGGAATAGGCTAACCAAATAGGAGCTGTTGAAAAAGAGACCAACAGCAGAGGTTGATAAAGATGAGCTGTAAAAGACTCTCTTCAAATTCTCCCTCCTGTGGAGAGAAGTAAGTGCCAATCCTGGCTGTCTGTAAAATCTGAGACATCCCAGATCTACAGGGATTATTATTATATTTTTAATTAAAATTAAAATGCAGTTGCCTGTGGGGTCTGAGTGCTTCTCCTTACAAGAGAGTATACTGGGCTTTTTTACAGTTTTCCTTCAGCTCCCACTGAAATCAGCTGGAAATCACAGTTGATCTGGGTGGAAACAGAATCTACACAAAGTTCAATTGGCTTTTCAGCTGAAAGCTCAAAAGGATTTTATCACTGAGCAAAGATTCCTTCCTGCCTTATGCAGAACTTTCTATTAACCATACAAGCTATATTTTTCCACACTAGCATAGCTCACAGAAATATTAGAACTGCCATACCTAATCAGGCCAGTGGTCCATCTAGGGTAGTATCCGTGGCTCCAGATGCCTCCGAATAAGGTGCAAGATAATTCATAATATCATATCCCAAGGGAATTATCTTCCTAATCTGTGGCAGTTTTTGGCTAACTATTGCCCCAGGCATGAGTCTTTATATTCCTTATACACTTTTATCCTATCTAAGTGTCATCTATCATGTATGTTCTATTGTTTGAACTATTCTCTACAGGTTTAGGCATAAAGGTCACAATAGGACAGAGGTCATAAGTCACAGTAGATCAAAAGCCACAGCGTGTCAAATGTTGTAATATAATTCATGCTCATGTATACAGCACATATATAAAGTGATAGCTCATGCTAAGGCATTGCCTCACAGTGCTCTTACAGCTACAGCTCCCCTAAGAGCGTTATAATATGCTATTGACTTTCTTGTGGATTCATCATGCTGTGAATTATTTCTGGCCAGTGGAATGCATGGAGTTACCTTTTGGGTATTACTTAAGCAGGCGTCTTGTGATTTTGCCAGAGATCTTTTTTGCAGGAGTCAAGGTGTGTATTGTTTTCCTAGATTTTTTTTGTCCTTTCTTTCCTTTTTTTTTTTTTTAGCTCTTTGAAACCTACAACAACTATTCTTTACAAGATGNATAAAAAAAGAAAAAGTGGACAGAGAAGGGAAGAAACGGAAGATTTACACTTTGGCTTAAATATATATTTGGTATATGAAAACAGCTTCTTTTTTTTTTTCTTTTTTTTTCCCCCTCCCATAAAAGAACTGATCCCATGGTCTCAGCAGGGATATGCATGTGAAGCCTTATTCAATAAACTTTAGGTGCCACGATTTTTGTCTATTTCCTCTCAAACCAAAGAATAGACAACAGCCACATACCCTTTTGTGCCCGGCATTCAGTCTTTTTAATTTCCTATGTACAGTTCTTTTTTGGTTTTTTGCTTCTCTGTTCTGTTCCTCTTGGAGCAAGAAAGAGATAAGGAATAAAACAAAAAGCACTGTAAAAGATCCTCTTCCTAAGGGTGCTTTACTCCCTCTAACTGTTTGACTTTTCACCCTTTGGGTGCTTAGTGGAAAATCCATTACTTGCTTGCTGAGGAAAAAGCATTTAATGAATCGCAAAATCATTCAATTATTCTTAAAAACACTTCACATCACACATCTTTTTCCAAGTAAAGTGTACATTTTTCACATTTAAATGGTGCATAACTGCCTCATACAATGTGTCCCTAGAGTTAGAGACATTTTAACAGAAGGCGTCCGGGAATACACAGAGCATTTTGATATATATTAGCATTAAAACCCTTGCATTAAAGATGCAGAATTTCCTCTTCTCTCTTCACTGTCTTTCAACAATATTTATGCAAAGTTGCTTTTTTTGTTGTTGTTGTCAAGTGTCTAGCTTTCCACTGAGCTAAGATCTGCATGCTTTGCTTCCTTCGGTGTGCTGCATGCAGTACCACACAGTAAAAAATGAAGTCTATAGTACAGCTAATACAAGGCAGCAAAGCATTTAGAATGTTTTTAAAAACAAAGTAAAAATCTATTTAGGAAGGGAAGTAAGAGATTTCCTCGGGAAAATACATTATTTGCAGACATTATTGAGCTTGATGCTGATCTCTCACCGCTTTTTCTCTGCTTTTGTAAGAGAAACGCTTTCTGCAGACTGCAGTAGCTGCCATTTCCTACACAACTTTTTCTTTTTAGTTTTCTTTTCCCTCTGAGGTTGTTTCTTAATGGACTTACATTGTAAAATGTTCTTTTTCTGCATTTTATGAAAACGTTTGTGCTTTACCCAGCAGAATCAGGTGGCCGACTTGGTTTGTGAGACCAACTGGAAGGCTGCACTTTTGCTGGGGCAAATGGGAATCGGTCTGTTTATTTGAATGCCAGTATATGAACTGTACAAGCTAAGGAGCTGGCCTTGAATTTGTAAACTTTGCTGCACTTTTATGCCCCTGTAATTTAAACAAGCAATTTTTTTCCATAGGAGTAATTAATTTATTTCTTTAGTTAGTTGTTTATTCTAAATTTAATAGGAAAGAGAGGTATTTATACAGCAGCTTTAGGCGAACTCAGCTATCTAACTTAGGCGCAGTTTTAAGAAGTAAACCTAAGGCGTTTGTGCTTCTCTGCACAGCTGGCAGAGAGACAGAGGTGCCGGGGGGCTGTAGGCAAAGGGAATGGGGGGGTGGTGTGTGCGCTGGGGGTGTTTGTTGGGGGGCAGCTGCAATTCAAAACACCTAAATCAGATGCCTGAAGTAGACACTGTGAATAACCCCCTAGATGACGGGAATTATTGGACCACATTTGAGAGAGAGAGGAAAAAAGTAAGGTTGGCATATGGCGAGTGTCCTACATATGGTATGTTGTTTATATGTGTTTTTTCCGTTAGCATTTCTCTTTCCTTTGTTGTTTCACCTCCTCCTGCAGTCTTTCCTAACGACAATGTTAATTCAGGAATTTCTGTGGTTGAAGGAAAGTTTTTGGACCGACGCTACTCTCAAGAGCACAAAAAGCGGATGAACTGCGTTAGCTTTCCCTCCTCTGCTCTGCCTCACTTACACAGTGCTCTGTGTCTGTATACCTAATTTTCTATTTCCTTTTACTTCTCTGCAGCAGATAAGGAGTGTGTGTGTAGGGATGAAAATCACTTTGCCTTAGAATTTACTATGTTTCATCGCTCGAGAGAGTGTTTTATATTTATTCAAATGCCGGCACATTTTGCAAGAGTTACAAATGATAGGCGTCAATATGACAGACAGGCGCTCTTCATACTGGTTTAATTCCTTTGCTCCAGACAAATCCTGGTCTTATCCAATGTAGCTTCAGGGGGAAGCTCCCTTGTGCTGCAAAAAGCAGGCTCCACCTGGTTCTGATTAACTTTGCACTGGTTGGATCTGCCCAGTGATGGCGTAAGAAAATAGGGAGCAGAGAAGTCTGCAATTGAAGCCGTAGATTCATGGCCTATAAAACTAAAAGGCTATTATGGTCATCTACTCAGTCTGCCCCCCCTGGATAAGGGGCACCAGAACTTTCCTGAATTACTGGTTTTTTTGTGTGTGTGTGATTTTAATGGAGAAAAGCATTCAATTTTGATTTAAGTCTTCCAGTATGTTTCTCCAACTACATCTTCTTACTGCTGGCTTCTGTTATCCCTTTGTCACCGGACTGAAAACTCTAGTCTTATCAAATTTCTGTTTCTCACATAGTTTTTATAAGATGTGATCAAGTAGCCTATTAAATGTCTCTCTGATAACCTACAAAGATAGAGCTGCTCGAGTCTTTGATTACAAAGAATGTTTTCCAATTCTTTCATCATTCTCGTTGCTTTCCTCTGAACCTTTTCCAGTTTTTCAACAATGTCTCCTGAATTGTGGACACAATATTTCCAGACCCGTTTGCTCCCATGCCAAGGACAAAGGTAACACAACCGTGCTGTAAATTTCTCTGGTGATGTGCCCATGGGTTGAAGCAGATTCATGTCTACCCTCTTAGAGCTCTTTACAGCTGATTCTCTCCTCTGAAGGCTTTTTCAGACTGTGTGTGGACAGGGTCTCTACCTTGTATCAGTGATTCTAGTAACAGTCTTTGTTATGAGAATAGTGTCTTAGTTTGTCTGGACTGAAATTTACAGTTTGTTTAACTGTGACCAGTTCCCTTAACAACCTGCCTTCCACAGCGGCTTGGCTCGCTTTTTATTTACTAGTCTTCCAATCATTTCAGATGCAAACTTTCTAAATATGTTTTCTTACCATTGATAAAAGAGTCACAGACAGAAAAACAATGCCACAGGGCCATGCATTCGTGCATTTCCATTAAAATAAACACCACTGATTATTTTTCCCCACTTATTACATCCTTCAGACTGAGATTTGACTCTATTTAATAGGTACAGTATTGATTTTAATTTTTTTTCTTCATCAAAATATTATGATTAACAACTAAAATACTTTCCAATATTCCTCTGCACATTTAATACTACTAAAATTACCTTTATTCTACTGAATACATACTCTTATTATATGATATCTAGTTAGCTTTGGCAAGGTGATTTTCCATAAACTTCTGGTCTCGTTGCTTTGATTCAAATGAACTGACATTCCTAGAAGCCATTCCTGATTTTGTTTGAGATCAATGTGAGGCTGAAATGCCTACAGCCATTTAGGTCATCACATATATTCTTTTGAAATATTCACAATTTTTTTTTTATTTTTTTTTTTGCCTGGTTCTCTTGGATCTCTTTAGTTCTCCAAGACGTACTAAAAATCCTCACTAACAGTGCAGACAGGTTCCCTGCCAAATGTATTAAAATACCTCCATGCAAATTATTCAGGTCTACTGATTTTAAAAATGTCTAGTTTTATTAGCTGCTATTTAACGTTCTCCTGCACTACTACTGAAATACAGCTTCATCATAATCATCTGATATGAATACATCATTTGACTTTTTTCCCAAAATACAGAAGTATTTGAGAATACTTTTTTTTTTTTAAAAGTAAATGTTATTACAGAAAGTCTGAACAATTTCCATTTAACAATGGAACCAAGCAATTGTTAGGGTTCTTTGTAATATAATTCTGAAATGTCTTCATATTATCCTTATCTCTGTTTTCTCTTTCTGACCTTCAGCTTTCTGTTCTATAATTCCCAGCTTCTGATTTACATTAATTGCCACACTTTCCCCTGCTCCTCCCTTTTGTTTTGCTTTTTTTCCACATACAGTGTCATTTTATTATTTATTATAATGAGGAGCTTTTTCCTTGATTGTGGCTGGTTTTGAGGTGTCCTTTACAGTGTGCTTAGCAGACTGAAGTTGTCAGTCAGTTTTTTCCTTGAATAGTTTTTCTCCAAACAACTGATTCACACTCACTGTCAACTTTTAAAAGCTGACTGTCTCATCTGCAAATATAAGTATTGGGAATTATTTCAATAGCTTGTAACAAATGCAATCAGGTTGTAGCTGTGTGCAGATAAGCAACTAATTTTTAATTCTCTGATTTCTCTGTCAGACTGAATTCTAGTACAGAATTCCTCTGTCTTGGATGTAGTTAAGGAAATTGTCATTTTCGATCTGTTTAATGTAGCCGATGTTTTATTAGGGACACTCTGAGGTTTCCAGCTCATGTTAATNTTTTTGGGTTTTTTTTTTTTTTTTTTTTTTTTGGTAGGAACAAAGTGTGAACCTGGATTCGCAGTGTTCTCTCTTAGTAGCTGTTTATTTACAGTACCCTATGCAGATTGCTTACTTCAGTGCTTTGAGCATGAATACATAATGTACCAAAAATGCAGCTACAATTATAACAAATTATAAAATGCTGGAAATTGGGTCTGAAATTCCTGCCTCTTTGAAGTCAGTAGCACTCAAATTGTTAGAGTTCCAGCAGTTTTTCTTCACAAAATGCTGTTCCATATTGTAATGATTTTACTTGCCACTAGCTTCATGGTAAAGTTCACCAACTGGACCATAACTCCCAATTACCTCACCCTGATTTAATCCAATTCTTTAAGAGTGTGAAACCTATTAAAATTGGTATTAAATAAGAATGCTTTCAGGGAATGCATCTCCTAATTCTTGGTACATGATTCCCTAGAAACATTTTTAAAGTGCAATACTGCATTTCTGTTGGTGTTACAAGCAAATTGCTCTTCATAACAGACCTGAACTGAATGTCTATAGTATGCCTTGCTAATTATAGATATCACTGCCTGACAGTGATCCAGTCTTGGTTTTTTTTACTTTCTATCTTGCCTGTTTAGATGAAAAACTCTCCTGTTCAGTGCACAGCACCTGATGCAAAAAGGGCAAAGATCTCCATAGGGATCCTATTAAAATATTATTGATCATTATCTGCTTACTGTCTACAACTAATTCGTGATGTTCTTTTTTATCATCAAGAACAATATATCACCTATTTTCAGCAATTTTTTGCCACTACCTTATGAATGTGTCATACTGACTTATGTATATGGCAGTTCAGAAAGGAAACACCAAGCATATTTGGAGAATGCAATCAGTATTAAATGGATTAACAATAGATTTGACTTCAATACAATAAGTCCAGGGAATGGACACAGGAATGGGCTACATTTTCTACGCAGATGTATTTCCTACTATTTAATGTACATAAAACACATGAATTAAATTTACAATTATTGGTATCCTGTACCATGAGGAGGCTCAGGGAAAAAAAAAAAATCCATGTAACCACACATGAGTTTAATGCTAAATATGAGAAGATAGCATATTGTGCCAATCAGACAAATATTCACAGCCAAAAGGTGATTTAATGTGAGCAGGAACTAGATGATCCTTGAGGTCCCTTCCAACCTTACTATTCTATGATTCTATGATTCTATGATTCTGCTTATTGGATGTGGGGTATGCCAAGGTTGGCTGGTCCCAGCGACTGATACACCCTGTCACTAGTACAAAACACTCCTTGAGGCTATGGACCTGGGAAACTCGACTTTCTCTGCTCATGCTCTTTTTGGTCAGATTTGTCTTTTTCTGGCAGCTTGTGCCAATGGTCAGATTCACTGGAAACATAAAAGAGAAAATGACTGCTGAACAAGCGGAGTGTTATCTTCATTCTTGCAGTTTGCCCATGTGCACAATGAAAGGAAGCTGGTGGAGGTCCTGGTCCAGGAAAGGAATTAGGGGCTTTATCATCAGACAATAAGTTGAGCAAATTGCAGATTACAAACTACTTCTCTTCAGGACTCTTGGCTGAATTCAGTGCCTTAGCGGTACTAGCTCAGGAAGTACATGGAGATTGTAAAGATGAGCAGCCAGAAAATGAGGGATGCATGTGTGAGGTTTGCTGTCAAGTAGTGGGCAAAGAACACAGGAAATAAATGTAAAATTCTAGAGCCCTGAAATCCTGGTTATTTTAATTTCTTTCAAAAGATGCAATAATCCATCACAAATTTTACTCTGGAGCTTTTGGTTGCTCACATTCATCTTCCAAAGGTGAGCACATTTGATGAAAGATTACAGTAATATACATGAGTTACCAAATATGTCTATCACGAAGCTGGTAACTAAGAGGATGATTTGTTTCATATTGGTTCTATTCAATATAAATAAATGAAAGAGGACTTTTAAAATAAGGAGTTAAAAGCCAAAAATAATTCCATGACCAGTGAAAGAAAATCTTTCTGCCTTCAGTTGTCTTTGCTGTCATGCAACCCTTCCTCAGATTCTGATTGAAGGGGTACAGAGAAGAGGTTTTCATATTATATCCTGTAAAATTAAAGATCGTAAAGCAGAACATTAACATGGTGACTGAACCACTTTGAGCTTTCAAGTTGGTCTTTGGAAACTCAGACTCCAGATTTTTGCTAACTTTTCAATACAAAATAAATTGGAAATAATACCTGTAACAGGAATGATATTAATATATACCTGTAATAATGACACAAACTGGTGGAAATATTTCAGCTTAGTCTCTTCTACTAGTGATACTAACTTTACCTTAGCACAGTCATCTTAAGTAAATTCTTTCTAATGCCAAATTATTTGAGTTCCATTTAAAGAAATTTTTTTTTTTTAATTGTAAATTGATGCACAGACAGAACAACAGAAAACGTCTGAGAGGAAATCTAATCTATCAAAAACCTTCATGAGTAAACTGTTGCCCTAATAATCCCTCAATCTATAAACACTTCCATAAGATATCTAGAGAAAATAGTTTGAAATTCTTTCAGGCTCAGTACCTCTGAAGATGCTGCAAAGCTGGTCTGCTCACACTGGTTAACTGGCTACATAAGGAACCTGGGAATTTTGAGTACTGTTCAGCTTTCTGAAGTGAAAGGCTTTCTTCTTCTCCTTACCCTAGCTTAAGGAACAAATTTTCCATACAAATTGGCATGATGTGGTAGATTTTCCCTCTGCTATTCCTTATCCCTGACATTCTCGCCGTGGGGAACTGCCACTAATGCCAAAGGGATGCTTGGCTCGTTGCGCTCTCTTGGTAGCTACTTCAGAAATGCTGTTAGATGAAATAGCGAGGGACAGCAGCGTTTTAGTCGTGATCCATCAGGCGGATCTGAGAGGAGCTGTTTGCCCTGAGAGAGGATAGACTTTCGAGACATATGGTGCTATAATGGGGGGGTGGGGATTTTTCAATTCCAATCCACCCATTCCGGATGAGAGAGACTGAGCTAATACCCTCGTGTATGGTGTATTGCATCTAGCTGCGGAAGTAGCGTTAGGATGGAATTTATGGACTCTCTAAATTGTTTGCCAGGAAATGTTTACTAGCTATGCACAATAAATGACTGTGAAAGCATATTCCTGTGTTTAATATGATATGGTAATTTCCTTATATTTGGGTCATACTATTATGATACCAATAAAGGAAACTTAAAAAAGAAAAAAAAAAAAAGAGCAAGGAAAAAGAAAACAAACAAGCAATGTATGTTTGTATTTATGGAGCTTAATTTGAGAAAGTCTGGCTGGCTACAAATTGTACAGGCTAAACTTACTGCATGCACTCCTGGATACAAGCCATGCCTGCTTATAAGAAATTAAACGTATGACTTATTTTTAGAGCAAAATATCCTCATCACCAAGTCAAGGTATGTTTTAAAAAAAAAATCCTCATTACCACAACTGCAGGGGGTCATACATAATGCAATTACTGGACATGTATAAGGGACGGCTACCAACCTGCTTTCCAAAATAGGTACCCAGCTTTGTGAGTTAGAAATTGCACAGGCAGTTCTGGACTGCAGGCTGAAATCTGGGAATTTCGCTCTGTGATACAACCCTCTCTTCCACACAGCTCACTGTTGTACCAGGGACTACTGTACAGTTTTATAGGGTGTGTTAGATTAGATACATTCCCAAACATTTCACTCTGCTAGGAAGCTAAGTCAGAACTTTGTCTGGTGATCTGTGCTAAGAGCTTTCTCTCCTCCTTCGTTTGCTTTAATGTGAGGCATTCTATTTGGGTGTAACGCATCTAAGAACTCTATTATTAAAAGAAAGCAGGCACTAACCTAATTCGTTTTAATCCTACATTCAGGACTTGAGCCTGGAGGTATGTTGGTGTTTTTGCATGGTTGAACACCCTCTTTTAGTGTATACATATGTGTATTTATACATCCAGTATGCTGTTCGAGATAGGATTTTTGAAGTGTAGCAAACAAGTCTTTGTAGCAATTCAATTTCTGTGTTTCAGCTTGGGTTTTCTGCACATAACTACAACAGACAAGCGTGCTTTGTCCCTTTCTTACTATGAACGGAGGAGGTTAACTGATAAAAATGAACAGAAGAAAGTTTAGAATTTTAAAATAAAAAGTCCCAACTTCTGTAACAGATAATTTAATTGTTTTAGTAAAACAAAAACTTGAAAAAGCGTGGGTGAAATATTGTTATCCAACGAGTTTTTTTCATACGTGTTTCTTTCAAAATTAACTATTCAGTGGCTTTTATTTCTGTAACCACGAAAGAACAGTATTTATATTTATCTACGCTTTTCTTAAATGGCTCTTGTGGTCTAACAGTGAAGTTAATCCAGTGAGATCAATGGGGGAAAGAGTCAGCGCTCCTCAAGGTCAAGTCTGAAGACAGTTCACGTTGTAAAACATGTAAAGGATGAATTGTTTCTCTAAAATGGTTTCACATTCTCTACCAAGCTGATCACAGTAGTAAAAGTATATGAAGAATGCCTTGTTCATATTACTACTAGAGGCAGAAAGCAATGATAAGAGAGGCACTACAGACAGCTTGGTGACAGCAAAACTTGTTTCTACTAATGAGAATTTGTACTTTTGGATGCACTATGAGTGTATGACTCATAGCATGGGATTTTTGTATTAGTTTTCATTCAAACTCTGTTGTTTGCAATGAAAGAACTTTAGGTAAAATTTTTTTTGTGTGTGTGTGTATTGTATTATAAATATCTATCTCAGCTTAATCGTGCTGCTTACAGCTAACGAGATGAACACTCCGAAATGCTTCCAAAGCTGTTTACCTGGACAGTGTCTGTTTTATTAGTTTTAGACAGAGTTGTATTGAGCATCACGACGGAAAAGGCACGGCTTCCAACATAACATAGCCAAGAAGCTGACATGTCTCGTGCCTTTCTCTTCCATTAGAGACATGCTATGCCTCCAGATGCTGCAGTCTGGATTTAGGGGCATATACCGCTCTTGCACAAATAAGAGTTGCATATGTTACGAGTTAATTCCATTTTGTTGTGTTCTCTTGCACATGGCGTTTTGAAACAGTTAGATGGAAAATATTTTTAGTTTACCATCTTGCATTGAAATGCACTTGGATTATTAAATAAAATCTAAATCCCTAAGTGATATGTTCTACAGCTCAAATGCACAAATGTGTAAAGTTCATGGACAAAACCCCTGCGAGGGAATCGCACAAATCCAGACAGTGTTCCCATGTGCTGTAATTTGCATTTGTGTCTCAGTCAGCTGAAAAGTATACTAAATAACACACCTTTTCTTTGCTGTGCAGCTGAGCTTCACCCAGCTCACAGTGCTATGCACTTTTCATTTCAAAAAGATGATGTGAGAATAAAAGAGCTTCACTCTTTTATTGAGGGCATCTAATTTAAATGAAGTAAGTGATATAGGAATCCACAAAGAGGAAGATGGCTCCTGAGAGTGATTCGCTTTGCCATAGTCCAACAGGTATACTTAGCTGATGTGAAGGTACTTCAAAGAAAGTCCCTTATTGAGTAGTTTATTGAACTCACTCTGAGACCTGTCTGCATAGTATCAAAGGACATGCAAGTGCAATGCCTAATAAAGCTTAACAAATATAAATACCTTGGAAAGGTTCGTTTCAAGAAGCAGCACAATATATTCACAGCTCATTAATACTGCTACATTCTGGTGAGGGGAAATAAAACAAATAAGCTTATGCAAATGTGGTTTTGGAAGGTGACAGTCTCCTTAAGGTATGACACTTGGACCTTTCTTCAAGATACGTAAGAACTTGCCTATTTTTTTAAACATCAGTAATGTCATTGATGCCAGCAAACTTGAAATACTTTCGTGAATCAGAATCTTTAAGACAGATGCGTTTTTATCTTTTGGTGGTATCTCTGCAAGTTAAGCTCTTGTTGGCATATATGTTTTAGGGAAATCTAGGTAGCTTTCTGGGGTTTTGTTTCTTCTTTTGTCATTCTTTCACAAGCCATAATATCTGCATCTAAAAAAAACCAGTTTAATCTAAAATGATCATTTAAAATGATTGCTACTCTGTATTTAATTTCTTCTATGCAGTATAGGACAGCATCTTAGGCTTTGAGGAGCACGATGACACATTAAAAAAGTACAGGCAATTTTTAACTCTCTGCTTCCTACAGCTATTACTAATTAAGGTTCCAATCCTGCAAATGCTTCTAGTCAAGCACATCGCCATGAATGCAAACAGGACTCTGTGAAAACACAGGAGTACTCCCACGTGAAATTGGTGAAATGATTAGAGCCCGAGCAACTCAGGGCAGTGAATCTCTTTCTGTTCCGAATACAAGCTAGTTAGGGGTTTCTGCTCCAAGCCTAGAGCTCATCACACTGTAAATCATAAGCAAACACACCTGCAAAGTAAGTGACATAATCCCAGAAGCTATTAAAACCTAGGTATTTTGTAGTTATTTATTCCTGGTGTCTTTTTCTTCCTACAGAGCAGAGAAAATTAGAAATCACTAATTAGAAAATACTAGGAATACACACTGTGAGCAGTATTTTATTCATTAATGTGAAAAAGAGGTGATGAAGATTAGTGACTTATCACTCTCCTAACGTCCCTTGATGGAGGCAGAATTCTGAAATATGCCCCCTGCTGCTGGTCCTGAAAGAGCCTGGAAATCTCAGGCAGGGGACTAAGTATTTCAGGTAATGGTAGGGGAGAAATTCTCTTTCAGTCTTTGGAATGTAAGCAAGTCATAGCCTAAACCATCTGATGCACAAAGATTCAAATCAGCTGCACTTTTTATTCTGGGTGACTAAAACTTGAAGTATAATGGGCAAAATATTAATATAGACAAATGAAAAACACAATGAAAATTGTATCAAATAATAATAATGATTTTAAAATACAAACCTTTTTCCTCTGTGATTAGTAATTTTAATAGGGGAATGAGACTGACTGTCAGATCTAACTGTCAAGATCTGGAAAAAAATGAGTGGAAAACATTTCTTTCAGGCATCATTAATTTGCCTATATTTTGAATACATTTTAAAATACAAATGATACGTATTACTGAAGTAACCTAGGCTTGTCTTAACTTCAGTATTCTTAAGCAGAGATACTAGAAAGAATGAAACAATTGTTACATTGCAATATAATGTGCAGATTGGGAAACAAATACTATTGTGGAGGATGGTTCCACTTGCAAATAAATTATTAAAACAAGCACATCCCAAAGTTTTGAAGAGAACTTGGTCTGAGGCTGTTGACTAACTAATGTGGAATGGAAGTTTCATATAGCTTAAACTTGGACATCAGAGTTCAGGTGTGACATCTCAAGTACATTAACCATCAGTTTGTTTAAATTAAATAGGAAGTGTAAGAAGTTTTACTGGTTAGAGTGGGCTGACAATTCAAATAACTTTTAATGATGTAATGCCAAATTACAAATAATTTTCAGTGAGGGTTTCGTAGTTCAATGCAACTTTTGTGTAATGTGCCAAATTAGTGGCATAGCTTTAAAATTATTAATACTTGGAGATCATGAGAATTAGAACAGAATCTGTGTGTATAGAGAAGTAGCTGAAAACAGAGATTCAGAGCTAAAAGGTTTTATAGATACGTTGTAGTCTTTAAAGCAAAAATTATGTCCGTTAAGTGTTAAACCATGGCACGTGTAGACATTAAAAAGAGCAAAATATTTGGAAGCAAAACACAGAAATGCAATGTTAGGGATATGTGGTATGTGTTGTGGTAGTGTAAGCTCTCACCAAAAAGAAAAAATAAAATAAAATAAAAAAGGCTTTTGTGGTGAAGTACAGTGAAGACACTGGTATACCATACGTTTACGAATGGTAAATGTGCTTCTTAGCTAGTCAGGCATTTGGTTTTTTTGACAGTCAACAAACTATGCATTTTCTGTGCAAGGATTTTCAGTTAAGGAATTCAGGCATCCCTGAAATGATGCATGATCCCCAGGCTTTATTGCTGCTGATATCCATAGGTTTCCACTGCAGCACAGGTATCAAGAGGAATGAATTATATTGCTTCTGTGGAAGTTAAATAGGCAAAATTTAGGGAAAAAAAAAAAAAGACAAGACTGAAAATAAACATACATCTGTTGTGAATCTGGATTGACTGTAAGGTTAAATAATGATGCCTGCCTTCACCAAATTGCCATGGAAAAATACGAACTGATCATAATTACAGTACAATAAAACCTCGTCCTCTTCCTTTGGTAGGCTCTTGAGTACAATAAAATCTTTGGCTAAAGTAAGCTGAATTCATATTTGTAAGCTTTCTCTTTGACAGTAAGGAGAATGTTCTTAAATGGCATAAATTGCCATCTTTTTGCTGACTTCAAAAAAAGTTAGGACAGTTTATAGCACTCAAATGGTGGTCTGCAAGTATGACTATATACCTGACATTACTGGAGTATGCATATTGCAAATATGCAAACCACACACTAGATACAACTGCTCAAGAATCCTACTTACATTCTGATAAATATTCAGGAAGATGGTTCCCTTCAGCCTCCAACATAAAAAAAAAATAGGCAAGGCTACAAAAGTCCTGAAGAGGAGGAACTGTACACTGATTCATTCAGGTCAATTTTAGATCATCTCTTTCCTCATAAATCTTAAGCTAAAAAGAGGAACAACAGATGCCACCAAACCCAAAAAACAGAAAGTGAATGCAAATATTAGCCCATACATGAAAATATAAATGATGTTCCAAACTGCGTTGGCTCCAGATGTTTTTAAGAGTTAAACAGTTTACTGTTTTCATATATCTGAAGCATTCTGTTTTTTTCACTTGATGTTACAAGCTTTGGGCAAACTTGCTGGCATTGATTTAAGTTATGCTTTTGTACCACATGTAGATTGAGCGCATATTCTAGAAAGATGCAATCTGAACAAGAATCAGATGATTAATATTGAAAGGTAACAACTGCTTACACCTTCTTCAATAATTAGTTCACTGAGAAGCTTTCCACTGACGCTTCAACTGAAAAATTCTAATTTTTCAGAAACAATGGTATCAGATAGCCATCGTTTGTTGATAATTCTTCACAGAAACTTTTGCATCATTTCACTAAACGTTCAAAGTTATTTATTTGTCTTTACATCAGTTGCCTATGTTTGCATTCTCTTTATATACTTTAAAAGGAAAGTTCTTTAGAGATTTGAGTTTCCAGGTCTTGTGTGTTTCAAAACTCATACTAAAGAAATAGTAAGAACAGTTGGTGTAGGACTTGTGTACTTGTTACGGGACTCAGCAGCCCAGGAAAGCACAGTCCCGAGTGTTCAGATTTGATGATGAAGCTAATAACAAACACTTTGCCGTGCCATTGTCACTTTGCTATTTTTTTTCCCCCTTTTCTCTTTACCTTTTGGATCCTCTCCCACATTTCTCTAAAAAGTGCTATTTGGCTCCGTCTCTTATTTCTCTTGGAAACACAGTCTTTCTCCCTCCCCCTCGCACCCTCTCACTTTCTTCATTGTGCTTCCCTTTCTTTTTGTACTGTGCGAGAAATCCTGTGCGGGCATCCCCTAGAATTAAAAAAGGGCATTTTTACACCGGCTTGGGTTTGGGACTTCCCTGGCCCCTTTAGCATCTCCGGCAAGACGAGTACTGGCATTGCTGCCCCCTCGGTCCCGGCCCGGAGTCCTAGCATTCTTGCCCCCTCGGTCCCGGTTTGGGGTACTGACATTGTTGCCCCCTAGGTCCCGGCCCCCCCGACAGCCCCCGGCCCCCGCGGCAGGGCTGACAGCAGCAGGTTGGAGTGCCGCGGAGGGCAGCGTTGCGGTGCGGGGGGCAGCGGCCACCGTGCGGGGAACCGCCCCGCCGCTCCCCGCGCTCCACCTGGGGCCGCCCCCGCAGCCCCCGGGGACGGGCCAGGCCCGGCGGGGTCGCTGCGGGCGCACCGCTTCGGTAACCGCATCACTGTTTCTCGACACTGCCCGTTCCGACGGACACCGCCACCCCGGGGCTCACAGCCCGGCGAGTTGGCAAAGCCAAGAGGGGTTCGGGCCTCCGGTTTTCTTTGTACTCCTCTCTTTTAATATTAGAGCACATATTGAAACGATAAACACAATGAAAAGCACAAAATATTTCATCAGTGTTGTAACTGTATATTTCCTTTATTCTGAAGAAATATCAAGTTTTGAACAGTGCACAGAGGCAGCCACTTCTGCTTTGGACGCCACGCTCCTTTTAAAGACCGCGTTGTTACACTAAATCTAAAGACAATTTTTACAAAGCATTAGATGTCAGAAAAGGGGGGAAAAGTCTTACCGTCGAAAGACTGCTGCAGGTTCCAGCTCAGCCTGAAACTGCAGAGAAAAGTGGAGCAGCTGCTGAACAAAAGTTTTAGATATTTTTTTTTTTTGGGGGGAAAGTCTGCAAAACTAATTTCCCACAAAATAGGACTCAATTTCCGTTTAAGAAACTAGCTCTTGCAAATCTCATACAATTTCTGATTTTTTTCCAATAGCAATTGAAATTCATTTTATCTTTCGCACATGGACCCAAGAATTTAGACTTAAACTGCTGGACCGAAATGTTTTCCCACTCCCACTCCCTCCTTTTTTCTTTCTGTTGTTTTGCTGGGGTTTTTTTTTTTTTTTTTTTTTTTTGTTGGNNNNTTTTTTTTTTTTTTTTTTGGTTGGTTGGGTTTTGGGGTTTTTTGGTTTGTTTTTTTTTTTTTCCTTTTAAATTTTGGTTGAGGGGGAGAAGAAGGAAGGTACAGCGAGGAGGAAGGGCTCAGAAGGAAAATGTTTGCTCAGTGGGCACCTCTTTGGTCAGTGATCAATACATGTGTTGTCCCAGTTTAAACCAGTTAACAGCCGCTTTTGGTGGCTACTGTTAATTCTGCTACATGTATCTTAAAGAACAAAAGTTTGGAGTCTCTTGAGTTGTCCCTCCTGAGCCAATTAAAACCACAACGAAGAAAATGAAGATACAGGGCATAAAACGTAGGCGAAATCTAGTTTTGAAGGCGCAGGGGGCAAGAAGGGAAACTTGTCTTTCTCCGGCCTGATCCGAGCTCCCAGTGAGCGCCGATGGCTTGGCTGCAGAGCCACCCAAGCCCCTGGTACTGGCAGGACAGCGTGAGATGCGTGCGGGAACAGGGGCGGTGGGTGAAACGGAGCGGGAGCGTGTCCCGCGCAGCACTTAGGCGGGCTCCGATAGCCCCTGAGGCTGCGGCGGCCACCTCCCACCTGGATGCGCAGGTGAGGCCCTACCCAGCGTCCTCCAACCCCCAGCAGGCAGCGGAGGTGGCGACCCCCGCGCCCCGCCTGCCGCTCCCGAGGAAAGCCCGCGGGTTCCTCTTCACGTCTCTATTGCTCTCCCCTGCCCGCTCGCCCGGCCGGCAGCGGCAGCCCGAGCGGACCTGGCGGGGTGGTGTTGGCCCTGTGGGGGCACCCCCTGCGCCGATCCGCCCCGGGGGTGGGGGCCTTGCGGNGCGCCCGGGGCGCGGGCGCGTAGAGCTGCCGCCCGCTGACGGAGCGGCTGGGCGCGGGGACGGCGCTGGCGTTTCGGAGGGAGTTTGCATGTGGTCAGTGCTGTGCCGCTAAGCCAGCCCCCAGCTCACATTACACACTACTGTATTTATAACCTCTCGGAGCTGTTTCCCCCTTCAAGCAGTTCTCTGGGACCACCTTCTATTGGCTTCAACCTCTCCCGCTTCTTGACATCTGAGCAGCCCTGAGAAAAGGCTCATCTAGGTCCGAGTGTTTATGCAGCGGAGACTGGCCACTAGGGCTAAAGACCGGGATTATCTGAGCTCAGCTGCCTGCTGCAAAGTCTGTCGTTGCCGTTTTGGAAAAAAAAAATCCCAGCCCCGATCTGTTTACAGTGAAAGTTGACAAAGGGTGGTGAAGTTGGATCTTTCCTAAACTCTCCTGCCTGGAACCTGAGACTTGCATGCCATGGATCACACACTCTTTGGCTGCCTGCGCAGCCCCCATGCCACGGCGCAGAGCTTGCACCCTTTCTCCCAGTCTTCTCTTGCCCTGCATGGAAGATCTGACCACATGTCCTACCCTGATCTGTCTTCTTCTTCTTCCTCTTGCATAATAGCGGGATACCCCAATGAGGAGGGCATGTTTGCCAGCCAGCATCATAGGGGGCACCACCACCATCACCATCACCACCACCACCATCACCAGCAGCAGCAGCACCAGGCTTTGCAGACGAACTGGCACATTCCTCAGATGTCGTCTCCTCCCGCCGCGGCCAGGCACAGCCTCTGCCTTCAGCCCGACTCAGGAGGACCCCCGGAGCTGGGCAGCAGCCCTCCGGTCCTGTGTTCAAACTCTTCCAGCTTGGGCACTAACACCCCCACGGGAGCAGCATGTGCGCCAGGGGACTATGGCAGGCAGGCTCTGTCCCCAGTGGAAACAGAGAAGAGGTCCGGCAAGAGGAAAAGCGACAGCTCAGGTAACGGCTCACGCTGTCCCCTGTGGGGCGGGACTCCTGGGCTGAGGGTGCTGGGGGGAGCTGCGCTGCCGTACCCCGGGTCCCACTACCCTGCCCGGGTTGGGTCGGCCCGGCCTATCTCTACTGGGCTCAGTTGGCCCCGACACGGCCCGGCCTCTGCCGCCGCTGCGCTCTCGGCGCCCGCTGACAGCGGGCTACTGGGTCGCTCCTTCCCTCAGACGGTCCCTCGGAATCTCCATCATTACAGCAAGCTTCGCTAGGGCTACGGGGTGGGGGAAAAAATCGGAAAAAATCCAGCATGTGATAGGGCATGAAATCAAGGTGGTTGTGTGTGTGCAGGGGAGAGTTTCCTGCAAGCCCAGGAGCGAAACGTGCCGAGTTTTGGTGAGGATTTCAGCATGTGGTTTCCCCGTCCGCCTCCCCCCGGCCAGTACGCCACTGCTCCTTGCAATTCCGAATATAGCGCGCTTCGGCCCCTCCGCCCCTCCGCCGCCGAGCTGACTGCGGTGCCCAGGCGATTGCACAACGCCTGGAAACTGCCTTGAAAGTGGGGATTCGGCAGAGGAGCTGGTACCTTGAAGCCCTGTAGGTTCTGGCTGCGCCTGCACCAAATCCTCAGCATGGAAGGGGCAAAATCTGGAGTCCGTGCAGCGAATGGGAGGTTTAGAAAGCGGCTTCACTACAGTTTGCTGCTGGCGGGGGCAGAGGGAAGTGAGCAACTGTCTGACTTTTCAAATCACTGTAGTTCTTACTTAAAGACGAGTGTAAAGACATGTAGACCTGCAGTCATTCCAGGGCAATGATTCGGCATCACTGAACGTGTAAAAAAATTTGACACAATATCTGCTTTTTACAATGGCAAAGCCTGTCAAAGCCTCCCTCTGACAAAAACCACTCGGCGAAGGCAACGGGACTGATGGCACTTCCGTTAGGGCACACATAAACAGATGGGTCATCACAAACAAGACTGAGGCAGGCAGGCAGGAGACACTTGAAAAAGAGAGGGCTCAACAGTTTGAAAATCCAAGAGCAGCCGTAAGTGAGTTGTTTGTTATTGAAGAAGAGAAAGCGAAAGGCTTTTCCAGATATTTATGAAGTTCAGAACTGAAACCGTGACCTCTTTCACTCGAAATAATGTGAGCTTGCTAAAGTGGTAAGCAACAGAAACTACTTCAAAAAATAACCGTCAAGGATACCATATTTTTTCACACTGTCATTTACATACATTTACAGTAATTCAGAATGAGTTTAACTGGATTTCATCTTACGTAGGCTAGAAAACTCTTCCAAGATTAAAAGCCGTGTCTACTTAGAACACTGGTGGTGAACTCTATTGTTGCATCTTCATTGCACTTTATGAGATAAAAAATTATTTTATTTCATGAGGTTTATGAGTGATACTAAGATCAGAGTCCTTGTTACTACTGGGAAAAGAACTGTATGCCTGTTGGTGTAAGGACTTACTGTATTTGTCCGTCTGTTTAAAGCTGAAGGAAACAAGGAAATCGGTCCCTTTCACTGTCAGGGAAGTGCCTGTATCACTTTATGTTTATTTCTTTTTGCAATGCAAACCCAAAAAACTGACAACAGAGTGGGGAACGTCCCAAACCTTACTCCAAAATGAGTGGAGTCTTCCACTGGATTTAGTGGAGAAGGGTCCAAGTCTTTAGCCGCCTATCTTGTGCTGTATTCCGATCCCCACTTTCTAAGACTTTCTGAAAGATCAAGGCAGGTAACTATTTCCTCCTCCCTTCCACTAAGAAAAAGAAGTATTATGGCCGTTCAGTTAATTCTGAATCACTCAAACTGAAAAACTTGTGATGAGTGGGTAGCTGCTGTGTGTCTTTGAGTTTTCTTTAGGAAAACGCTGAGTTTTGGACTGAACATTTAACCCCACCCCTTCATTAATTCACAACCTCCGTGCTAGATATTTAATGCCTTTCTAATGTATGGCAACCAGAATTACTTTAAGTCACAGGATTTCTGTATTTCTCACCTATAATTGCCCCTTATTTGACTGAAAATCATCCCCTTTGTTTGTCATTAGTCTGTTTTGTTGGTTCAGTTGGGGTTTTTTTGGTTTTTTTTTTTTAAAAAGAAATTACTTAAAAGAATTTCATCCACGCCTTTCCTACTTTTTGGAGACATATTTATCACACTTGGAACTACTTCAATAGGCGTTTATATAAAATCTTAATAGTAAGTAACTAAGACATGAAGAGGGACTGTTTAAGTTTCAGTGCCAGCGTTCTGAGACAATTATTAATGCTCTTGCTTATTTACAGATGTATTTCCTCTTCCTAAGCATATCACTTAAAGCCACAGAATGTTCAATGTTTTTTCGAGCACTGAATCTGTTCTGCATTTCAGTGCTGAATTAACCTTAGGCCACCCCTTTCTTGCACTACTCTGCTTTTATTTCGGAATGTTTTAGATCAGGAACATTCATTCATAAACCTGAGTTTGTAGATAGCTCAAAGAAAGTAAAAGGCGAACATTCCTTGTATCATTTATATCCTAAGCTAACAACTGTTGCTCAGCCATGAGGATACTCTGAAAATTTACCAGCAGAGATGCCTCATTTCACTTGTCTGTTATGTTGGTGGGAGTATAATTTTATTTTATTTTTTTACAATTATTTACAAAAATCCAGAGGATGAGCAGAATTTTGGTTGGTGGACTGGGTGTTTGTCCCTGCGCTTGCTTTTTTTACCTTGGAATTCACATACTGCAAGGAAAAGGAAGGAGAGAAATGTTTTGCTCTACGCTGTGATACTTTTGTTTGGAATTGAGAAAGCAAGGTGAAATGTGCTTCTCTGTTAGCATCCCTATCTGACTTCTTTTGCCCTAACCCAGGTTTTAAGCAGTTTGGGAAGTTCCCTTTGAAGATACTGAATGGGCTGCTACAGAACAGGGTGAAACTCTCAGCTGTTCTTGCTGTAAAGCACTGGGAAATAACTGCTTTACTTAGTCATCGACTTTGCACACTGCAACTGTCAGTGTCTCCAGGTTTTGTAGTTGCTCTCATTATCTTCAGAACATTCCTGTCAACCTACATAGGCCCAGAAGTGGGTCAGTAAAGTACCCTGCGAGCTGAGGAGTGATGCACACAAATCTTTGGATGTTAGACGTTTTGCAGTGAATGATGGCATCTGCATCCTTGGCTTTGTAATTCAACTCTACCTATGTTGAGGATGTAGAAGTAAGAAGACAATGCTAAAATCTGAGGATAGGTTACAAATAAAATAGCTTATTTTGAAGTGCACTAATGGTCTGAATTGACTGTGTGCTAATGAGGTGTGGAAGAAAACCATGCTGAGTGGATAAAAAACATATTCTTGGAGTGCTTTGTTGCTCTGTGGTACGAGATGTTCTATATGGAATATTTTTGATTTTTCTAATGCCTTCCTTTCTCATTACTTGCCTATGACTTTCGAGGCCATTTTATTTCTGGATTTTATAGAGTAGGTTTTGATTCCTGGATGATGCAGTGCACATCAAATGCAAAATAGTCCTGCAGTTGTCTAAGTCAGCTTACTGAGGTCCAAGTTCTCTTAAAACTTCGGTCAGGAGAAAATCATGTTAATACCTATATAGAAAGTGTAATCTGGATTTACCAAAAAGTATGAAAAGGAAGTGAATCTGGTAGCCTTAAGGAAGCCTAAAATGCTATGGTAAAAAAAAAAAACCAAACAAAAAACCCCCAAAACTGTGCTGAAAAGGCCAAAGGGAAGCTGAATATTGTTGAAGGAGTTTTAAGCACTGTAACTATTTGAACATTTAATTGTGATAAATAAATACATAAGTAAATTTGATTCCAGTTAAAGTCTAATGGGATTAAACACATGCCCCTAGGCATGAGAAGCTTTTACATTTTTTTTCCCAAGTTTGACACGAAAAAATGTTGTTAATGTGTCACAGATTTCTAAGGAGAGGCTACCAGGTTATAGCAACTATTCATATTTTTGACTATATTTATAATAGTATCTTATAGAAACACTGTTGTGAAACTTAAAAAAACATTTCAGGAATCCAGTGTTTCAATAGCTTCTCTGCTGGTGGTTGTTCATTGACAAATCACATGAAAAGAAAACAATACTTTTTTTTCCCCCTAGTGTTTTAATGTCTTTTATAACCTACCTATTCTCAACGTGCTAGCAGGAAAAAGTTACATCTCCAGGGAATTTATTTTAAACACATGTAAATATCATAAATCATATGTACTTGTTTGAAATGGTCTCTAAAAAGCAGGTCATTTTGATAAATGATGATAAATACTGCAAAGTCATGGGTTTCCAGGACTTCTGATTGGTTTCTGAAACACATCAGTAAGAAAAATGAGCTGCACACTTGTAGTCAAAAGGAACTGTGTAACTGATTCATCAATATGTCTGTGCTTTTCAGTATGGTTGTAAACGGAAGCAAGAAAAAAAATCATAATAAGGCGCAGTTTTTCTGGGAATAGTTAATTTGTTTGGTATCCAATGTCAAAGCATCACTTACCATTAGAAAAAACAACCCAGCAACGAAAGAAAAACATCTCTGTAGCTTTCATAAATGAAACAATTTCAAAATCAGATGAATTATGATCATAGTTTTAAGAGCAAACTTTTAAGCTGATTTCTTAGCAAATGTTGGGCTAGCAAGCAGACTGCTGGATTGTTTAATAGATGAACATTTCCAATGTGTTCACTTCTGCTGTTAGAAAATATCATCAGGAACTTTCCTAGGACTGTAAATATTTTGAACACTATTTTACTGATGCATTCTCAGAATTGTCTGCCTAAACCCAAGAGTAATTTTGTGTGGACAGAAAGAAGTATGGCCTCTAATTAGGTATTCCTGTCTGTTTATATGTATCATTCGGCAGGATTTGCACTTCCTCCCCACAGTGTGCCCTTTGAGAAACATCACGGTCCTAATCCAGACATTCTCCGGAGCACAAATGCTTTTGTGAGAAGGTCTGTTGACTGTAGTGGAACTACTAAAGTGCTCAAGGATTTTGGATCGTTTGACTCTCAGTTGTGTTAGTCTGTTTCAAATCTTTGTCACAGAAACGCAATTGCATGTTACTCTTTTATTATTTAATATTCAGCACTATCCAGAACGACCTCAGTTTTCCAAGCAAAGTCACCAAGGGGTCTAGATGAATAAGAAGTGTGGTACTAGAACCAAACACAGGAAGAGGTACAGAAAGATGGGGAGGAAAAATCCAAACATTCTGTTAGTATCCGGAGAAAATTTCACTAAAACTTTTCGGAAGATCGTGGTTGTGGTTACCGTTCAGGAGTTTTAAACTGCCGTTGCATGGTAGGGAAAGAAAAAGGCTTTATAATTTTTGCAAATACTTTTTGATAAAATACTAGGATAGCCTAGTTGTTTGAGCACTGCCAATTTAACATATATAGATATATATATAGAGAAACATATATATTTTATTTTAATGTCATTGCATTTACTGCCCTAGGATAAAATTTGTCCTAACATACTTAGCATACTGGTGTTGTTGCACAGTAAGTAATCGGACTGCAGACTTGTTGTCGGACTTGTTGCCTTTTTTAGGTGCGCTAATTATTTAATAAGTGCTTTTAAATCGACCCCGTTAACCTGCTTATAGTTTGCCATTTGGTAATACTCATTTTTCAGTGATGTGATGACTTGGTATGTTCTGTCCTTGAGGTCCTCAAAAGGCAGGATTGAGCTCTGTGCCTTGAAAATCAAGGGAAGGTGACAAGAATATCCTTGCTGCTGTCTGCTAATAATCTGATATTGCTCACCCGATCGCTGCTTTCAGCGAGCACAGTGTTACACGGCAGAATAAGTAGTCGCCGTAGCTTGTTTCTTTCAGTACCAAAATGTATTCTACCCAACAGTTTCGCTCTCCAGAAAGGAAGCAAAATAACTTTGGTGTCATCTGCTAGAATAAGCAACGTTTAAATCGATCAGTAAAACGTAGTTACGGTGGGGCTTGGGTTCAATCCCTGTTTTTACTGTATTATCCCCTGTGCTTTTTCTAATACACTTAAGAATGCAACTTGAAAGGACGTGAAAGGAAAGTCGTATTTTTAAAATATAAATACTTGCATATGTTGCTAACAAGGTTCCTAACGAAAATAGTGTGGTGTTAGAGAAGTTTGATAAGCAGTGCTCGAGGCTACTTCATTACATCAGTGCACAGCTGGGCACTGAACCCAGCCTTATGATCTGTCTCAAGCCTGTGCCCTATCCTTTTATGTCTGTGCAATGGCAATACCAGTGCTTGCCTTCCATTTGTAAAGTGCTGTAAGCTTATATTTAATGAAAGGCTTTGTGTGTGCGTGTGTGTGCGCGCGCTTGTGCTTTTTTTAGTAGGCTTTAAAGACTTGCAGATCTGCATCACTATTTCTTAAAGATGGTGGCAGGGTAGGAGCCACCCAACAGAAAAAACTCTCCTCAGCACTTCTTAGTGGGGCAATCACACCACCCTTATCACCGTGAGCTTCTGTGGCAGCATAGGCGTACACAGAAAGAAGTAATTTGATTTTTGGGGTCTTCGATGACCAGAGAACTGCTTTTCTTTTGTATTTAATCAAAGTCTGAGTGAAAGGGGAAAAAAAAAGAGAACTTGATGGAATTGTGTTGGATACATACAGTCTAGTCTTGTATGTATTTTGAGTATCTGAATCACTAAAAAAAAAAGTTATTAAAATAAATGGTCTGTAAACATACATGCTAAGGAAAGTTTCACCTGGAAGTTGTTGATGACAGAATTGCCACTGATTTTTGGTAATGCCAGATTTTAAGACATGCATTCTTACTACAAATGTAGCTTAGCTTGGAAGAAGGAGGTAGACCAGTTAGCTGTGCTAGTTGTGGCTTATTCTTTTTGTGGTACGTCGTCTCTCGTGCTTCCATTGGCAAACACAGCAAAGGAATGCTTGTTCAAAAACTCACTGCTGCCATCGGTCTTACTTTTCAAACCTTTGTTCTGCTCATTCTTTATTAATATGTATTACAAAATCCATGTCCTTTGATAAGTTTATTTTAAACTATGCCCACTTAATACTTTAATAGACAAAAATGTAAATCACACCGAGGTTATTTCAGTCTCTGCTAATTTTCTATACATACCTGCAATATCACTAGTGCAGAGTTGTATCACCATGTCCTAGCATTTGATGAGAGATGCAAAGTGGAAAAAAAGTAATTAGTACAATGGGATGTAGTCACTGTTATACACAAAAAAAATCTTCTGAAGTCTTCTACTAAGCGTTATAAATAGGTTATTTGGATTGTCAGAATTCTACTTGTTAACATCGATGATATTAAAGATATAATGTTAATTGGAGATTAGGGAGGAGCTTCTTTATTTTGAACTCTTGGACCTGCAGGAGACAGTACCATACCACCTATTTGGAACATGAATTTAGTTTCCAAATGGAACTGGGAATTGCAGAAATAGTTTTTGGGGTAGGGTCCTTGACTGGAAGTTATGTGTGTTACTAAGTAGACATGCAATTATACATCAAAAGAAGAAAAATCAGAAGTCATATTTTAAAATTGTCTACTGAATATTTTGGGTTTTAATGAGGAATTGAGTCATTCAGTAACACGCAGTCTGAAGTCGCTGGAGCTTCTGGTTCAGTACAAAGAAGAAAAAAACCAGCAGCCTTGACTTTGTTTTAAAAAATTACCTGTGCTGAATAACCCTCACAGCAGTGGGAGTAGACGCTCTTAAAATGCATAAGCAGAAGAAAACATACATGAAAACTTCATGGTCATTTGAAAAAGAAGTTATTTTGTATTTGAATCCAAATTTCCTTTTATCTTCCCTTTCAACAAATGAAACAAAATAATTGACCACACAGCAAAAGAACCAAGTCTCAGAGGAATGAGTCAAATCTTTCATTTATGATGGAAAAGCATAGTTTTACTAAACCAGTAAAATCCAGTGGATTATGAAACCTTAACTGGGGCTTCTCTCTCTCTCTCTCTCTTTCTTTCTTTCTTCCTTTCTTCTTTTCTTTCCATTCCTTCCTTTCTTTCTTTCTTCCTTTCTTCTTTTCTTTCCATTCCTTCCTTTCTTTCTTTCTTCCTTTCTTCTTTTCTTTCCATTCCTTCCTTTCTTTCTTTCTTCCTTTCTTCTTTTCTTTCCATTCCTTCCTTTCTTTCTTTCTTCCTTTCTTCTTTTCTTTCCATTCCTTCCTTTCTTTCTTTCTTCCTTTCTTCTTTTCTTTCCATTCCTTCCTTTCTTTCTTTCTTCCTTTCTTCTTTTCTTTCCATTCCTTCCTTTCTTTCTTTCTTCCTTTCTTCTTTTCTTTCCATTCCTTCCTTTCTTTCTTTCTTCCTTTCTTCTTTTCTTTCCATTCCTTCCTTTCTTTCTTTCTTCCTTTCTTCTTTTCTTTCCATTCCTTCCTTTCTTTCTTTCTTCCTTTCTTCTTTTCTTTCCATTCCTTCCTTTCTTTCTTTCTTCCTTTCTTCTTTTCTTTCCATTCCTTCCTTTCTTTCCCTTCCTTTCTTTCCCTTCCTTCATTTCTTTCCCTTCCTTCCTTCCTTCCTTCTCTCCTCTCTTTCTCTTTCTTTCACTTTCTATCTTTCTTTCACTTTCTCTCTTTCATTTTCTTTTTTCTTTTCTTTTTTCTCCTTTTATTTTCTTTTATTTTCTTTTCTCTCCTTTCTTGCTTTCTTCTTTTCTATGAAGCAGCTTCTTGGACTAAAGAAAAATTGGTTGATTGAACATTATTTTATAGCAAATAGGATATGAGAAACTAAAACTAAAACAGATTACTGCAGGCTTTTAAAAGTCTTTCCTCCTTCATTCTCTCAGATCTTTTTATTTTTAGCAAGTGAGTCTGAACAAATGCTGCCTTACATAAACTGTGTTAGATGCACTTTGCTGGCCTCTGCCACCATTGTGAGTTTTAATTCTTAGACTGTGAACCTACGATGCGTTTAATTTTCTGTGTTGGGAGACGAATTAAATCTAGGGTGTGCTGAAGTCAAAACTGACTATTAAGTGGAGCCAGGACTTCACAGCAGAAGTAGTCATGTTACTCTGATACGAACCCACCTGAAGTTAAGTGTATGTTTACACAGTCTATTGGAATGGGGCATTAGTCACATAAATGTATCAAGCGAGGGAAAAAAACATTCCCACTTTAGTCCTTCTAAAAATAGATGCTAAAAAAATCTGTTGGACATATGTGGACTCACAATATAGCTATGAGGAGAGTTGAATGAACCGTGGGGTTTTCTACCTGCCAAGGGAGAAATGGTCTATTCTAGAAATAGCAGTGTATTCTGAGTGTGCATGGGAGCATCTTTGGAAAGGAGTGTTTTAACAGGGTGAGTGTGGCTCCTCAGGCACACGGGACTTAGTAGCTTTTAATTTTCTTCCAACTGGTGCAGAACAGCAGAACTCTTTAGGCTCCATCCTCCTAGGAATGTGGACAAACAAAACATTCTTGCTACAATGTGCTTATTAGTGTGAAAATAATGGTAGGAGCAATGCCTAGATGTCTTCTAAATTCGTGAAAGTACCAGCTGGGTTAGTGAGGGAGGAAGCACTGGAGTGAGATGTGCTGGTGAACTATATGTTGGCATAGTTTGCAAGGCTTTGATAAACTGAGCTGCCAAGAATGGTGTGAATGGAAGCCCGGGTGGCTTATGGCAGTCTTGAGTGCTTGAAGATGCCTTGTAAAGCTTTGAACTTAGCATGCCTGGCAGTGTTTTCTGCCAGAGGAAAACAGCAGTCTAATGGGAGCTAAGATGTGTTCACTCCTTTTGAACTGGTATTTTCTGTAAAGGTTGTTGAGTTACATTCACCTTAGACAGGGCTTGAGGAGAACAGAATGCTGCAAATCCTTTGTGCTTTTAAATTACTGATTTGACTGACTCCAAAGTGGTATTAATGTGTTTTCTTTTTTTGGGAAGGGTGGGGGGTGGGGGAGAGTGTACCACAATGAGTTCAAACTACAGTTGTGTGTTAAGTCTGTGTTCCTGAGGACATTAGAACAATGCATACTAGTGGTCTTGCTCCCAGCTCCCTCTCTCTCTCTCCCTCTCTTTTATTACACAAGTCAGATTCCAAATGAGTATATGCCTGTATATCCTTTCAATTTCCATTTGTCCTTGCAGAATGAGCGTTTTCTTTGTTACAAAACAAAATACCACCTTTTACCTTAATTGGATTTTCATTAGATGTTCACCTAAAACAGCTTAAGAGTTACAGTGGTCAGTACTGCTAGGTAAAGTTTGCTTGTTAGCCAATGCAAGGTGAAACAGCTACAGGTCAATGGAGCAAAGTCAAATGAAATTGAAGGCATCACTAGGAGTTGTCCATTGCTTGAATCTGCAGCATTGCATTTTCTTGTAATAGTCTGATTTTATTTTACATGATTTTTAATAGATTATTGGGTGACTACGAAGAGTAACTATTCAGTCTGTGCGATGCTTTCATGAATCAATATATTGAAAGTAGTAAAGAGAACAACTTAAATTTGTTTGGTTTAGTTATGTGAATATGCACAGGGGGAAAAACTGGGGACAAGGGCACAAATATTGCTGAGCTTTGGTATAAGTTTGCATTTTAGTATTTTTTCTCCAAGCATTCTGACCGCTTTGATTTCTACACTTTGACACATTGCTGCAACTTTACAAGGCAGACATCTTTACTGCTCTAAGATGAGAGTACGTACAGAAATCTAGCAGTATTCAAACCCTGTAAAACTATCTGTACTCCACTGGTTCCAAACTGAAATTTAGATGTGCAGAGAAGGTGTCAGTTGAGCCTGCTGGCACGAGATATATCAGAGTCTTCATGGTTTTGTATTTGTAAATGTAATCAGGAGTGCTTTGCCAGACATGACACTCAAACAAAAAAATTCTTGATATAGAATCATAGAATCATAGAATGGTAAGGTTGGAAGGGACCTCAAGGATCATCCAGTTCCAACCATAGTTCCATCAAGGATCATCTAGTTCCAATATTGTGTGTTTCAAGTGCAATGGATAAGTGTGTCCAGCTGTTTTGAAGTACATTTCATGAAATACAACTTACAGAATCACAGAATGTTAGACGTTTGAAGGGACCTTCAGTCCAACCCTCCTGCAAAAAAGCAGGATCACCTAGCCTAGTCCACGCAGGAATACATCCAGGTGAGTTTTGAAAGTCTCTAAAGGAGTCCCAGTCCCTCAGAGTTACTGGGAAAACTGTTCCCTCCCCTCAGCAAAACTCACTCAGTGCTTACTACTCTATGTACTGATGGTCTAATCCTATCAAAGCCTAGGTTAGTGTGTGTAATTCTCTTGGATTAGCAGTATAGTGTTGAAAAAGTTAAGCACAGGTATGTGGTTTACTGCTCTGTCATTGATTCTTTCAGCTCGATGATGTGCAGCTAAGAAATGTTTGTAGTTCCACAACATATGGGTAGATACCATAAAGAGTATTACTCTAATTGACAACCTTAATTCACACACACACGCACTAAAAGCTGCATCCATATTAACCTTGAAACATCTGGTTGACTTGATCATCTAGATAAGTGGAAAGCTTGATGCTACCTATATAGTAGAGTCTGTCTACATGTTATTTCTGGCCTGTTAATTAAAAGGGCTTTTAAGACATGTCATTAGACTCTGATTACGGAAGGTGGTGGTGAGGTTCACCCTGAGCGTGATATGTGAGAAGTACTGCTTTTGTCTGAGATGTTCTTATGAGCATACATGAAGCCTTACTAGTTGAGAATTTGTTTGATGGAGAGCATGTTCCCTAAATATCTCTGTAAGAGGGATTCTGCAAGTTTGGGGGCTGAAGCAAGTTCAGGGAATGTGTGTAGCATGGTGCACAACAAGCACATAAAGAAGGTCTCCCATTAATCAGCATTTACACCTTCCCTGCAGTGTTGTTCAGTGTCTCTGATATCTGTGCTCTCCATAAACCCTAATAGCTGGTGTTATGCAGACAGCGTTTCCTTTGCTTTCCTTTCAGGGCAAGAATGCACAGATGTAAGAAAAAAAAATGCTCACAAAAGAGACCTTGGGTAAAGCACAAAGCATCTTTTTAACAGGGGAAAAACAACTTTGTCCTTGCTTTCCCCTGTACAAGGTCATGGGTTTCCACTTGTTCTGAACAGGGTGAAAACTCTAGTTCAGAAGATCTTACTTTGCCATGAGAGTTTGCAAGCCACTTTTATCAGTCTCTCCAACATGTTTTCAGACTGTTTTGCAAATGACTTTTACACCACTTAGCAGAAATCAAATCCTGTTTTCTTGCCCTGGCCCTGTCTTGGCTCCTATTTTAACCCTGCCAAACCCAAAGTTGATGAAATCACACCCTTTTGAAATTCCTTTCCTAGAATTCTTCTTCTGATTCCAGCTTATGCTCTCAGAGTTAAATTTATTTCTCTGCAAGGCATTGCTTAACTGTTGCTCAGCTGATGTTTTGATCCTGTTTCTTATCTACCTCAGTGTTTTCTCTGTGCTGTCTTAAGTGTACTTTTCCTTTTCTCCATTCAAATTCTTCTGTGTCTTCTTCTCTGTCTTCGGTAGGACTCGTACATGCAAGAAACATCCAGGAGCAATATTCTGTCACTGTCCCATTGGCTTCCAAAACATCAATTGTTTTACTGTGAACTCACTTTCGGTAACTGTAGGTCAACCATGGCCCTTCTGTGCATTTGTGGTGTGTGAAAAAAGTGTGAAAGGCTAAAAGTAAACAGGAACAAAACAAACCCCAAACTAAACAAGAACAAAGAGGAAAAAAAGATGTAAAGATATTTCTCGTGTGCTCTCTTCTCTTCTTGAGACTTTAACTTCGTAAGGATGTACACCACAGAACAGATTCTGTGAACAGCTATAGTAGAAATCAAGCATAACCCAGACATGACAATGCTGATGGTTTGGTATCTAATACCATTTGTGTTCCTAGTGTTGAGCAGAGCTTTGTGTGAAAAGAATTGTTTGAAACTAAGCCAAATGGGTGAAAAAAACCTGAACCTAACTTTCTTACTGAGATTTTAGGTAATAATTACTTCTACAAGAAGGAATGTGCTTCAAAGAAAGTAGTCTCATTTTGAAGGTGCCTCTAAACTCTTTAAATAGCCTTGCTGATTTGTCCTTCCACTCTGTTTTTCTGCAAGAAGAATCCTACAACCTCTAAAATATGCCTTTATGGTTCCATTTCATTGATATAATAGACAACAGACAATTTGTCTGTGTGTGAGTGGTGTGTGCGTGCATGTGTGCATCAAATCTAAAATAAGGGCAGATAGGGACCTGGATCACAGAATCATAGAATCATAGAATCAACCAGGTTGGAAGAAACCTTCAAACTCATCCGGTCCAACCTATCACCCATCCCTATCCAAACAACTAGACCATGGCACTAAGTGTCTTATCCAGGCTTGTCTTAAACACCTCCACTTGATTTGACTGGACCTCCACTTGGTTACCCTGTGCTGTTTTATTCCTAAATGTGTTTTAAAAACAGTTTGTGGAGGATGAGGAAGCTGGAGGCGAAGAAAGAAAAGGTACAGCAGTCTTGCTGATATGAATCCTTGGGCTTGGCAATTTTGCAGTTATTTTCAATATCTAGAGTTTTTCAGTGTAATATCAGCAAATAGAGGGCATAGTAAAATTACAGAAGATATTAAATCGGAACGCTGGAGACATAAATTCACATGAGGATCAGATCACAAGGTTGGCTGCTTTCCAGATAGTCTCCATGGGCTTTTTTCCATATCACAAAGATCACCATACAGTTTGGCACAACCTTCAGGCTCAGTGGAGAGGGTTGTGTTCCAGGACTGAAATAGCCGAAAACACTGATGCCAGAACTGAGGTGCATTTGCAGTGCGGGACGGAGACAGTTTTACAACTTTTGTCTCAGCTCTTCTTTCCCCTTCCTAGAAATAAATCTCTTTGGTTTTTGGTAAGAGATCTATCAACTTTATGGAGGGAGGAAGGATGAATGAGGGTATTTGTGAGTTTATACCTAACAAAAGCCTACAAGTGTCTTGTTACACTAACTCACATTTCTGCAGCACACATTAGAATCTCAAAGACAGTATTTGAGAGTTAAACTGGTAAACAGATACCATCCTGGTCAAAATTAGAAAAAAATTAAACAAGTAAGTTGCAGACTTCTGAAAGTGATGGAGTCCTACTCCCTTCCCCCACCTCTCATCAGCAAGCTGATGTTTCCAGCAACTTCAAAAACAGAAGACTTCTCTGTAATCCTAAATGTACATAAGGAACAGATTAAAGGCCTGATTGGTGAAAAAATTTGAGCATATGCTAAAAAAACATTGACTTCAATGAGAGTTAAACATGTCCTCACACACGCTTCTTGAACTGGAGACTAATAAGGATATTAAAAAGTATCAAGAAGCTGCCCTCCTTCAGGAAATGCTGCAAAACTGTCATGGCTGAGAGATTTTTTTGTCATAATCATACCGATTTTCATCACTAGCCTACTCACCTCACTTCCAACCTTCACAATGGGTTCTACTTATCTCTCCCAATATTTCCCTCTCTTCTCCTTTCTTCTCCCATGCTACCCTGTGCCAGGGTAAGCTTTCCCTTGCTCCGAAAAGGAGAGGAACTACAGACTTCAGAGTATCCATTAAGCATCATTTCTAGTGTAATGAATGCAAAAGACAGTTGGGTGGTAGAGTGCATGATGGCTAAACATACTCCCTAAGATAATTAATTACAACATAATTAGTTACATTACTGTCTAGCTATGCAGACCTGGGAATGATGGGAAGGACATAAACCACAGTACAGGTTATTAAAAAAAAAAAGAGAAGAAAAGAAAATGTTGCTCAAATGTCACACATAATTTTTCCTAGAGGAGTCTTATTTGCAGGGAAAAAGATACACCTCCTCCAGCAGCAATCCGTATTTATATTCTTTTATTAGACAAGTGACAGATGGAGTGAAGTAGTGATGACTAAAAGGCTGGAGTGTGAGTTGATTTCTTTCAATTCAGTATGACAAAGCAGGTTATGTGTATGGTTCATGAGTGTGGTACTAATTTATTAAATGCTCATTTGGACTTTAAAAAATAGCTTGCCTTCATTAGCAGTCTCAGAAAACAGACTGCATGGTGTAATAAATCTCACTTGCAGGAATTTTGGCCTGATGCTCATCTTAAAATACTCTGAACTTTCTTTTTTAGAACCTTGTCTCTTGCTCTACTATAGTCCTTAGTAATTTGTTCCTTCTCTTCATCATCCAGCTTTTGAATCCAATTCTCATGCATCCTTATACGCTGGATCTAGTTAGTCCAAGGAGGAGTCTTTGTTCTTATCTCCAAGTCAATTGTTCCAAATTTTTCATTTTCTTACTGAAAACTTTTTCTACAGCTGAAGGTCAGAGGTAGCTTGGACATAAGGGATGTTTAGTGTACTATCACTTATGGACAATAATTTATGCAAAAGTCATAGAGCAGCAGAAACATTAAACCTGAACGTTAGTTTGGAATGGAAAAAATGATGACAAGAATGCTCATTAGGTATAGCAAAAACTGAAAATGAACTGTATGTTTCTTTCTGCTCCCCAAATTTTATTAAATTAACTCATGTAAATTAGCAAAGATGTTTCCTGCCAACTCTGTTTAGGTGCTTGTTGAAGCAGCTTGCTTTCTTTCAGGTCAAAACCCCCACAGATTTCCACCATGGTTTTGTGTTTTTGCTAATTGCTGGGTTGTTTTTTTGTTTTGTTTTGTTTTTCTGCAGTATTGTTATAAAACTAAAATTAAATAATCCAGTTCTGTACTTTCGTCCATTGGAGGCTACTTATTCATGAACCTGCTTGAAAGCATTGAATGTTTCAGTATTCACTGTGATAACCTGCCAAATGTCTGTGTTCTAAAGCAGAGACTTTCTTAAAATGTTTGAATTGTCACATTTCTGCAGAATGGCTTTTCCTGTAGAGGGAAGAGGACTGGGAATGGACCTTTACTCTCCCAGGGTTGGTATCTGGTAATGCTGCACATTCCCTATGTCATCTGTTTCAGTTGCAGAGGTGTTGCACTACCATGTAGTTCTATTTGCCTGTCTGTCTCAATAGTTGCCTTCTAAGGTTGAAATACAAAGTCTTAACAATGCTTTAGTACAGCTTTCAACCATCTTAGGATGTATAAGGGTCCAGGCACAATCATGTATCCTTGGCTTCTGCGGAGCGCCACAGCTCCTGTATCAGGCTCCACACCAGTGTTGGATGGATGTAATTTTACTGAATAGCAAGAGCTACATAGCCTTCAGGCTTCCCTAACTGTGGTGTGGCACAGCACATATCGACATATTCTACTTCCACATCATGATGTGATCTCCTTTTTTTCCCTTATATAACTGACTTTGTAATTTTCTGACTGTTTTCAGCTACCATGTTTTGGTTTATGCTGATTTTCAGTCTGTTCTGTTTTTTAAATCTGTGAGTTAATCTGTGATCACTTTTGGATGGCTAAGGAAGATGGATTCATGGTTTTTTTTTAAAGTATTAACAACAACAACAACAACAAAAAATCTTGTTCCAAAAGATATTGTTTTGAAAGATATGTTTTGCAATTACTCTACACAAACTTTATGTCTACTACTAATAAAAAAGAAAATATTGCAAATAGTCCCTAACTAGGCATTTTGCTAAGTTACTGTTTTTTTCATCTTATTATACTATGGAATTTAAAAGCTAGAAAAGCTGGCATTAAACTGAAAGGGCAATGGAAAGTTGGTAGCCTAAACATTTGTTTTGATTCATATGGAAGGAAAGAATTTGGACCAGATGCTTGAAAGAACTCAGAACCCAGCAGCCCCCATTGTTCTTCATTTAGGTGCCTAAATGGTAACAGTCGGGTGTGCAGCGTGCTTGAAAGCTGATCCTTTTGTGTTGAAGCAGCTTTTAGGCTTTAGCCTATCTCTTCCTGGCTGTAGAACTTCAACTGTAAACATTTTGTTCCAGAATTGTCCCTCATCTATATCCTTCAAGCATTTGCTTATAGTTAAGAGATCTATTGTTAATATTGCAGGCTGCAACCCATTCAGCGTGTCCTGAGTTTTGCAAATATGTGTCCCTCACGTTGCTTCATACTAGGGATCTACTTCTCTGCATCTAATGCTTGAGTAATACATTTTCAAGGAGTACAACCAGTGTGGGGACTCTTTTAACAATGCAATATGCTATTTTTTTGCTTCAGGCTGGCAGTCCTGTAAAATATCACCATACTTTCAAGAAACCAGGACTGTTGACTTTCCCCTGTAAAGTGAGCTTCCAGTCCTTGAAAATGTCTTGAGTGAGGCTTGTGTATAGGATGCTTGCAAATCACTGTCCTTATGGTTCATAATGTACAGATTATCACAATATATGTAATTGCAGGATTGGGTTGAATTAAGATCAAACAAGGCACTTAGTGTGCCTTTTTGTAGTTAAATAATGGACTAAAATTAACATTTGATTTTATATAAGTTCTTTTTATGTACACGCACACTCACACGCTAATACAGTAAAAATACCATTTCAACTTTTATTGTGCTGTGAGGTATATAAGGTGTATATTTGATTCAAAAGTGCCTTTGCACTTCATTTTGGATTACAGGTTTTTAGTGGTCTTAGAAGAGTAATTTTTAATAAGTAAACCATTATGCCACTCTGCACCCCAAAAGCAGAGAGCATGAGTGACTTTGAAATAAGACACTAGATAAAAAAATCAACTCTGCCATAAGCTTGTTGTATGAATTTGCCTACTAGAACAATGCCCAGAGGCACTCAAGTAGTTTCTAGGGCTAGAAGTTAGCACATACAGGTCAATATCATGATCTACCAGGCAAACTGCTCCTGCTGAGAAGCAGGTTTCTTGTTTTGGGCAAATAACCCTGACTGTACTCCCCACAGGAGTCCCTGTGTAGACCCATTAGTTTCATTTCCTTCAGAGTAATTTCAATACTCACTACACAGTGCTGTAGTTATTCCATACTTCAGATCTTCAGTCTGTAAAATGGGCAGAACTGACTTACAGTTCCTTATATATAAACAGAGTTAAACCATTCAGGATGTCAAGCTAGACTGGGGAGTAGGTGGAATCAAAATGCAATGGCATTTCCAGTTCCTAAATGCAGGGTGAATTACCCATCAAGGTATTTTTGAGCAAGTCTGTGGCTCCAAAGAATAAATAACACTTTTATCATCTTAAATAGAGGCATTTTTATAATTTTGATTATTTTTTGAACCAATTATTGGCAGATGTGCTTTAACCAACCATATGTATAGAGGTGATATACAGATATATTTCTCTGCTTCAACAGATATTCCAGCTTCTTTCCAAATGGGGTGTTCGTTTGGCTGGTGCACAATCTCAGCCAGATATTTTTCTGAAATTGAATCCAGATCAAATGGAATGCCCTGCTGACTGGCTGGATCTCAGTGCTTGCCTTGATCAGTGATCCTCACCCTTACAGAAAACAGGCAGTTGTCAGGTCAGCTGGGATTTTCAACACAGATTCTTACATGTTACCCATAAATGTATTTTACCGTTTTTGACAGATGCAAATGTTGCATTCAGTTAGCATTTGAGGACTAGAGCAACATAAATTCGGTACTGCCTTGCTCTAGAACATTTTATTTAGTTATTTTCCCACACTGAGACCATCCAGTTTCTCTGCATGAACCTTCACGTGTCACAAACCTCCCACGTGCTGAAAACCCTGCACCTTTTCCCACTGTTGGACTGAGTTTGATCAGCTCTATGGTATGATTTGTGTTGGGTCCCAGTAAAGATTCATGTCAGTTTCCATGTTCTATTATCCCAATGTAAAACTACCCTCTGTCTCATTCCATAGTGCTAGGAGCTATTGCCATGTTGTGAGTGGTCTCTCTAGAACTAAGAATTACTCTTCAGCCCTGAGACTTAATTGGAAGAGATGAGACAGTCATTTTTTTTCCTGTCTGTCACTCACCGACTTATTGCCAGGAGACATTCAACAGTCTGGCTCTTTCTGTTGCATTTTCAAGTCTAAATACAGGCCATCAATATACCTGGATACTTTGCAGTGCTGTGGTTACATTTCTGTACAGAGCTCTCGGAAATTGTGTGAAGTGTACTGTATAAATGCACAGATTGGAGTGGATTAAATGGGACTGGATTTCTGGAATCCACATCATCCCTTGCTATGAGTTCTCGTAGTGTGGTTAGAGCCAGCCTGTACTGCGTGAAAATTTTTTTGTGATGTCCATTTAACCAATAAATCTGTCATCACTGACTGGTCTCCATTTCCTCTGAAATAAACAAATCACTATTAGGTTCTTTGAAGCAGCAGACGGCCAGGAAACACAAAAGTCACTTTTGCTTCATCCACGGAGATAAAGTAGTTAGTAAGTGGAAATGAGCTGCAACTGAAGGAGCCTCAGTGTTCTCACACCTGCTAGAAAGTACAGTAGGTTTCCACACAGCAGGAATTCAAACAGACCTCAGATCCTTGAGTTCAGTGAAAGTGAGCTTTCCTAGCCAAGAAATGAATTGCAGGCCCTTAGAAACTACTTAAAGAAAGCCAGTTTCACAGGGACAGAGGAAATTTGGAAAAGTCCAGGAAGTTCCTCTAGGCCCATGACGTTCTTTGAGTCAGCTGCTGTTGGCCTGGCACCACGCTTCTGACTGCCATGCTTCCCTGGCTCACTTTTGGAACCAGACGGTCCTCTGCCTTCTGCATTTGCTGTTCCACAGGGCACCCTCTCTGTGCCTTGACTGTCTTTAGCAACAATGCTTTCACGTGCAAGTTTGCATCTGCTGCTTCTTTGGATTTTATGCTATTGCAGGTTCTGTTGCCCAGTGATCTGTGACTTAAGTCTTTTATCTCTTTTCAGTGTGAAAAAAAGGAGTCTGGAAAAGCTGGTAAAGTCCTTAAGTCATGCTAGCTGTTCTGTGATGACTACTTCCACTGCTGAAAAAGGTTGTGGAAGCTCAGCTTACGACAGGCAAGCATAGTGGTTGTGAAGGGAAAAAATACTTGGGTTTAGGGTCTGTAACTTAGTTTTAGGTGCACGACTAAGAAGTTCTTTACAGTGAGGGTGATGAAACATTGAGACAGGTTGCCCAGGGAGGTTTTGGGGCACAGAATCACTGAATGTGATTGAAGGTGACATTTGGTGATTCTGTGCTCCACAGCCTCCCTGGAAGTGTTCAAGACCAGGTTGGATGAGACCCTGAGTGACCTGTTCTGGTGGGAGATGTCCCTGCCTATGATGGATGGAACTGGATGGGCTTTGAGGTCTCTTCCAACCTAAACCATTCTATGATTCTGTGATCAATAGTTTACCTCATAAAACAAAAGACAGAAAATGTTCCTGTTAACAACTTGCAGTTACTCTCAGCAAAGCAGCCTGAAGATTTCTTCCTAAGAGAAACTTTTTTGACTTCTACAAACGTCTGTGAATACCAAAAAAAAAAAAAAAATCTGCTAATGGAAGCTGATCTCATGATAGGAACAATCAATAATAGGGAAAAAAAAAGACTTTTTAAAAGAAAATCTAATGAATCTCCCTTAGGGCTGGACCCCTGGCCCAGCAGAAGCTAATGAGATTTTTCAAATGGGACAGCTTTACAACACTGTTGATAAATAGTATTGCAAAACCTTTCATATTTCTTTATCCATTTTGATTTTTATTCTTGTTTCTAAAGAATTTGATGCTTGCTAAGACATCAGTGTTTCCATTGGCATTTTTTCTTTGTAGGAAAACAGTGTTACACAGTTTGAGTAAAAGTTCAATCTTGGATTTGGATCCACAGCCAGTAATTTTTTTTTTATTTATTATCTTTTTCCTTTAGTCCTATAAATAGAATAATCAAATTGTTCTCATCCAAATCCTTTTAAATGACTTACTTTCAGACTCATGCAAACATTCCTTTCTATTTTTTATTGCTATCAAATGTAATACTTTACATTTTGAACTCATGATAAGGTAGAAACTATTCTTGTAGTTACTGCAGGCTTCAGTTATATCCTGTCCCAGCTCTTACTTGAACCCCTGTGTTCAGAGTGTGCTCTGATGCTTTGTGTACAGACTGTGTTCTCTAAGGTAATAAAGAGGTGATTGTAACCAATTTCACATGTGTTTACCAGTAGTCACTCAAGGGGACATTCCTGTCTCTGTCCCTTTCCTGCCATGGACTGGGTGCTTGCATGTTCCCAGCACTGAACAGTGCTGAAGTGTCACCGTTTTCCTCGGTGGGAAGATACCAGAGGGTAAAGGCAACTGGAGAGGAAGAGAGTGCTGTGCAGATCCAGGAGGATGTGCTTCACTACTCCCTGTCCTGAGCCAGGAGCTTACCCATCACAGGACCTCATGTGAGAGTGGGATGGGCTTCTTTTCTTCCTTTCTTTCTCGTTCTCTGGACTTAAAATTGGCTACATTAGTGATGCGGGGATATAAAACCAGCCCCATGGTAAAATGGTTTAAAACTAAACCAAAAGGAGTATGGCCAGATGCTTGATCTAATTTGGAAAACTTCTGGAAATAACTTGGGTCTGCAGTTGGCTTCTTGGCTCACACTTAATCCCATGTAAGTGGTGTTTCTGTCAATAATGGAACAAAAGAAAGGCATGTGTCTGTCTGCCGTGCATACAGCATGACAGTTCAGTTCCTAAAAGCCACTGCTTGTTTACAAAATTGGGATTAGTTCCTAAACTACATTTGCCAAAATATCTGAAATGAATCTGTGCACACTCTGAAACAAAGTGCACAGATTTGTCTAATGTGATTTTGGTAGCTTCAAGTCCTGAAAAGGTGCTTTTGTTGAAACAAAAGAGATTATACCTGTCAGGCCTAATCTCTGATCACTAGGAACAGATAGTGAAATAGTTGGAAGAATCAGAACAGCAGAGATTATAAATGTTGAATTTACTGAAAACACTATAGTCCAAATCTAGCTGGTGGGACTGTAGGAAATATGAAGTAGAAAGTACAAAATCTGCTCATGACTTAATCGATTTTCTTTTTTTTTATTACTTCCAGTCTTCCCCTTCCCTTTCCCTTCCCCTTCCTTTCCCCTTTTCTTCCCCTTTTCTTTCCCTTCCCTCCCTGCTTTTCTTTCCCTTCCCTTCCCCCTTTCCCTTCCCTCCCCCCTTTTCTTTCCCTTCCCTTCTTGCTTTTCTTCCCCAGAGATTTCTAGCCACTTATTAGCAATGGTTGTTCAAGTGAGGAAAGATCTGCACAGCTGTATCTTTGTATCAACCAGGTAGCATGTAGACTTCTGCAGTGGACAGGAATCCTGATTTTAGCACTTCTAAGGCTATCTGTAAAGGAAACAGAGGGGAAAACCCCATAAGATTGAATAAGCGCAGGTATACCTCAAAGGATATGTGAATAAAAATCACATAAGGGTTCTTGAATTACATCCTTAGGTAATTTATTTATGTAACTGCTAAAGCACCTTGTTATAGGAAGAAGGAAAATTTGAGGACTACTAAACACTTAACTCTACATTACATGAACTTCAAGGAATTTTATTTATGTGACAACTGTGAAGAATGTTTTTGCATTTTACTGAGCAAATACGGGATCACTTTCCCTGTTGATTCATTTAATATCTCTGAAGTTGTAAAGAATGCAGTGAAGAAAAAAAAAAGATTATTTTTTTTTTCCCAGAGACCAAAAATAGTAGGATGAGGTAGTGCTGAAAAAGATAATTCAAGCCTTTTAAAATAATCTTGGAACTCAAAACTTTGAACCTTCGGTCTTTGGTTTGATGGCTAGTTTTGTAACAGTTAAATGCCTGGGCATTTCCTGTTTATTTTGTCTCCCAGCAGACTCAAATAAAAGTGTCATACAGCTTGTATAAATCCAATTGGAAAGATACTTCATTTCTAAGAATTAACCCATTCACTTAAGCCTGAGTCTCTTATGATTTGGCAAGCTACAGGTAAACATCAGAAAATTCCAAAGTGTTTCTAGAGCAAAAGCTGCGACCAGTTTTTCAAGGCTTGTTCACTATTTTTTATGTATACTGGTTGAGTACTTTGAGTGTGTGATGAATTGAAGAAATAAACAGTTTTTAAGCTCCTTTATGAGAACTGAAAGATGTTGTGTTTCTAAATTCTGCATGTTACTATAGCAGAAAAGAATTAGCTTCTTCCTGTGTGCACTACAGATCTTTTGGTTGTGTTGTGCTTATGTGCATACCTTGTTCAGTCCGTTAAGGGAGCTTTGGGTCTACTCCTGTGAGCCATGAATCCTGGAGTCACACTTTCCTTATGGGAAAGGAGATTCAGTCTCTTGGGGGTGTGTGTGGAAATTGCATTTGTGAGCTTTTCACCCTCCTAAATTTTATAATTTTCTTAGAGAAGCTGTATCTTAGAGAGAAAAAGCTGCGAGGTTCCTGAAACTATTGCTGTAAGGGGCTTTAAAGAACTAAAAAGAGACCTTGATGTAGATTCTTTACTTGAAGGGGTAGCCAGTGCACAGAGCATGGAGGGCAAGTGGTATGTCATGTGAATCTTCATGCTAAGCAGACTACTTGTGTGTTTATGTATCAACTCAAACTTTTTCTCAGGATGCATGACTTAATACCTGCATATGCATTACATCACTTAGCAAATTCTGCTCGTTGGCGTCTGCTTTGTTTCGAGTTAGGATGGGGCATAATCTTCATCATCTGGAGTGAGAGTTAAGCACGGCAAGAATCTATCCAGGCCAATACACAGAGGCTAGGCAGTGACAAGGGCATCTGCTTGCACGTCTTAACATCAGGAGGAGGGGGTTGAGGTGGAAGGCACTCAGAGAGAAGGAAGCATTTCAGACAAGTACTTTGGTCCTGTCTAGAGTCAGTGATGCTTTGTCCGAGTGATGATTTGTACCGGATATAACGTTGCCATCTCTTACGTTTTTCTTCTTATTGATTTAGAGTAAATGAGGAGCTGAACATCATTTTTTGGCATCTCAACATTATTGCCTTGCTGGTTCTTAACGGCTTTTGTAGAAATAATGCTTTGAGAAAGGAATGATGTAGATATGCCTGGACGTTGAAGTTGTAATGATTTGCAAGGGCCTGGATCTGAGAGAAAAGTCTGTGTGTAATAACCTGGCAAAAACAGGGTAGATAAATTTGGTGATCAATAGCAGCAGAAGATGTAGAGAAATCGCTCATCCACAAGAGCCTTGTGGGTAGCTCGCCTTGGAAAAACGGGTGCAAAAGGCAATCTACTTTCCGAGCACTTTCTACTACTTTTGTTTCACACAGGCATTGCTGAGAGTTGTGAAACAATTTATTGTTCATATCCTGTATGAATGCTTCCTGGGATTGTGATTTGTAAACAGATTGTCAGAACTGGATTCGAGCTGCTGACTTTCATGCACTACGTGTGTTCTTTTATCAGGTTTTGAAACGGGTTTTTGTTCCCCTAAACATTGGTGCGAAAAGAGAGTTTCAAAATGGCTGTTTCCTAAATACACTGAGGAAGATGAAAGTGCAAATACTGATAACTGATTTTAACCCTGGGCAACTCGATGTTCGGGTTGCCTGCAAACAAATACCTGATTTTCATAGTTCTCTTCATGATAAATGGTTATTTTGAATTTGCAATGATGCTTCTGTAATTTCAGGAATTGCTTTCAGCCTGAAACCATTTTTTATTTGATTGTGACTCGTACTCCTACTTCCTAAATATATTTCTGGAGTTTTAGGTCAACTTCTGCATCTAAGGATCTCTTAATCTGTTTGAATTATTCATTTATAAAAGGAATAGGAAATATTCACACTGCATATTCTCTTCCTGTCACATGGAAGAGAAACTGATTTATGCCCACAAAGACTGATGCTTTCAGACGTTAAAGCATTGCTGTGTCGCTCAGTGGATCCAAGTGTCTGATGACACAGGTCTCACAAAAGGTTTGTTTATCTTTTCAAAAAAATCTACAAAGATTTGTTTTCATGTGGCTTTTGTCTTTTTAGTCATGGCTTAGACCTCAACATACTTCTTTTCCTTAGACTTTTGGTGAGCACAAGTCTGAGGATACTGCATGTTTTGACTTTTTCCTATGATTCTTTAATTTTCTTTGAGATAAATATTACTTTTTTTTGTCATAAGGGCTTGTTTAGTCCTGAGAAGGCTGTAAATACCTGAGGGGTGTGTGTCAAGATGAAGGTGATGGCTTCTTTTTGGGGGTGCCAAATGATAGCATAAGGAACTGTGGGTACAAGCTAGAACACAGGAGTTTCCACCTGAACATGAGGAGACACTTCTGTATGGTGAGGGTGACAGAGCACTGGAACAGGCTGCCCAGAGAGTCTCCCTCTCTGGAGACTTTCAAAACCCACCTGGATGCACTCCTGTGTGAACTACCCTAGGGGATTCTGCCTTGGCAGGGGGTTGGACTTTATGATCTCTAGAGGTCCCTTCCAACACTCTGTGATTCTGTGATAAGCATACTGTAAGGATTTTCAGAACTGCACCACTTAGGAAGACCATTCTGATTCAGAGAAACAGAGAGTGTTGCCATTGCTTCAGTTGTACCACAGGAGATGTGACCTTGAGACCCTTGACTAGATCATACACACTCTGACTCCTCTTTGCCTTTGTTTTCCTCCACATTTGTTCTTTAAAATGTGAATTTCATGCAAAATGGTTTATACACATTTGGCCAGTTTTTGGCACACCTACTCAAATAAGGATCAGAGGAACTGGTGTTTTCAAACAGATGAGTTGGGAGACTAAGTTAAAGGGTGCCAGAGCTGTATTGCTTCCCCTCAATGTTTCCTTAAAAGTGTAATACCCAGAATGATGATACCTAGGATGAAGTGATCAAAATCTTCAGCTGTTTATCCCTTCTCTGAGAATTAATGGCAACGAAGTAGCAAACTGTCTCAAATAGGCCCCTATTACATCTCAGTGCAAGTTAATCCAACAAAACTAAATTAGAATTAGTTCTTAACTGATAAAAAGTTTGGTTTTGGGTGTTTGTTTGTTTGGTTTTTTTTTTGTTCGAGTGTATTCAGTAGTTTTGGGGGGCAGGTCCTATTTACAAACATTTTAATACATTTTCATAGTTTCATAGAATGGTTTGGGTTGGAAGTGACCTCTAAAGGTCATCTAGTCCAACCAACCCTGCAGTAGGCAGGGACATCCTTAGTTATATCAGGTTGCCCAGACCCCTCTTGAGCCTCACCTTGAATATCTCTAGGAGTGAGGCCTTAACCAACTCCCTGGGCAACCTGTGTTCTACCACCCTCATGGAAAAGAACTTGTTCCTAATGTCCAATCTAAATCTGCTCTTCTCTGGTTTGAAGCCATTGTGCCTTGTCACATCACCACAGGCCTTTGTAAGCAGTCTTTCTCCATCCTTCTTGTAGGCCCCCTTCAGCTACTGGAGAGTTACTATTAGATCTCCCCAGAACCTCTTCTTCTCCAGGCTGAACAACCCCAACTTCCTCAACCTGTCTTTGTAGCAGTGGTGCTCCAACACCCAGATTCTTTTTGTGGACTTCTGAACCTGCTCCATCAGTAGGGCTCAGTACTCCAGGTGAGGTCTCACCAGAGCAAAGTGGCAGAATCACCTCTCTGAGTCTGCTGGCAACACATCTTTCGATGCAGCCCAGGACGCAATTTGCCTTCTGGGCTGCAAGCTCACACTGCCTGCTCATGTCCAGCATCTCATCCATCAGCACTCCCAAGGCTTCTGCAGGGCTACTTTCTACAAAAATGACATCATGAAAATGATTGAAGAGAGGAGGAGGATGATATTGAGATAGAGCAGCTCAAAAAAAGTAAAATTTGTGGAATCTGGAACAGGAACCATCATTGAAAAAAACTTGGTTTATGTGTACATTTTTTATTGATGTGACTTAAAAGTTAAGGGAAGGAAAATGTAGGAGCCATTCACTGGAATTCTGTGGTGGGCTAGGTAAAACACACAATACAAAAATCATTAATTTTTTCTTTTTGTTTTACATTTTGAGGCATGAAGAGACGCAGATTTCCTGCTTTCAAAAAGAAAGTGAAAATATATGGGAGTAGGAAGGCACCAAATTGTGTTTAGAAAAAGCTTAGTGTTCAGCTAAATGCACAGATGCATAAACTAAACATTTTTTATGCCTAAACCACTGTTTATATAGTAATGAGGATTTTCCATCAGTTTCTTCAGTTAAACAGTAGCTGTCTCTTTTGCTGTTTAATGGAAACAAGGCAGTCTTGCCTTAAAATATGAGATACATCAGCATGCTATGCTCTTTTATATGAGTTCAGTACAGTCATAACCCTAAGGGACCAACACTTTAACCTCCTTTCCTTTGGAATTTTGTCTCAGATTTGTGGAATGAGCCGGGTCCAGTTTTGGATAGTAGAGAAAGTCAATATCCAGTTTGGGGGGTTGTTTTGAAAGATAGGGAGAGCTTGTTTATGACTAGGAACATCTGCCAAATGCTCTAAGACCAGCATAAATTAACTATTTACTCAAACCCATGTTTACATCTGCAAAAGAAGCTATTGCTCCATGTTTTCGGTGCCCCAGAGGCTTATAAATCCCCTGGAAAACATTACAACAATGTATAGCAACCCAATGCAGTTATTCAATAAGTATATAAGTATATGGGGCTGTGTTGTACTGGAGCATACTTGGTCCAGCATCTACAATAAATCCATGTCTTAGTGACATTTGTTCTGCTGCTTGGAGTCACTAGGGACCACAGAAAGGAAAGGAGAGGTAAGTTGTGCTAGTTGGACATTTTAAATAACCAGACAGCAAAAGGAGCTGAGCAGAAGAGAGGGTAGGAGAGGGAATGAAATTGTTCCATACTGTATGTCTACCTCTTGATACTTTGTCATGCAACAGACACTTGAGATTAGATGGCTCAGGTTTCGGTGTACATCAATAGAAACTGCCAACCAGTGCATTGCAGGCATGGTTATGCCAAGCAAACAGTCCCTTGTTCATAGGCATCTCCATTGCCTCAAGATCCTGAGCACAGATGTGAGAGACCACATATTCTGGGTGGCTGTCCATGGGTAAAAAACACTGGAAATGCTCTTTTCTTGGCATTAATGCTTTTCCAAAGCTTTGCAATTTTAAAATAAGATACCCTTGATAAAAATAATGTCCAATCGTCTGATTTAATTGGGTGGAAACTCTGTGACTGAACGATTTAAAATTCAATGGAATAAAGTTTTCTATTGAAAAGAGCTCTAAGTGCTATAACTCATTTTGTTGGAAAGCTGCAGACTTTCATTCCACTTCTTAATATACCTCTCAAATTTGTGCCATTTCACAGCTGCTACGTTCTCCTTTTCAGAGCTGCCAGACCGGAGTTCAGGAGGTATTATTTTGAGATTCAGAAGCAGATTTTTCTACCTTTCTTTCCTCACCCCATTAGCACTGGCAAATACAGCCTTCATTGTTGTTGCATGAAGTCCAGCCCTGGAACTGCTGGATATGGTATATAGGCTGGGATTTCCTCATTGCTTCATCTCAGCTTTTCAGAATACACTCCTACAGCCTCCAGTAGGATAATTTTACTACTCTTCCCCCATCCTCCCTGATAATCTCAAGTATTGTGCTTACTCTTAGTGTGGAGCATGCAGCCCTAGATTTTATTTTCAGGGAAAGATGGAGTTCTCCACACTTTCAGAGCCAGGAGGGATAATTTTTTACCTTCAGCCTGCCAAGCATTACTGAAGGTGACAACTGATCGTAACAGAGAATGTGGGGACTGATGTTGGTTGTCTTAACGAAGAATTAGCCTTTGTACTTGTTTTCAGTGCTACAACTCATAGGATGGAGAAAAAGTTGTAAAGAACCTTTCTTTGATTTTCTTAGCCCAGCAGAGGTAGGTATTTTAAATGAGCTTAGTTTAAAGAGTAAAACCAATACTGTCTGGGATTGTAAAACATATATAAGATTTACTGTGCTTTGACATGCACTGTCAGACTGTTTCACATTCCCAGGAAGGCCCTCTCCTCTCCAGCTTTTACACAGCAAGTTGTATGAGGCAAATGATGGAAGAGTCAGGCCATGTTATTTAACATTTGTGTGCCAAATGGCCTCTCTTACTTGGGAAAATAGAAGTTTCTACTTTTGTATTAATGTAGTGATCACAGAAAGACTTTCCATTACTGAATAGGAGTTGGAAATGAAGCTGGGGACTAAGTGACCTTTTGATTTGACTAACATACTGTGGACTTGTGGTTTAATTATTGGACACTCTTGGGTTTTGGGGGATTCTTTTTCTTTTTTTTTCCCCTCTTTTTCTAAATATATCTGTTCTCAGAGTGCTCACATGAGACTTGAACTTTATATACACACTGACAAGTCTGCAAAACCAGGCTCTTATTACTGTACTTTTTCTTTCTAAATTAAAAATTAAGGCTAAGGATATCAACCACCTTGGCAGTAGCAGTCCATTTTAGAAGGGTAAAGAAGGTTTAAACCTCTTAATTACTTAAACTGTAGCCTTATCATACATGTAAAAGGGAAAAGTACAAGTGTGGCACGAAAATTTGCCATCTCAAAAACTATACTTGGACTGTTGCTGAAGTGACCTCTCCTCTTAGATATATATAGTAAATATTTTCTTGCACTCTAATCTTAAAGCAATAGGAAGCACTCCAAACAATTACATTGTGGCTTTTTACTCACATCAAAGTTGATTTTTTTTTTTTTTTAATTGCACTCTGGCAAAGCTTTCCATTGTGAGTCACTAACTTTAACTCTGCAAGTTTTATTGTTAGCAATTAAGTGAAATTATTTATCAAAAAGCTCTCCTAGAATGTAAAATGAATGATGAAATAGACTTAGCAGAAAACTGAAACCTGCACTGTTAGTTAGGTTTTATTTCTATTACAGATGTATTTCCTTTACCCAATATACAATTTAGAGAATGAGTTTGGGTTTCCTCTGAAATTATGTGAGTGTTTTTCCATCCCTTAACAATTGTACTATAGTTTGAAAAATGAAATTGTGTTAGCTTCAAACACAACAAATCCTTTGGGTGTTTTTAATGGATTCTGCCATCTGAGAAAACACAAAGAGAGGAAAACGTGGCATGCTGCTGAGTAGGACAACTTGTAAGTCACAGCCAGCTGATAGTCAGGACTTCTAAACTAGTGATTAGGAGATTTTCTATCTAGTATTAACAGATAGGAATAGTTTTAAGTGAAGAATGAAACTTTCATGGTTGGTTTGAAAGCCAGTGGTATAAATACTCTAAACATCTGCTTTTTTTTTTTTTTTTTTTTTTTTAATTTTATAACCCTTTTACTTTTGGTTTCCCCTGAAAGACAGGTAATTCCATTTAATTGCATGTGGAAAGTACTTTCCAATGGTTTTCCATCTTTATAGTTAGTGCTATGCTTCAGCACAATGTTGTAAAGTAAACTGTGAATGAAATAGTAGAATACACCCAGAACAGCAACCCTGTTTGGTAGGAGAGTGTGTGTGTGTGTTGTTCTGATCTTAAAACCAGCCTGGGTATCTACTAAGGTATGTTATGAGCACAGCTGGGCCTGTTGGCTTCACTTTAATACTTTCTGAGGGATAATAAGATTTACAAAACATGTCAGTAAAACATATGCAGGCATATGCATTTGCACTGAGATCTCTGATAGTTCTTAAAGACCCAGAAAGGGATTACATTGTGCCTCACATCGAAAGCTGAGCCCCGTCCAACAGGAGCAGCCACCAAGGCAGGGAATGACCACCTGAAAGGGCCTGCGAGGACCATAGTGCTCATCAGGACAGTGGAATGGAAAGAGATTTGTGATCCTGCAGTCCTGCAAGTTGCTACACACACCACAGAGGGCAGTTATGAGTGTTTCAGAAGGACAGCTTTTAGAGAGTAAAAACATTTGTGACAGACTGAATTCTCTAGTTATTCCTTAGCAGCAAGTCACTGCAATGCCTTTTTCCATTCCCTAGCCTCATCTGTGGTTTTACTGGCTATATTTTTGTCTTAAGCTAAATATTTAATATCTTATACCATATAAAGCAGATCAACCTGAAATATATTTTAACTGTGACAAAGAGAATAAGTTACATATACTTGTGATAAATGACAACCTCAAAAAGCTCAGTGGCCAAAAGAATTGAAACATCCAGAGTGCATTCTTTCACATTAAAGTATTCTTGGTGTCTTGGGTTTTTCTGTTTGTGGGTTTTGATTTGGTTTGGGGGTTTTGGTTGCTTGTTTCTTTCTTTGTTCTTTTTTTTTTCTTTCTTTCTTTTTCACACAGACATTAAATAAGGTTTCTTGTTAAATCTGAATCCCAGACACTGGCTATGTTGGCTAATCAAGTATTTTCAGCAGGACAAGAGTTTGCCTGCTTCACAAAGCTATAATGGAAACTGCAACCCAGCATTTTAGGGAGATAAGACTTGCTGCTGAGCAGTAATTATCTAAGTAAGTTCCATGTGTCATATGCTCTTCTCTTAAGCAGCCACTTCCTTACAGTTTGTAGTACTTTAAATCTTTTGGACACCACCTTTGCAGGAAAAATCTTTCCCTAAGTATTTTTATGCAATAAAGTAGGACCAAAATGGAGTATTTTAATGCTTCTTTGGAATTCTGATACAGCTGCTGTGCGGGGAAGTGCTTTCATCAGATCATTGATGAGGCAAGCAAAGTGTGGTGTGTTTCTTCCTATTCTGCTTCCTTTGGGTAGGAAAGTCTGTCAGAGACGTATGGGAGATGAGACTGAACAAAAGGAAGATTATGTAACCTCTCATCTCAGCTACTGTTTTCTGTACTTGAAAGTCTTTGTTGTGAGAGGATTCTGCATGGAAAATGTATTGGTTTAGTTTTGTAGGTTAACTCTTGCTCAAGAGAACTGACTGCTGATACACAGGGAAGTGATGCTGGCAGCTCTCAACCTTCAGTTGATGAAACTCTTCCACATGAAAGCAGATTATAAAAATGGTTTGGTAAATGAGTAGGCAGTCATCATGTGCGTATTATCTGATGCTGTATGTAAGAGATGTACCTCTAGAACTCCAAATGGGAATTGAAAGTCCCACTGGATAAAGCCCTATTAATATGCAACCTTTAGGTTTCTCTAAAGGAAATCCTATGTTGACATTTTAGGCAGAATTTCATTTGTTTCTAAAAGTGGCTTTCAGGTCTTTCCTAATGTAACCTGTAATTACATAACATTTGGGGCTGAGAGTAGTGTCTCCTACACAATGATCTACTAACCAGTGTAATTGCTCATATGAGTGAATCCATTGCATGGTTTGAAAAAGAAGTGAGATGTGCATGCTATATGGTTAGACTGATAGGTGACCTGCCAGAAACACCTCTTTTCCAGCACAGGTATCTTCAAGAATCTGGTGCATTAGCCATCATGGTGTCATGAATCAGAGTTTCCAATACCACTGTGTAATTCCTGAACTTCTACTTTCAGGAGGCATTAATAACAAAAAAAAACCTGGCAGCAAGAACTAGTAGGTAATGGTTTAAGAGGGGATATTATGTGTTTCAGAATACCCACAGGTTTTGCTGTGCCAGTTCATGTTTTTTTTGGGAGTGGATGCAAGGCTGTTCTAAATAGTAAATTGTCACAGACTGGGTTAGAAAGCATTAACTCAATAAGCAAACAAAGTTCACTTTGATTAGAATGAAAAGAAGTATTCATGGAATTTTGATGTTGTGCTTGTGCTACTGTGCATCTTTGCCTATTTGCACATTTGCAGTTGTGGATTATGGAAGGGACAATGTAGTTTGTTCCTGGTTCCAGAAAGGATTCTCTAAAATGAGTGAATGGCAGCTCCAGAAGTACTTTTAATGACTTTCACTCTGAATATGTTCCGTGATTTGGAATAGTACTGAGCAAAATCTTCTAAGAATATTACTTAAATTATTTTAAAGGGAAAGAAAAGGATGAAACAAAAAATAGATGAGTTAAGTCTGCAGCATTTGGTCGTGTAGTCTCAACTGGTGCCAACAAAGTAGTTTCATGGAACAGTTTCAGATAGCCCTGGATATAACTCATTATTTTGTTTTATTTTCATACAAAGATTATACTCAAAAGTAGGGAGTAAGGATTTAAATTAGGATGATAAAGAGCAATGGGCAGTGATTTGGACACAGGCTTAAGTTTACATATGAATTCTGAGCAAATTTGAAATGGAAATAGAAAAAAATGCCATGGGTAAGCTACATAGTATTCTCTATTAAATGTGAAAAAATGCTTGAGTGACTATTTCTGGGTAAATCTTGTTCTCACATGTAGTTACTGGCAAATCAATAGGAACCATATGGAGACCTTTATGCCAGCTCCTTGCTTCTGTCTCAGTAACTACTTCATTTTGTCAGAAAATATAATTAACTATAAAATATCAGGAACAATTAGGTTAGCCAGTGCAGCTGGATACCAGTGTGTACTTCTGAGCATGAAAAAAATAAAGCTGTCTTCTCTTTCATAATCTCCCTTTGCAAATTTAATAGCACAGCATTTTCTTTATATGTGTGTTTCTGATTAATATTTTCCTCTATTATTGCCCTGATACTAGTTTTTGTAGAGTCATAGAATGGTTTGGGTTGGAAGGTACCTCCAAAAGTCTAGTCCAATCCCCTCTGTGGTCAGCAGGGACATCTTCTACTAGATCAGACTGCCCAGAGCCCTGTCAAGCCTCACCTTGAATGTCTCCAGAGATGGGGCTTCAGCCACCTCCCTGAGCAACCTGTTCCAGTGTTCCACTGCCCTTGTGGTTTTTGTAAGTTCATATTGCTAATATTTAGAAGGGAGAAAAAAAAAAGGGGGAATTTTGCTTTGAGTCATATATCATTTTTATGTCTTGCTGATGTTTAGAAGCTCTAAAGCTTTTGTTTAAATGGTTGTGCTTTAAACAAACAGAGGAATTAAGGTTGAATGAATGTTCTTTCGCACAACATTAAGCTAGTAAAGTGGCAAGCTTCTTGCATTGATTACTTTGTATAGATTGCTTTTTAAAAATAAATCACCATGTAGTAGTTCTCTGCAAACACCTGAACATCATTTATGGGCTGGTATGCAATTAAAAACATTTTATTTATCCTGATTTACTATAAATGTATAATGAAATAAGTTTAGAAATAGGTTGCTCATAGAACTCATAGAACAGTTTGAGTTGGAAGAGAGCTTTAAAGGTCATCTAGTGCAATGTTTTCTGTGATGAGCAGGGACATAGTAGGGGTTTTTTGAGAGTAATTGTTGAATGCTGTGAGTCAAAGTAGAAAACTTGGATGCTGAATAACAGCTCTTGGGGAGAAAACCCAATGGCCCTCTGGTCACAAATTATTAGTTGGTTATTGTCACTACTCGCTGTCAGGATCTGAAAACCATCAGAAACTGCTAACAGAGCACTGCCATTCTGACTTACTGCTAAATTTCTTTGCCTGAGATCTTATATTGCAGATGTTAACTGAAAGTTCATTTCTGTCTGAGAAATGAAGGTACATCAGCTGTTGAACTAATACAAGAAAAAATATTAGGTCCTTCTTGCACATTTTGCTTGTGATTCTCACCCTGCCCCATTAGCAGCAGATCTTTGTGTCACAGATCAGTCTCTTTTCTCTATTCTGTGAGCAATCCTTTTTTACCCTAGGCATGCAAAAACAAGAAGCAAAATTGCCAAAATGGATTCTACTTATAGGAGCCAGGTTCTATTTTTGCTTGGTATGCTTCATGTCTCAATGATACAGAGAGAAAGAAACATGACCTCTGGCAAGATAGTGCAAATATTGGGATTAACAGAGACCTTTCCTTAAGGAGACTAAAAGTAACTTTTGAGGGTGGAAAATAGTACAATTAATAATGGGTTTGTTTATTTTTTATTTTTAAATTGAGCTATTAACAAACTTAGGAAAAATATATGCCTCCAAATGATCTGTGGAAGAGTGACTTACAAGCTTGAATGTCTTTCCAAATGGTACCTTCTACATCAGTTACCGTTTTTGTCTATCAGGAGATATTAAAGATGCTGCCTGCAATTTTTGAAAACTGATTAAAAAAAGTTCTGAGAGAGGTGTGACCTGCAAAGCAAAAACACAGTGTTTAACTGCCTGCATTATTTGACATCCAAAGAACAAAGGAGAGGCTGCTAAAGTACTAATACCTGCATGCAGGCTACATCTTCTGAGAGTGTGCCAGAATTTGCCTGGGAGAAGGCAGGAGACAGACAATATAGATTGCTGCATTTTTCATCAAGTGGTTTGCACCATCTGTATGTGTTTTACATGTGCCTTTTGAGGGGCAAAGAGTGTAACTTAGATCCCCCTAGGCTTTCTTCTCTGCCTCTACACCTACCATTTGGCATAAGATGTAGCCAGTAGAAGAAAACTTAGGTTCTTGGGACTTTTTTGTGTCTTAGTTGCAACAGCTGCAAACCAGATGTAGGCTGACACGAGTTCTGCCAAAAATCTCTTCCAAGTCTCCCACCCATTTTTCACCAAAGAGAAGCCAGTCAGGTGACACAAACAGAGAGCTGAGGGTCAGAAAGTGATGGGAGCTCCTGATTCTGGCCCTGCAGAGCTTGCTAAAAAGAACTAGTCAGAAAATCTAGATTTACTGCTTTGGAAATTCAAACAATCACAATTTGTGGAGGTAAGGGTGCTTAAAAATTACTAATGTTCCAAGCAGCACGATGGCAATGGGAAGTAAAAGGCAGTCTGTACAGGACTGCTGCAGCAAAGTCAGATGACAGCAAGAACTCCAAACTAGCATTCACCTAACTAGCATCCATCTAAGTCTTCTTTACTGTGTATTTTCAATTAAACAAGACACCATTATCTTGCTGAACAGATCTTTGCTGAAACAGATTTCCTGTTCTGCTGTGTGAATCTCAGCACTGAGAAAGACTCAACTTTTGGTCTACCTGTTCCTGTGTACCTCTCCAACTTTTGCTTTCAGCAGTGTTGAAATATATCATGTAGGGGTTTTTTTTTTCAGAGTATCTTGGCCATTACAGATACATTCAATGACATTCACAACAAATAAATAAAACCTGGAATCTTTTCCACTGTCACAGTCTGCTGATGAGATCATACTGCTTACAAAACTGTGGCTACCAGGCACTTACAATCCAACACTGACTGAAAGGTAGTGTCCAGCAATGGCAGAAATATCTAAACCAGTTGTCCAAGCAGCTTATATCTTCACAGGATCTGTGTGGGCTAGCATAGCTAGCAGCATTGAATCCTCTGCTGGCAAAGATGAAGGACAAATGCTACTAACGCAGCTACATTCCCCTTTCTGTACATCAGTATCCTAGGAGCCTGGAATTTAGATGCTAACTGTTGCTTGTATATTGGGAACTCATAACAATGAGTATTAACTCAAATGATGCTTTATGGTTGTACTTGCTGTACAGTACTCTTCCTTGTGTAACTATCTGCTTGCAGAAAAATTGGTGCTGTTACAAATCTGAGTAACTTAGAGAGATCAGCATGCTCCTGAGAGACGTTTGCATGGGTACTTTGCATTTTTTTGCCTTTGATCATTCCTGACAGCAGTAGCTATCAAGGTTTTACACCCTTGACCTCACTTTCTGTTATGCTTCCAAGCTTATGTCTTCATTTCTAGTAATTAATTTTCAGTATGAGATCAGCGTCATCCATAGGTGCAATACTTTTATTTAAAGTCATAACCTGTAGTTTGGAAACCAGAGAGCCATGGATCTTTCTTGCAGCAAGTACTGACACAGGAAGATTTCTTGGCTTATGACCTCACACTAGCTCAGATTTACAAAGACAGTTAAGAGGACTTTAGCAATGTCTTGCTTGAAATAGATTTGTCTCATACTGCAGATAAATATAGTATGCACACACCTGCCTTCAAACATACATGAATTAGATGTCTGATGATAAAAGAAGGGTAAGTCTGAATGCTAAGAAAACATATTTAAGTCTCTTTCTTCAGTGTTTCATTGGAATGCTGATACAAGTGTTTAAATATGTAGGTTCAGGTCACCTATGTAGCATTTGGACCATAGAATGAAGTGGCAGATGAGGAAGTTTGAAGGAACAAAAGCAATGTACATATTCCTGCTTTGGAAAGAAGTGGGGCAAAGTTATAATGACTCTAGTTCTCCAGCTAGGATGAAGGAAGAAATGTGAGCTTCTAGGTTTAAGGCAGTTTTGATCTGGTTTCAATGTCAAGTTGAGATGACAGACTTTGGCTCCACACTGTAGCAGCAGATGGGAGTGCCATCTGATGGAGTCCTGGCTCAGAAATCTCTACTCAAGCTGTGGCTGAAGAACTCCCAAACCCACTCAGCAGCTTTGGTGGGTACCTTCAGTCATACAACCATCAGCACACTGCACATTTGAAGCAAATTTCTGTGTGTTGTATCAGCAGAAGTTCAGAGTTTTAGTGATTTGAGGCCCTTCTTTTTAAAACATTTTAAATTAATGACTACAGGACTGAGCCAAGCACCAACAGTTCTCATTTCAAAGAAACAGTTCCATTCCGAGCAACAGAGTAACTTACAAAAAGTGAAAAGATATTTATGCCTTTATAAAATGTGGACAGTTGACTGTAGTTTTGAAACCAGACTTGTTGGCCAGTTGGACAGTTTCAGGCACGTCGATGATTCATCTGACACAGAGTCCAGGGAGTGATTTCTTGCGAGCCTGCTCGTTTGGATGTTGATGCAGGTTTCTATTTAAATCAGCAGCTGAAGTGTGAATTTATCTGTGACATTTTTAAGATGGTTGATGGAGCCAGAATTTGACTAATGATACTCCTACTGATCTGCTAATTTTGGGTTTATAGGTGTTGTGTTATACCCAAACTTACAAATGTCTGGCCCTTTTTCCCTCCACTCTCTGTTTTCTTTTTCAGTTATTTTTTCTTTTTCTTTTTTATGATAATAATTTTAATAAATGAAATATATATATAAAAATTTAAATTTATTTAGACAGTCATCACAGACAGCAACAGAATGACTGTCACTGAGTTCAGTAGTTTGGCTCAGGGTGAAATGTAGCTGTTTCTGATAGTCAAAGGAATCAGGGGGGTGGTAATGATACTTTCAGCAAAGCTTCTCTGACTGTGGCCAAAGTATTCCTTGGGTAATGAGCTGTAGTGGTAGCAGATTTCCTATACTGATAGCAGATTCTGTATAACCTCCCTACCTGCGCTGTGCCATGAGTAGGAGGAGATCTCATTATCACATGGGATGTGCTCACCAGTTTGGTTTTGGTGTGTGTTGAATTTCCTGTGGTTTGTCTTGTTACCTTTCCCTGGAAGTGTAGCTGGACTGATCCTTAAAGTGCATTCTTTAAGCTTTGGCTTAAAGTATTAGTGAAGTGATAGGAGAGAGAGATTCCTGAAGTATTACTCACTAAGACACTAATCAAATGATACACATCCTGTAGTGGCTGGTTGCACTGCGAGTTTCCAGAAGTGGGAAGGAGTTGAAGTTTTGCAGAAATTCCTCAGAGAATTAGGAAATTAAACACTGCAAGGTTTTAAACTAAAATTTGATGTTTATGAATGGAAGCAGCAGCTCAGGTCTGTTGGAATTGCTGATTTCCTGATTTATAGCAACGAACCCATTTCCTGATTTACATCAATGAACCCATAGGCATGAAGGCAAGGATGAGTTTCTGAGAGAAGAAAGTTTGAAGAATGTCACTTTCTGAGAGAAGAAAGTTTAAAGAATGTCACTTTCTGAGAAGAAAGTTTGAATAATGTCACTTAAGCATGTTGCTGTTTTGGGGGTTGTTTCCTATTTAGCTGTACACTTGTTGTTACATCCATTTTTTAACATTATTTGCTTGTTTGTTTGTTTTGTTTGTTTCAGATTCCCAGGAAGGAAACTACAAGTCAGAGGTCAACAGTAAGCCCAGGAAGGAAAGGACAGCTTTCACCAAGGAGCAAATCAGAGAGTTAGAAGCAGAATTTGCTCATCATAACTATTTGACCAGGCTGAGGCGATACGAGATAGCAGTAAACCTTGACCTCACTGAAAGACAGGTACTGATGAACACTAATGAACTTTAAATTCTTGCCTAGTGCTTAGTAGTCCCTCATAGCATTGCTCTTCTTTGTTACTAATAGATGTGTTGGATGTATCAGGTTGAATGCTTACGGCAAAATTACGCACATTTATGCTCTCTCCACTGTGCAGGTAATTTATATTTTATATGCACTAGCTGCAAATTAGCTTCATCTAGCAGGCAGAGATGGGAGATAAAAGTATAAGTAACATATCTGTTGAACTGGTGCTGATCTTTTCTAATCTGCCCACACTGATGTGGCTGAAGAAATGATAGGTCCCAAACACTGCATGCGCAAACCGTTGGTTTGCTTGCATGCAACAAATGTGAGCATCTTGTTTTAGTCTACTAAATATATGCACTTGCCATTTGTCCAGAGAGTTTCTGAACATCCTGTTTCCAGATGGCAACAAGAATGGGAACACAAGCAAAATTGGAATACAGGCATTTTTAACCACTGTATCTTACCCTGTGCTGTGAAAGCAGAGGAGACAATGGAATTTCTTATCTCTGCTGTTGGTGTCCTCCTTACCAAACCCTGGTCCGGGAAACACTTCTGCACGTGCTCAAGTTTCATCATGCATGTTGTCACATTATTTTCTAATGGCAATATTAATGTTAACCACATATTGAAGTGTTTAAGAGTCTGGTCCCAACACACTAAACAGGTAGCCAAGTGACATTTCAAATAATAATTATATCAACATATATATTTATTTAAATGTGTTTTAGTAAAGACATTTAGGATACTGGGCTCAAGCACACCAAATCTGATGAAATATTACCTTTATGTTTATCATTAAAATGGAAGGCTTTTTGCCAACTCAAGACAGTCAAACCTTCTTCAGGAATCAGCATGAGATTGGGGGGTTACTTCAGAAAGCATCAGGAAGGTTATGATATATTCAAAGGAAGGTCCAAAATAACACTGTGATTTGTGAACTCCAAATATGAAAAGTTTTGCAGTGTACTTCAGTTTCATTAATACTTGCTGAAATTCCAGTGTTTTCTATACACATAAATACATAGGGAAGTTTTTAAGGTCAGTCTGGATGGGGGTTCTGAGTGGCTTGGTCTAGTGTGGGGTGTCCCTGCCTGTGGCAGGGGGCTTAGATCTGGATGATCTTTGAGGTCCTTTCCAGCCCTGGCAATTCTGTGATTTTGTGATATTTACTCATACCAGCAAGAAGAACTTTTTTTTTTCATTGAATGGCTGTCTCCTCTGCCTGTTAAGAAGTCAGTTTCTCTTGTCCGACTTGACCATGTTGCCAGTTCCCCTGCAGTAATTTCAGTTACTTTGTTATTTGTAAAGCACACCATTTTGTTTCAAAGGATTGGTAATATTTTGTCTTTTTCATTTCCACTAATGTAAGCTAGTTAGGTTAAATTCCATGCCTGGTTTTGAAAGGTGAGAGGAGAGTGAGAAAATGAATTCTTGTCTCAGCAACAAAGGCAGTCAGAGTGGAGCTGAACAATGATAAATGGATCTTAAAAAAGTCTACCGGCCAATTGGATGGGAATCAGTCAGCTGAATTCAGAAAGCATATCCCCATATTTAATAATGGTGAATTTGGCCTGGAATTGAACTGTTCTCCCTGATAAATTCTTTATTCGTTCCTTCAAATATCAGGTTGAGTAGTACAACTATGTGAAGAGTTCACTATTCTTAAGGAAATGGTTAAGCTAAAAGCATTTCACATATTAAAGAGGGACAGATAAATATTGAATACTGTCTCTGGAGGAGCAAAGGCAGCCTGTGCTACACCAGTGCACAGAATTCACCTGAGTCATGGGAACACTTACTGTATTCTAACTGCCACATAATGTTGGTTCTAAGCACTCTGCTGATAATTGTGATAATTTCTATAGAATGATAATCAGTTTATCTAATTATGTAATCTAATTTTTCACTACTGCCCTGGATTATCACAGAATGACAACTGAGCTGCTAGAGAACACTAAGTTCCTTCCTTCCTTCCTTCCTTCCTTCCTTCCTTCCTTCCTTCCTTCCTTCC